>CM066038.1:295815769-296323725 GCA_033557465.1 Ichthyophis bannanicus
ATTTTATTCATGTTAATTTGGCTATTGTTAGACATGGGTAAATTGGGATCTTTAAGCTCTGTCTGCTCCATACTTGAGGGCATTTGGGCTACTTTACTCTTTTGTGGAACCTCAGTTACTTAGTAGCAGATGTTTATAAACGGTACATGTACTAGATACTTTGTAACGGAGGTCTGTAACTATGTAACAGATACTTTGTAACAGATACTTTCAACATATACTTTGTACGGCAGTCAAAGATACATCAGGCTAGTAGCAGGGGTATGCAGACTTTGTAAAGCAGGCTAAATTACAACAGGCAGGTATGTAGACTTATGGTGGTGGTAGGTGGTGTCTGCTTTACGAAAATTTGATGCAGTGCATGTGTATTACAGGTTAGAGTCCTTTTTCCAGCCTTTTTTGGAAAATGTTTTCTCTTCGGGCCTTTTCGCACCCTTTTCAACTGCTGGCCTCGAAGGTCTTCGACCTAGCTGGGGTCCTTTTTGCCCCAATGGCCACCAGTTTTAAAAAATGAGACAGATGCTCCATAAATATGTCGCTCACAGACACCCATTACTGCTGTCTCCGGTGTCTGGGGGCCGACCATAACCCGGAGCTCTGCTCTCTCTGTAGAAAGATGTCCGCCAAGGCCCTACTAAGTCGTAAACAGATGTCCGATGACATTTTCCATAAGGCAGCCCCCGAATCCCCAGTGGCATCATCGGCCGCCCCTACACTGCTGAAATCCCCCACAGTGGCTCCGCGTTCAAGGAATCACTCCGATCAGGGGTCCCTTGAATTGGAGAGACGCACAAAGAAGACCTCAAGACTTCGAAGTTGCTGTCAGGTGCTCCAGACAAGCGCTGTCAGGGGCTCGGTCGCTCAACCCTCCCTGGTGTTCCCAAGAGTTGGACAAGGAGCGGCCTCGGAAGGTACCTCGTACAGATATGGAGGCCTCCGGCGATGGCACCCGGTCTCCTGAGGGTCGTCCCGGTGAGGACCCACTCTCCTCTAACACGCCATACCCGGTAACCTTGGTGTCGGCATCGCAGGTACCCACATTCGTGTGGGAATCCCAAATGCTGGCACTAGATTGCAGCGTTTCTGCCTTCTTGGCTGCCCAGCAGGCGCTTATGACCAACACGGCTGGCCTGCGCCTTGAGACTGAGGTTCCCCCGAAAGGGACACCTAAACCTGCCCTGGAAACCCCGAGAGCCGTGGGCCTCGTGAGGGTCCTCGGTACCGGTCTTGCTCACCATCCTGTTCCTCTGGGGCGAGGTCCTCGAAGGCCAGTGCCTCCTGGTTCTAAAGGTCCTCGGTCTCTGGACAGGGCGACTAGCCTGACTCAGACTCCTTTTCAAACCTCTTGGGCTAGGAGTTGGATGGGAATACCTCCCCGGAGACCCGCGCCCACAGGGACCTTCCTTCGGACGCATCCCCATCCTTCTCCCAGAGGCGTTCACCTCCCAAGGACAAGTCCTTTCTGGTGTTCATGCGGGACATGGCGTGGGCCCTCAAGCTGGCCACGCAGGCTGAAAAGGAACCGAGAGCGGAGGAACTCGACATCTAACAGTATGAGTCCCTGCCTCAGGAGTCCCTTATAGTCCCAGTGCCTCCCATTCTGTCCCGGCTGCTCCTCTGCATGTGGGAGGCGCCTGCCTCAGTCCCCATTGTGAGCAAACACCTCAATGCCATGTATAGGGTACAGCGCGGCCCGGGGTTCCGGAAGACCCACTTCCACACACCTCTATGGTAGTGGAATCAGCGATGCAGAAGCAAAAGAGCCCGGTCACATTCTTCGGTCCCGTCGGGCAGGGAGTCCAGTGCCCTTGACGCCCTTGGGTGCAAGGCTTATCAGGTATCTATGCTGTCGTGCCACGTTCAGGCCTACCAACTGTACATGGACATGTTCCTGCATGACCTCGCCAAGGAGCTCGGCAGGTTTTCCACAGGTCTTGGGGGTGAACACCTCCTCAGGTTCCAGACCTGCTGAGGTCAGTCACGGAGTGCTCGAAGTACCTCTCCTGTTCCGTGTACGATGGGTTTGAGTCCCCCACCCGAGTGGCGGTGGCCGGCATCGGAGCCCAGCGCCAGGCGTGGCTCCAGTCTTCAGACCTGGATCAGTGGGTCAAGGAGAAGCTCTTGAATGTCCCCTGCCTATGTGAACAACTGTTCGGGAACCCATGGAGGATAAGGCCGCCGAAATTGATACGGAGTTTGTAACTCGAACCTGCCTCTTGCATAAGACCTCTTCTCTCCCACGGAAGAAGCAGAAAACAAAGAAGCTGTTCTTCCAGAGAAAGGGGCTCCCCTACCAGGGATATCCGCCCTACCCACCCACCCCCACACCACCCACCGGCACGCAGGGTAAGGCGGGAGTGTTTGGCCATTGCAAGCCTAAAGCGCCCAAAGCCCATCCACTGGCACCACCCCAGCCTGCTCAGGGATTTTGATGCCAAAGGTATAGCCTTTTGCCCCCCGGTGGCACTTCTGCCTGTGGGGGGAGGCCTGTCCCTCTTCCCCCCCCCCCCACAATGGGCGTCGATCATGTCAGACACCTGGGTCCTCAGGGTGGTCCGGGATGGTTATCGTCTTCACCTGGAGAGGCTTCGTCCTCCCTTCTCCCCAGCGTAGCCTTCTCGGCTTCCCTCGCACCAGGCTTGCCTGCAACAGGAGCTAACCACCCTCCTTGGCCAGCGGGCGGTCAAAGGTACCGCCGCACCTCCCAGGTTGAGGGTTCTACTCTCGATACTTCCTCGTTCCGAAGAAGACGGGGGGCCTATGCCCCATCCTCGATCTCAGGAACCTGAACAAGTTTCTGGTGCGGGAGAAGTTCAAAATGCTATCGCTTGGTGTGCTACTGCCCTTCCTCCAGCAATTGGCTATGCTCCTTAGACCTCAGGGACGCTTACACCCACATTCTGGTCCACCCCCAGCACAGGCAGTACCTGCGCGTCAGGGTGCAGGGAGGGCACTACAAATACACGGTGCTCCCCTTTGGGTTCGCATCTGCCCCGTGGGTCTTCACCAAGTGCTTTTCCGTGGCTGCCGCTCACCTCTGGTGGCAGGGCATACCCGTTTTCCATTACCTAGATGACTGGCTCATCACGGGGGCATCGGCCAGGGAAGCTCACCTTGCGGCATCATGCACAATCCTCCTTGAGTGCCTCGGCTTCCTGATCGTTTACTCCAAGTCCCACCTCGAACCGGTGTAGACACTGGAGTTCATCGGCACACTCCTCGACATGGAGCGGGCAACTTCCTTCCTGCCCCGGGACCATGTGCATCGTCTCCGCGCCCTGGCGGTCGAGGTCCAAGGCAGACCTCGGAACCCAGCCCAAGCCACGTTACGCCTCCTGGGACACATGGCCTCCACCGTCCACGTTGTTCCCCACGCCTACATGCACATGTGGATGGCTCAGTGGTGCCTCAGGACACAATGGAGACAGGCCTCCGGCCGCCTTCCGGACCCTGTCCAGGTCTCCCGCAGTCTTTACACCTCCCTGGATTGGTGGCAGGACCCCCAAAACCTTCTTTGACGGATGCCCTTCCAGGCCCAGCAGCACGAGCTCATCCTGACGATGGACGACTTTCTGCTGGGTTGGGGAGCCCACTGCAGTGACCTCCGCACCTAGGGACAGTGGTCACCCGAAGAATCTCAACTGCAGATCAATCTGCTCGAGCTTCATGCAGTCCGGTGGGCCCTGAGGGTCTTCGAGTACCACCTGAGGGGAAAGTCGGTGTTCGTGCAGACAACAGGGTAGCCATGTTCTATATAAATAAGGAGGGGGAACAGGTTCCCGCACATTCTGTCGGGAGGCGGTCCTCCTTTGCTTCTTTGCCGTTCACCGGATCATGACCCTCAGGGCGGTCTATTTCCCAGGACAGGAGAATGTCCTTGCAGACAAGCTCAGCAGAGTCCTCCACCCACACGAGTGATGCCTGGATCCAGAGGTGGCCAGCCTCTTGTTCCATCAGTGGGGGACTCCCATCTGTGGACCTCTTCACCCGCCCCGTGAACGCACAGGTTGCCCGCTTCTGTGGCTGGTTCCACACCCGAGCAGGTTGGCCCTAGATGTATTCCTCCTGAATTGGACCTCCGGGATTCTTTACGCCTTCCCCCCCCCCCTCACTCCTCTCATTCCGAGGACCCTACACAAGGACTTCAATGAGTCTTGTGGCTCCCTCATGGCTTCGACAGCCTTGGTTCCCGCTTCTGCTCCAACTCTCGTCCGAGCCTTCAGTCCTGCTAGGCTGCGCCCTGAGCCTGCAAACATAGGAGGAGGAGCAGGTGCTTCACCCAAACCTGGCTCGTTGGCCCTGGGTCTCCTTAGCCCAGCTGAACCTCCCGGGGGAGGTCGAGGAGATCCTCCTCACATCAAGGAAGGACTCTATGAGGCGAGCCTATGCCTTTAAGTGTCGGCGTTTCTCGACCTGGTGCTCCGAGCTCCAGATCGACCCATTTTCCTGTTCTCTTCGGTATGTTCTCCAGTACCTCCTCCACCTCTCGAAGTTGAACTCAGTCAGGGTGCACCTGAGCGCCATCTCGGCTAACCACCTCCCCATCAAGGGTAGACCCCCCTCGGGGCAGCCCCTGATCTCCCGCTTCATGCGGGACCTCTTACTTTCCAAGTCTCCCATCCGGCCTCCTCCGGCGGAGTGAGACCTGAACATCGTGCTCATGCAGCTCACGCGGCCGTCCTTTGAGCCGATGGCGATGTGCTCTCTTCGGCACTTCTGCTGGAAGGTAGTCTTCCTGGTGGCTCTGATCTCGGCTTGGCAAGTCAGCGAAATCCAGGCCCTCATGGCTGAGGATCCCTACACCAGGTCCTTTGGGAACAGGGTAGTCCTTCATACTCACCCCAAGTTTCTATCGGAGGTTGTCTCAGACTTCCATCTCAATCAGGAGATAGTCTTGTGACCTTCTTCCAGAGATCTCATGCCGACCGGCATCAGTGGTCCTACATACTTTCGACTGCAAGAGGGCTCTCGCCTTCTACTTGCAGTGCACCCAGGTTCATCGCAAGTCTGATCGGCTCTTCGTTGCCTACGATCCCAACCGCTTGGGGCAGGTAGTCACCAAGCGCACCCTCTCCATCTGGGTGGCGGACTGCATCGCCTTCACCCAGGCGAAGGCAGGCGCCTCGCTGGATCAGCACACGGTGCCCGGGCCAAGGCGGCTTCACTGCGCTCAGTGCCTCTAGCAGACATCTGCCGGGCTGCGACATGGTCTTCGGCGAACACTTTCACTTCGCATTACTGCCTGGAGAGGGAGTCCCGCTGGGACAGCGCCTTCGGCCAAAATGTACTCCGTAATCTATTCGGGGTATAAGCAACTCCTGCGCTCCGACCCTTCTTCAACAGCTACCGAGAGCTTTGCCCCGGGGATCCGAAGACTCTGGCTCCTTCAGGCATCAGCTTCTGCTCATGGCATCGTGGAGGCATTTTTGGTTTACAGGTTCAGTAGCCTGTAGCTCGGGAGTCCCATAAGTGAGGACTGCCTTCCTGCTTGTTCCTGGAGAAAACGCAATTACTCACCTGTAACAGCTGTTCTCCGGGGACAGCAGGAATCAATCCTCACTACCCTCTCGCCTCCCCTGAAGAGTTGCTAATTTTTTTATCCTTCCCTTGCTATCTGCTTGGTAGGGCTCTAGCTAAAGGACCTGACCGAGCAAGATGGCACCCCTGGGTGGGAAGAGGACCACGCATGCATGGCAGCAATCCCAAAGGCTTTCTTTGAAAGCTGGGGAATTGCTCCGCGTGGGCTCCGTCGGTGCCGACGTCACCCATAAGTGAGGACTGATTCCTGCTGTCCCTGGAGAACACCCGTTATATGTGAGTAACTACATGTTAAGAGTGTATCGAGCATAGCTAGTGCCCACCCATATTAATCTTGGACCCCAAAAAAATCAGTTCTAATGGACAAGTGGTGATTGAGAGACAGCTATGCTGTGAAATGTGTTGGGGAGAGGGGGTTTGAGAGAGAGCTTTGGATGTGGGTTCTAGAGGCACAAGTACAAAACACCATGGGTCTGCAAAAAATTATGCAAATGAGATCTGCAAGTGAGTCTCCGCACATGGCCCCACATCACCCTCAGGCCACCCTTGGCAATCTAATGACATGTCTGTATACTGTTGGTCTATTTTACTAATTGTTCTTCACAGTGCTATAACTTGTAACCTACTAGTTTGTTGTTGAAACCTGCTTAACATGTGTTTTAAATTAGCAGTGTATTAATGTTATCGACTTCCTACAGTGATTATCTCTCTTGTAATGTATGATAGTTCATTAAGTTCATTAAGGTCGATCTGTAGACCCTACTATGTGTGCTGTGTAATACCCCTTGCTATCTATGCCCCATATATTCTGTCTTGATTTTGTGACAAATCCCAAAATTATAATCGAACCGCTTCTGATCGCTGGAAGTAGCGGTATATAAGTATCTACTAAATAAATAAAATAAATAAATAGATTATGTTCTCCAGGACCAAGCAGGAAGTCAGTCCTCACATATGGGTGACGTCGGCGCCGACGGAGCCCTCGCGGAGCAATTTTCCCCAGCTTTCAAAGAAAGCCTTTGGGAATTGCAGCGCGCATGCGCGGTCCTCTTCCCGCCCAAGGGTGCCATCTTGCTCAGTCTTCTTTTTTCCGCGGAGCCCTACAGACGTCTGTGAATCCCCGCCGAAAAGTTGATTTTTTTCTCTTTATTTCTCTTTTTTCTTCGGTTCGACGCCGGTTCTTTTCCCACCCGGACTCGCAACGCTGGTTGCGAGTCCGTTCTTTATTTTTCGGTTTTTTGTCATTCGTGACAGATTTTGCGCCTTTTTACTTTTTCACTGGCAGCCCGGTCTTTCGACCTCGCAGGGGCCCTTTTTCCCCCGATGGCTGCCAGCGGCTTTAAAAAGTGTGACCTCTGTAAGACACGCACGACTTCTGCCTCCGCTGCCTCGGACCCGATCATGACCAAATGATCTGTGGTCTGTGTGGCAAAATGTCCTCTAAAGCGTTGAGTCGGCAGCATCAGCGGGAACGTATCTTCTCTGACTCTGGCCGGGCTCGGACCTCGTCAGAGGCTTCGACGTCTCGGGAACATCATCGGAAGAAGAAACCCGCGAGGGCGGGATCGGTGGACGCTCCTGGTTCCTCAAGGGCCAGGTCGCATAGCCCCGATTCCCGTCCCGGGTCCTCGGAGGTGGAGAGGCCTTCAAAACATCCTCGACTCAAGATGGACTTGCCCGCTCACGTGAGTACTGTTGTCCTCGTGGACTCGCCTCCGAAGGATCCGACGTCGGGCCCGACGCCGTCGGGGCCCGAGTCGGGGGCTGCTGAGTCTCCTGAGCTCGGACTCAGGTTGACGGCCTTGGAGAGCAGTCTGACTGCCTTCATGGACCAGCAGCGGGTATTGATCGCTGGCCTCGCCGGTGCTTCTGCCCTGACTGCCGGGACGTCGACCTCCAAGTCGACCCCGGAGACCGAGCCGATCCTCGAGTCCATGAGGGCTCGAGTCGATCCTCGGTCGCGGTCTCCTTCGGCCTCCCGTTAAGGACCGAGGTCATCGACGCCGACTCCCTCGGCGTCGGGGTGGACGGCATCGATGCCCGCCCGACCGGAGCCGCTCGACGACTCCTCCGAGGAATCGGCCTGGGAATCCGAGGACGAAGAGTCACCTGGTTCCTTTCGGACTCGGTGTGTCCCATCGGACTCCCCCGAGTCCGAACCTCGGAGACGGTCCCCCCCGGAGGATACCCAGTTCTCGGACTTCGTGCGGGATATGGCCAAGGCCTTGGCCTTCCCCGCGGATCCCGAGGAGGAGCCTCGAGTCGAACTCGATGCCCTCCAATATGACTCTCCCCCGAAGGAGGCCTTTATTGTACCGGTTCCTCCGATGCTGGAACGACTTCTCTTCCGCATGTGGGAGAGCCCGGCGTCGCCGGTGTTAAGCAAGCGGGTCGATTCCATTTATCGAGTCCGCAAGAGCCCCGGGTTCCAAAAGGCACAACTGCCGCACCATTCCATGGTGGTGGAATCGGCCATGCATAGACTTAAGAGTCAAAAAATGCACTCCTCGGTGCCCCCCGGTAGGGAGGCCCGAAGCCTGGATGCCCTCGGTAGGAAGTGTTTCCAGGGCTCTATGCTTGCTTGTCGAGTCCATACCTACCAGCTCTACATGGGCATGTATCTCCGAGACCTGGCTAAAGAAATTGCCGGGTTCTCTGCTGGTCTCTCCGACGAACCTTTGCAGAGGTTCCAAACCTTGTCAACTGGTATTCGAGAGTGCTCAAAGTTTATCTCTCGAGCAGCCTATGATGTTTTGAGGCATCGGCTCGAGTAGCCGCAGCCGGCATCGGTGGACGCCGCCAGGCTTGGCTTCAGACGTCCGACCTCGAGCCATGGGTGCAGGACAAGTTGGTCGATGTCCCCTGCAAAGGTGATAACCTCTTTGGCAAGCCCATGGATGAGAAGGCTGCACAGATCGAGACCGAGACTCTCACCAGGACTCGTCTCTCCAGGAAGACCTCTGCCCCTTCTCAAAAGAAGAAGGGCTCGGGGAAAAAGCCCTTTTACCCGAGGAAGGCGGCTGCCTATAAATACTACCCTCAGTATCAGGCCTCACCAGCTTCCCCTCAGGGTAAGCAGGCCAAGGGACGGGGTAATGGGTCCCGTAGGCAGCAAGCCCCCAAGCATGCACCACCGGCCCCTGCTCAGCAGGGTGGGGGTTTTTGACTTCATCAGCATAGCCTCTCCCCCTCAGCTGGTTTCTCTCAGCACAGGAGGCCGGCTGGTCCACTTTGCCCAAAGATGGTCCAACATCACCACAGATACCTGGGTACTTCACATAGTTCGGAAGGGCTATCTTCTTCACTTTCACCAGGTACCTCCCTCCTATTTTCCAGGGGAGCCCCCGAGACTCCCTCTGCACAGGGACTTACTCCTTCAGGAGTTAGCAAGTCTCCTTCAGGAACAGGCTGTGGAACCGGTGCCCCACCACCTGAAAGGTCAAGGGTTTTACTCCAGGTACTTTCTGATACCGAAAAGAACAGGAGGCCTCAGACGTATCCTGGACTTGTGAAACCTCAACAAGTTCCTTGCAAAGGAAAAGTTCAAGATGCTTACCCTTGGAATCCTGCTGCCCTACCTCCAGCAGGGAGACTGGCTATGCTCCTTGGATCTAAAGGATGCGTATACTCATATCCTTATTCATCCAGACCACAGACAATATCTCAGGTTTGTGGTGGGGGGAAATCATTACCAGTACAGAGTACTACCCTTTGGCCTGTCCTCCGCCCCCAGGGTGTTTACCAAATGCCTGGCAGTGGTGGCGGCCTAAGACTTCAAGGCCTTTTTGTGTTTCCCTACCTGGACGACTGGCTCATCAGAGCCCAGTCTTCCCACGAAGCCATTCAAGCCACTCATCGCACTGTGACTCTACTCCAGCACTTGGGATTTGTCATAAACTTCGCAAAGTCCACTTTGCTCCCCTCTCAAAATCTCGAATTCATCGGCGCCAGGTTGGACACTCTTCAGGCACAGGCCTTCCAGCCTCTGGACAGGGCCCAAAGGCTCATGGATCTCGCCAGCCACTTTCACAGCAATTCCCTGGTCTCGGCCAGGCAATTTCTGAGACTGCTCGGCCATATGGCTTCCACGGTCCATGTGACCCCCAATGCCCGCCTGAACATGCGACCTGCTCAATGGTGCCTTCGCACACAATGGCATCAGGCCACGGGGAGCCTAGCAGACTCCGTTCAGATCTCCGACCGGCTGGTCTCTTCTCTGCAATGGTGGCTTCATCTGCCCAACCTAGTACTGGGAGTGACTTTTCAGCCCCCTCCGCATTCTCAGGTCCTGACGACCGATGCTTCTCTCCTGGGTTGGGGAGCACACTGCCAAGGGACATGTACTCAGGGTCTCTGGACTCCTTGGGAATCTGCTCAACAGATAAACTTCCTGGAGCTCAGAGCCATCCGCCTAGCGCTCAAAGCCTTCTCTCACCTGATTTCCCATCAGTCGGTGCTGATACAGACAGACAATCAGGTTGCAATGTTCTATGTGAACAAGCAAGGCGGGACAGGCTCCTTCCTCCTTTGTCAGGAAGCACAAAAACTATGCTCTTGGGCTGTCCACCACGGAATTATCCTCAAAGCTGTCTATCTCCCAGGTCAAGAAAATTACCTGGCCGACAAGCTGAGCAGGATCCTCCAGCCGCACGAGTGGAGGCTGGATCCGATGGTGGTTCAGCGAATCTTTCTCAAGTGGGGCCTCCCCACCATGGATCTGTTTGCCAGTCCTCTGAACTGGCAACTTCCCAGATTCTGCTCTCGACAACCGCATCCTCTCAGAGTAGCGGCGGATGCTTTTCTGATTCCATTGTCCACAGGCCTCTTATATGCCTTTCCTCCCATGCCGCTGGTGTCTCGGACACTCTTCAAGGTTCTTAGAGACAAAGCCTCGATGATCTTAGTGGCTCCCCGGTGGCCGAGACAACCTTGGTTCCCGCTTCTAATGCAGCTGGCGGTGGACACCCCTCTTCCTCTGGGGTTTCAGCCCGACCTCCTGTCACAGGATCAGGGGACTCTCCTGCACCCCAACCTCTGATCCCTTCATCTGATGGCCTGGCTGCTGAAAGGGTAGTCCTTGCTCCCCTCTGCCTACCTCCAGAGGTAGAGGAGGTCGTCTTGGCCTCCAGGCGGCCCTCCACCTGGAAGTCCTACGCTCTTAAGTGGCGTCGGTTCTCCGCCTGGTGTGCTCAGCAATCTCAAGATCCCTTCTCCTGTTCAGCATCAGTGGTCTTGCAGTACTTGCTTTCCCTCTCCAATCTTGGACTTAAGTCCAACTCGGTCAAGGTCCACCTCAGTGCTCTTTCTGCGCATCACATGCCGGTGGATGGCAGACCTCTTTCTAGCCACCCTCTGGTGGCTCGTTTTCTCCTTCTCCTTAAATCACCTTTGCGCCCCCCAGCCCCGGACTGGGATCTCAATGTGGTTTTACAGCAGATTACCTGTCCGCCTTTCGAACCTATGGCTACCTGTCCTCTTCGTTTTCTTTCTTGGAAAACCTTGTTCTTGGTAGCCCTCACTTCTGCTAGACGCGTTAGTGAACTGCAGGCCCTGGTGTCTGATCCTCCGTACACTAGGTTCTACAAGAACCGGGTAGTCCTACGGACTCACCCTAAGTTTCTTCCCAAAGTGGTTTCCCCCTTTCACATCAACCAGGAGGTGGTGCTTCCGACCTACTTTCCCAGGCCACACTCCAGCCAAGCTGAAATGGTCCTGCATACTCTGGACTGTAGAAGGGCGTTAACCTTCTACCTTGACCGTACGCGGGAGCACAGAAGGGCTGTTCAGCTCTTCGTCTCTTATGACCCAAATAAGTTGGGGCTCCCTGTCTCCAAGCGTACCCTGTCCATCTGGATTGCTGACTGTATCGCTTGGGCTTACGAGGCAGCCGGCCTCTCGTTGGAAAGTCGAGTCACTGCCCATCGTGTCCGGGCGAAGGCTATGTCAGTGGCTTACCTCCGCTCTGTTCCATTGGCAGACATCTGCCGGGCCGCTACTTGGTCTTCAAGCTAGACTTTTGCGGCCCATTACTGCCTGGAGAGGGAGTCCCGCAGGGACAGTGCTTTCGGACAGGCAGTCCTCCGTAACCTCTTCGAGGTATAGGCAACTCCTACCCTCCATCCCAGATGTGGGGCTACCGGTTGGAGACGTATTCAGAGAAGATTCCTTCCTTCTGGGCTGCTGAGCTTGAGGGAGCTCATTTTTGCGCTTAGGGTCTCCGGTAGCCTTAAGCTTGGGAGTCCCATATGTGAGGACTGACTTCCTGCTTGGTCCTGGAGAAAGCGTAGTTACTCACCTGTAACAGGTGTTCTCCAGGAGCAGCAGGAATCAGTCCTCACAACCCTCCCTCCTCCCCTTGGAGTTGCAGTTTTCTGCTTTCGTTTTTTGCTAATTTTTGCCGTCTTTTAGCTATGTCATCTGACTGAGCAAGATGGCACCCTAGGGCGGGAAGAGGACCGCGCATGCGCGCTACAATTCCCAAAGGCTTTCTTTGAAAGCTGGGGAAAATTGCTCCGCGAGGGCTCCGTCGGCGCCGACGTCACCCATATGTGAGGACTGATTCCTGCTGCTCCTGAAGAACACCTGTTACAGGTGAGTAACTACGCTTTACGACTAGTCTTTGCATCAACATTATACCAATTTCACTTATAGTTTCTAAGAACATAAGATATGCCATACTGGGTCAGACCAAGGTCCATCAAGCCCAGTATTCTGTTTCCAACAGTGGCCAATCTAGGTCATATGGACCTAGCAGTTTCCCCAAGGGACACAGGTTCCACAATGCTTGTATTGCTTATATTAGATGTACATTAATTGCATAGCTTTCATGTTATTTTTATTTATTTATTTATTTACATTCTCTTATATACCGCGCTATTCTGCATCAGTGCGGTTTACATTGAACAAACTGAAATTACATTGAACAGGGCATTATAACTTGGAGATAACTATTTTACAGGGAACATGGGCTATGGAGGGTTAAGTGGCTTGCCCAAGACCACAAGGAGTACCTGTGGGACTAGAAACCCCAGTCCTTCCGGCCCAAGGTTGCTGTCCTCTAGTGGGATTTGAACCCCCGACCTTCCGGCCTGAAGTACCTTGCCCCAACCACTAGGCCACTCCTCCACAGATTTTTCACATTCTGTACAAAATCTTTCTCCTGCATATTTTATCAATGAGTAAAATGTTTCCAAGTGTTTTTTTCTTTTTATCCATTTCTAAAATTTAGAATGCTCTTGGACTATCACAGCCTGTTCATATGTTGCTAAGTAGCTATTTTTATTCTGGCTGTGCATTTTCTCCTTCACTGCAATTTCTTACAACATTGGATTTGAAGGAGAAATACTAGCATCATGTTAAAAGCGTTCACAAAGGAGTATGGAGAAAAAGTGGAGTGGGGTGTAGCCAGCATTAATAATGAGGAAGGGGACACTGATCTATAGATTGCAGGGGGGCACCAGAAACCCTAACACTGGCCCTGCCACCTGGACTATCTTGGTGCCACTTCCATGCCTTTATTCATCTCTCTCATTTTGGATTATCCAAAATCCAGCCAACAATTAAGCCAGGTAAGCTTTTCCCTAATTTGTTTTCCATCTGACTTTGGAAAAGGCTTGCCCCATATTTTTCAAAGGAAATTCTGCAATTGGTTAATTTCTGTTTGACTGAAGGGATAGTTTCTCATGTTCGGAAAGAAAGTTATATCCAGTTAGGCTTCTGCAGTAGTATCCTTCCTTATCTTTGCAGTTTTCTGGGTCATACTATGTCTTAGTAAGTAGAATTGATGTTTCAGCCATCATGCTGTCACTTTCTTCAGGGTGAAATGGTTATGCAGTGGATGTCTGTTCTTATATATAATAGTTCTCAAACTGGATTGATGGGTTTAAAGCATGAAATTTGAATTTTGGCGGAAAAGCTCATTAAAGAAAAGGCAGGAAATTAGAATTTGATTTTGGAGGGAAAGTTCATTGAAAAAAGGCAGGAAATTTGAATTTAATGAGAATATTTGGAGAAAAGGCAGGAAACATGCAAGTAGGAATCCTGGAGACAGGGAATTTTGAATTTTAGCAGGAAGATTGTAATGATCTGAGATTTTGGAATATGAAAAAAATTTGGTCTTCGGCACCAGACCTTGTAGCACTAAATCTGTAAAAGAGGTTGCCATATTTTGTTGAGGCTTTAGTCCCCATTGAGGTTTTGTGGGTATCTTGCTATCTCTACTGCCTCTTTGATCTTCCTTGGCCACTAGTGTTCTTAATTTTCCAGGATTCTTGTGTCATCAAATTTGATTGTATAGTCAGTTTCCATTGCATGGAGGGCTACAGCAAGTTTCTTTGTTATTGATTTTATTCTTTCTTCTATGGTGTGGCTGGTTTCGCCTAAATATGATTGGCTGCAGCTGCCTCAAATTTCATAGATGGCAGTAGTTTGGAACAGTGGGGATGGAATCCTTCACGCATATGAGTGAGGATGCCAGCTTCTGTGGTGCACTATACACTGTTCTGCTATTCTTTTTAAGCAATTTATCTATGCGGTCTGTTACTCCTTGGACATAGGGGAGCTTCACACATCTTTATTCTGTCATGGGGTTGTCATCCAGTGGTTGGTGGTGGTTGCTATTCTTATGGATTGGTTTGTCCAGAGCTTTTAAGGCTTGAGAGATGGGTTTGTTCAATCAAGCAGATAACATCCATAGAGAAACCATCAGGATATTGCTTCAGGCTAAAGCACCTCTCCACACCTACCATGTAAAGAACTAGCATTCTGATCCTTACGAGAGTGACATGAATTTGTAATTCTGCCCGTGGACAAAGGTAATATGATTGTAGTGATGAACGTGGAAGATTATCTCCAAAAATTATCCAGAAAAAACATACAGGTTGCTACGTAACAATCCTCTTCAAAAAAGCCTCAGAGAAGTAACAAACTGGATAACCATGCCATTTCCATTAAGTTGGAAATAAAACCCATTCTGAAACGAGACAAGCACTAGACCCCAAGATTTTATAGCCTATGCAAAATACACAAACCGCACATCCCTCTATGATCTATCTTTAGTGCAATTAACTCCCCAACTCAACCCCTGGCATTTTACCTTTCCTGGAAAATGAGAAAATTAAAACTAAGCAACACAGACATCATGGTCAGTTTTGATGTGGTCTTCCTCTTCACCAAAGTCCCGGTGGAGGAAGCAGTCCAGGTCATACACCAGAAGCTAGAAATGTGGACTTCCAATGGAATGGGCCAACCTAACAGCATTTTGTCTAAAAGTGACATTTTTCCAGTACTATTAACAGTACTACGCCCAAAGAGAAGGCACAGCAGTGGGTTCTCCTCTCTTCCCAGTGGTAGCCAACATTTTCATGGAGTCTCGTGAATCCACTCTACTGGACAATGCCAAGCTGAAATCCAAATTCTGAGTCCTCTATGTAGATGACACATTCATCATTTGACCCCATAGATGAGAAAATTTTAATGACTCTTTGAATCATCTGATTAGCAGCCAACATAAAGTTCACTATGGAGACTGAGATCAATGGATGTCTCCCCTTTTCTTAATGTAATGATCAAAAAGCAAAAAGATGGAAGCCTGAGCCACACTAGACAGGAACCCCTCCCATACCAATCATTATCTACATACAGAGTCCCACCACTCTCCGTCCAGAAAAAGAGGTATCCTGTGCATACTAGTAAACAGGGCACAGGACTCGGACAATCTCCAGGAAGAAAGGAACACCCTTCGGGACATGTTCTTAGCCAATGACTTCAACAAACTTATATCCATCCTTCTTTTTAAAAAAATGGATAGAAACATAGAAATATGATGACAGAAAAAGACCACATAGCCTATCTAGTCTGTCCTTCCATATCAACAACTACAACAGTCTCCTTTTTACCTGTGTTTGTCCCATGCTTTTTTGAATTCAGTTACTGTCCTCATCTCTACCACCTCCACTGGGAGACTATTCCACGGGTCCACTACTCTTTCCGTAAAGAAATATTTCCGCATATCACTCCTGAATCTATCTCCCTTCACCCTCATCCCATGTCCCCTCGTAGCAGAAATTGCTTTCAATTGAAAGAGGCTCTCTCCGCAAACATTTATGCCATGGAGGTATTTAAACATCTCAATCATATCACCTCTATCCTGCCTTTCCTTTAAGGTGTACATATTGAAATCCTTCAATCTGACTTAATATGCTTTATAATGAAGACCACTAATCATTTTAGTAGCCACCCTCTGCACCGACTCCATCCTGTTCACATCCTTTTGAAGGTGCGGTCTCCAGAATTGCACACTATACTCCAAATGAGGTCGCACCAAAGACTTATATAGAGGCACTATCACCTCCTTTTTTCTGCTAGCCATTCCTCTCCGTATGCACCCAAGCATCCTTCTAGCTTTTGCCATCGCCTTTTCTACCTGTTTAGCTACTTTAAGATCATCAGACACAACCACGCCTAGGTCCCGCTCTTTAGTGGACAAAAGTACTTCACCCCCTATACTATATTGCTCCCTTGGATTGCTTCAGCCCAAATGCATGACCTTACATTTTTTAACATTAAATCCAAGCTGCCAAATTCTAGACCATTCTTCAAGCTTAGCTAGATCCCTCTTCATGTTATCTACACCTTCCTTGGTGTCTACTCTATTGCAGATTTTGGTATCATCCGCAAAGAGGCAAACCTTACTCGACAGCTCTTCTGCTATATTACTAACAAAGATGTTAAGAATCGGACCAAGGATAGATCCCTGGGGCACACCACTGGTAACATCCTTCTTCTCAGAGTGAGCTCCATTTACTTGTACTCTTTGTCGCCTCCCACCCAACCAATTTCTAACCCAAGCAGTAACTTTAGGATCCATCCCTAGGGTGCTCAGTTTGTTTATAAGTCGCCTGTGAGGAACAGTGTCAAAGGCTTTACTGAAATCTAAATACACCACATCTAGGGCTCTCCCTCGGACCAACTCCCTGGTCACCCAGTCAAAGAAATCAATCAGATTTGTCTGACAAGACCTGCCTCTGGTGAATCCATGCTGCCTCGGATCCTGTAATCCGCTGGACTCCAGAAACCTCACTATTTTCTCTTTCAGCAGCGTTTCCAATAATTTACTCACCACCGAAGTTAAACTAACCGGCCTGTAGTTTTCAACTACATCCTTACTTCCGCTTTTGTGTAAAGGCACCACATGAGCCTCTGTCCAGTCCTTTGGCACCACTCCCGACTCCAACGAGGCATTGAAAAGGTCAGTCAGTGGAGCTGCTAGAACGTCCCCAAGTTCCCTCAGTATTCTAGGGTGTATCCCATCCAGTCCCATCGCTTTGTCTACTTTAAGTTGCGCTAGTTTCTCACGAACACAGTCTTCTGAAAATTGTTCAAGATGTCCCTCGCTTCTGTTTCTGTTTGTGGGTGTTTTCTGAGGTCCTGCTCCTGGTTCTTCATCTGTGAACACAGAACAGAAATAACGATAAAGCGGAATTGTTTAATAAATATCAGCTTCTACATATTCCTCCCCTGCACCCTTGAGTCTGAGAATACCATTTTTGTCCTTCCTCTTCTCACTAATGTATCTGAAAAATGTCTCATCCCCCCATTTTATTGCATTGGCTATTTCCTCCTCCTTTTGAATCTTTGCCTTCCTGACCACTTTGCTAGCTTCTCTAAGTTTTTTCAAATACAGATGCCTGTCTTCCTCTCTCTGTGATCTCTTGTATTTCATGAAGGCCTCCCTCTTTTTCTTCACTTTTTCAGCTACTTCTTTCGAAAACCATAGCGGTCTCCTTTTCCTTTTTACCTTTTATTTACCATTTTAACAAAAAGGTTGGTTTCCCTTAAAATATCCCCTTTCAGTTTTGCCCACTGTTTTTCTACATCCCCCAGCTGTTCCCATCCCACTAATGACTCCCTGAGGTATTGGCCCATCTTGGCAAAGTTAGTCTTCCTAAAGTCTAAGATCCTCACCTTTGAATGGATTCTAGCAGCCCTAGTCCTAATACTGAACCACACCATCTGGTGATCACTGGATGCAAAATGATCTCCCACTACAACATCAGAAACACTTTCACCATTGGTAAGCACCAAGTCCAGTATGGCCCCTTCACGTGTGGGGTCTGTTACCAATTATCTGAATAGTTCTCCCTTTAGAGAATCCAGGATCTCCTTACTTCTAGATGATACTGCAGCAGGAATGTGCCAATCAACATCTGGCATATTGAAATCTCCTATCAGTAGCACTTCCCCTTTCCTAGCAGTGCTGCGTATGTCTTCAATTAACTCTCTGTCCACCTCTTCCTCTTGTGAGGGAGGTCTGTATATCACACCAATGCAAATAGATTTCTCTTTCCCTCTTTCTAGTTTAATCTACGATGCCTCCTCTCTCCCTTTTAATTCCAAAGCTTTAATAGTAGTTTTTACATATAGTGCCACTCCTCCTCCCCTTCTTCCTGAATAAAGTATAGCCACTCCTCCTCCCCTGTCCTTTCTGAATAAAGTATAGCCAGGTATAGTTACATCCCAATCATGGTTTTCTGTGAACCATGTTTCAGTAACTGCCACTAAATCCAAGTCAGCCACTCCCACCAAAGCTTCAACATCAGGGATCTTATTTCCCATGCTACGGGCATTTATACACACTGCTTTCCATATGTTATCCCTGTTACCCATTTCCATAAAGATATTTAATGTATCACCTACCTGGGGGCTTTCACCTAACTGGGGGCTTTCTTCACCCATCCCCAACGAATCTAGTTTAAAGCCCTCTTCAGTAGATTAACCAGTCTACTACCGAAGACGTGTTGACCTTTCTTGGACAGATGGATGCCATCTCTGCTCTGCAACCCTTGGAACAGCATCCCATGGTCTTGGAAACCAAAACGCTCTCGATGACACCATCCACACAGCCATGCATTCATCTCTAGGATGCGAGCCTCTCTGCCTTGGCCTTTACCCTTAACAGGGAGAATTGAAGAGAACACCACCTATGCACCTAACTGCTTCACCCTCTGTCCCAGAGCCATGAAGTCACTTTTGATACGTTCCGAGGTATACCTGGCAGTATCATTTGTTCCAACATGGATTAGCAACATTGGGTATTATTCAGTGGGCTTGATGAGTCTCGGCAAACTCTCCGTAACATCTTGGATTTTGGCACCAGGCAGACAGCATACCTCTCTGGACATCAAGTCTGGTCGGCAGATGGACGCCTCAGTACCCCTCAGAAGAGAGTCTCCAACCACCACTACCCTTCGTTTCCTTGTGGTCACTGATTCTGCAACTTTCGGGTACTTGAGCTCTGGTTCTTCCCTTTCCAGGAATGCTTTCGCCTCCTCCACTTCCAGGGATGCATAATGGTTCTTCAGTTTAAGGGCTGGAGAAGTTTATTTATTTATTTTTATTTAACAAGCATTTGTATCCCGCTCCTTCCAGCGATCAGAAGCGGGTAAGATTACTGTTGTGAAGCTGCCGAATCAAGGCAGGTACAAATTTTGTTTACGTATAGATTGACAGAAAAGCACATCATACAGAGTTAACACTTCTTAGCTATGGGGGAGTTCATTTACATATATACATACATACATATATACAGGATAGGTTTCTTGGTCATGGTGGACAGGGGGCTGCCCCATCTGTGGGTTTAGTTCAGGTTGAAATGAGTTTGGAAAATGTGCGTCTTGAGTTTCTTTCTGAAGTCTAGAACGTCCTTGCTAGCTCGTAGTTCTGGTGGGAGTTGGTTCCATAGTGTTGGTGCCACATATGAGAAAGCCCTGTGGCTGGTGTTAGCTTTGGTAGATCTTATATCTGTTGGAGTGTGGAGGATGTTGGAGTTGTGGGTTCTTCTGTTTCGGGTGGGAGGTTGCAATCTGACTAGGTTGTTGAGGAAGGAAGGTGCTATGTTGTGGATGAGTTTGAAAGTAGTTGTTAATATTTTGTATTTTGTGCGAGCTGCTACGGGTAGCCAGTGTAATTGAATTAGTACTGGTGTGATGTGGTCACTTAGTTTTTCTTCATTATGACCCTGGCAGCTACATTTTGTGCCATTTGTAATATGTTTAGGGTTTTTTTAGGTAGACCTTGTAGGATGGCGTTGCAGTAGTCAAAATGTGGCATGATGAGTGCTTGAGCCACGGTTCTGAAATCTTGGGGATCAATAATACTCCGAATGGGTTGGAGAACTTTAAGCTTGTGGAAAACTGCTCTGTTGGTCTTTCGGAGGTGTTTCTCCATTTTTAGGTCACAGTCAAATGTGACTCCTAGATACTTTATTTCTTTTTTTGTTTGGTAAGTGTTGTTACATAGTGTTATTGATGAGGGTGGGTCAAAGTTCGGTTCTTTAGAGATATACATTACTTCGGTTTTTTTGTGATTAATTGACATACTGCTTTGTTGTAACCAGTCTTGCATCTCTCCAATGCATGTCTCTAGTGGGCTGTAGTCTGGGTTTTTAGTGTCTAGTTGTGAGTATAGCATGATATCATCGGCATAGATGTGGTAATTAATTTTGTGTCGTGTGAAAATTTTGCATAGTGGCTGCATATATGTTAAATAAAAGCGCTGAGAGAGCAGAGCCCTGGGGGATTCCCTGCGTTTGGGAGAAAGATTCTGCTTTTTCTCCGTTGAATTGAACCTGTTGTGTTCGATTTGAGATGTAGGAGGAGAACCACTTTAGAGGGGTTCCTGTTATTCCTATTGATTTTATCCTATTTATGAGGGTTACATGATTAACTGTATCAAAGGCAGCTGAGATGTCAATGAATACAAGAATGTACATTTTCTTTTTGTTTTCAAGGCCCTTTAGGAGGTTGTTAAGTAGAACTAGTAACAGGGTTTCAACTCCATGATGTTGCCTGAAGCCATATTGCTGGTCATCTAGAGGAGCACTGTCAGTCAGGTGGTCTTGGAGTTGTAGAAGGACCGTTTTTTCTATGATCTTTGCCAGGAAAGAGATACTTGATATGGGACGGTATGAAGCTGGGTCTTCTCTGAGTGTATTGTTTTTTAGAATCGGTCTAATGACTGATTTCTTTAGCTCTGAGGGCATGAGTCCTTGTTGTAGGGATAGGTTAACTATGTGTGCGATGTGAGGTGCTATGTTTTGTTTTACTGCCTTGATCCAGGTTGCAGGGCAGGGGTCTAGTGGGGAGGTGGTGCTTTTTAGGCTTGTGACTATGGTTGTGATTTGCTGGGTTCCGATTTTGTGGAAATGCTTCCATAACTGGTTTTGCGTTATGCTGTTCTCACTTTTGACATGTGGTGTTGGTGGGGCTGGGGGGGGGAGGGGGTCCAGGGGCCGTCAGTTTGGTCGCGTAATGGTTTGCCAGTGTTTGGGCCTTGATGGAGTTGTTGAGGTTGGCATTCTGGTCGGTTTTGATTAGTGATTTGACTAGTTGGATTGGTGATTTTGCAGGCCCTGGTGACTTGTGTCCAACCATCGACATTCCGTTGGCACCCATCTTCTCCTCTGCTGGAGAGCTTGGTTGCTGCAAGAAGCATCTCATCAATGTACTTCTCACGGTCTTGAATGCTCCTGTGCCTCGCCACCTCCTCTCTGTTCCTCCACTTGTTTCCTCAGAGCTTCTTGTGTTTTCCAATTAGCGCTCAATTTAAAATATGAACTTTCTGGCAAAGATCATAGAGAAGGCAGTTTTTAAACAGCTGTCTACCTTTCTTGGGGCCAGTAATGTCCTTCACCCTAAACAGTCAGGCTTTTGCTGATGGCATAGTACTACTAGCTATGCTTAATGAAGTCTGTGTTCACTGGGAGAATGGCTATGATATGCTCTCAATTCAGTTAGATCTTAGCTCAGCATTTCATCTGGTCAACCAAGCTCTCTTGCTCATTAGACTCCAAGAAGTGGAGGTTACTGAGAGAGCTCTTATATAGTTTTTGTCATATTTTATCTCTAGAACTTCTACAGTTATGACTGATAATGCTTGTTCCAAGAGTTTCCTGCTTTCCTCTGGAGTTCCACAGGGCTCTATCCTGGTCCCTCTACTCTTTAATATTTTTTTCTAACCCTTAGCTACGGTAATTCAGCATCATGACTTCAGTCCTATTCTTTTTTCCTGATGTCATCCAGATTTTGATAGCCCACTCTTCTTGGGATGCGTGTTTTCACAAGACTTTTGCTTGGGCCTTTCAGGCCATCACCACTTGGTTATCTCCAAATAGAGTAATACTCAATACTTCAAAATCCAAAGCAGTTTGGCTATCCGCTAATAAAGCCCTCTCTATTTTTCAACTGGTCATTTCCAGTATTCGTTTCCAATCAAAACTTGTATACAGTCATTTGGTGTAATGTTGGATTTTTTGCTGTCTTTCCAATCACATATCTCCATGGTAGTTAGAAATTCCTTTGCTCCTCTGCAGCTAATTTGTTCTTTGCAGCACTATCTTACTATAAGGACCTGAATATTCTTATACATGCCCCGATTTTTAGTAAGTTGGATTATTGCAATTCCTTGTGAATTGGCATTCCTCCCTACAGTTTAAAAGACTCCAACTAGTTCAGCATAAGGCTGTTAGAATCATATCGTATAGGGCCAAGCATATGGATTATGTCTCTCCCTTAGTGAAAGAATTATGGCTGCCAACCTCTGTAGAATTAGGTATAAAATCCTTTCCCTCACACATAGGCTTTACTATACTTGTTCTCCATCATACCTTTCCTCCCTTATTATTCCCTATTGCCCACGGCAGTTGCTAAAATCATAGAAACATAGAAATATGACAGATAATAAAGACCATATGGCCTATCCAGTCTGCCCTTCCATAACATCCACTAAGCTCTACAGTCCCCTTTTCCCTTTAGAGATCGGTTTCTTTCATGCTTTCTGGAATTCAAATACAGTTTTTGTCTCTATTACCTCCATTTGGAGATCATTCCATGCATCTACAACTTTTTCTGTAAAGAATTATTTGCAAATTACTCCTGAGTCTTTCTCCTTTCACCTTCATCCTATGCCCCTCATTTCAGAGCTTTCTTTCAATTGAAAGTGGCTGTCCTGTGCATTTATGCCATGGAGGTATTTAAACATCTCTATCATATCTCCCCTCTCCCATCTTTCTTCCAGCGTATATATATTGAGGTCTTTAAGTCTGTCCCCATATGCCTTATGGTGAAGCCCACTGACCGTTTTGCTAGTCACCCTCTGCACTGACTTCATTCTGTTTATATCCTTTTGAAGGTGTGGTCTCCGGTATTGCACATAATACTCTAAATTAGGTCTCATCAAAGACTTAAATACAGAGGCACTATCAACGCCTTCTTCCTGTTGAACATTCCTCTCCCTATTCACCCAAGCATCCTTCTGGCTTTCACCATCACCTTTTCTACCTGTTTAGTCATCTTAAGATCATCAGAAACAATCATTGCTAGGTCCCACTCTTCTATCCTGGACTTCACCCTTGGATTTTACAGCGCAAATGCATGACCCTGCATTTTTTAACATTAAAGTTCAGATGCCAAATTCTCAACCATTCCTCAAGGTTTGCAAGACCCCTCTTCATGTTACCCACACCTTCCTGGGTGTCTGCTCTATTGCAGATGTTGGTATCGTCCACAAAAAGGCAAATCTTACCCGATAGCTCTTCCACAATATAACTTACAAAAATATTAAAAAGAATTGGACGAAGAACAGATCCCTGGAGCACACCACTGGTAACATCCTTCTCCTCAGAGTGAGCGCCATTTATCTGTACCCTTTGTTGCCTCCCAGTCAACCAGTTTCTACCTCAGTCAGTCACTTTATGGTCCATCCTTACGGCACTCAATTTATTTATAAGTTGCCTCTGCGGAACAATGTCAAAGCCTTTACTGAAATCTAAGTAGACCACATCTTCCCAATCTAACTTACTTACCATCCTACCACCATCCCAGTTGGGGTTCAAATTAACTTGTACTGCTGCCTTCAGCTTCATGACTCCATTACTTTGGAATTCTCTGCTTCTGGACCTGTGTTGGGAGTCCTCTCTAATAAATTTAAAATAGGCTTGAAATGCTAGCTCCTTTGGAAAGCTTTTGAAGGGGTCTAGGCTCCCAGATTGTGGCGTAATCAGTGGGGACCGTCCTTTCCCCTTTTCCACTTTGCCCTCATGGCATTACAATGATTTTTATTGCTGTGCTGTGAATTTTCCTGCCTCTTGTATTTTGCCCTGTGTTTGTTTGTGATATTGTTTTTGGATCCCCTGATTACTTATTATAAACCATTGTGATGGCATTATACAGTATATAAAATTTGTTTAAATAAAATAAAAATTGGCCAAATTGGACTGGAGTTTCTGAGAAATAAGCACCCCCTCACAAAATAAAAGACTAGATGTGTTTCTATGGAAGAAGGCGTTACAGCTTCTGTACCATAGGAACTTACATGAAATATAGCTGTTAGGGAATTCTTTCTTTTAAACTGCCTCTCTGCTCTCCCACCCCCAAAACTGCCCCCACCAACCTGCAAATTTTCCCCACCTAAACAAATTACCTTCTCATTACTGCTCCACCAACCTGAAACTGTCTAGACCCTCAAAATCTACCTCTGCATAAGAACAAAAGAACTACCATACTGGATCAGACCAAAGGTCCATCAAGCCCAGTGTTCTGTTTCCAACAGTAGTCAATCCAGGTCACCAGTTCCTAGCATATCCCAAAAGTAGCCAGTTCCATGCTACTTATCCCCAGGAATAAGCAGTAGTTTTCTCATGGTCTACCTTAATCACAGTTTCTGGACTTTTCCTCCACAAATTTGTACAAACCTACCTGCTTTATATTATATTTTCCAGCAATGAGTTCCAAAGCTTAATTAGACATTGAGAGGAAACGTATTTTCTCCTATCTGTTTTTTAAATAGGAGTTATACTACTTTGTATCTTCATGAAGTGTCCTTTACTTATTATTTTTCAAAGAATAAAAAATTGATTCTCATTTATCCATTCCATTCTACTCAGGATTTTATAGCCCCTTTACCATATCCCCTCTCAGCCATCTCTTCTCCAAGCTGAATAGAACTGACCTCTTTAGCCATTCCTCATAGTTTTTCCATCCCTGTTATTTTATTTATTTATTTCTCTTATATACTGCGCTCTTCAACATCAGTGCGGTTTACATGGAACATTTAGGTTTTACGATGGGGTAAACCATAAAATACAGATAACAGGTAACTCAACTTGGATAGTCAAAATTAACTATTTACACATAATTGATACATAGTAGTATTTACATATTATACAACATTTTGGGGATGTTACAGTGAACATGGAGTTTATTTGTGGGAAGGTCGAGATGGTGCATTTTCATTTGGGTAACATTCGAGGAAAAGGTGGTGTTTCAACGCCCTTCTGAATTTAGTCAATTCAGGGATTGCTCGTATGTTGGGAGGCAGGGCATTCCAGTATCTGGGAGCACTGATACTGAAGGCCCTCTTTGCTGTAGTCTGTGTACACTGGGTCATTGTTTTGGGGATTGCCAGGGTGTTTATTGCTGTAGTTCTTCTGGCTCTATTGGGGGGGGGGGTAATGCGGGTGAGACAAGCGAGTGACGGGGGGGGGGGGGGGAGAGCCCATTTATGTTCTTGAATGTTAGCAGTAATGTTTTGAATACGATCCTACAGTGGATAGGGAGCCAGTGGAGACTCTTGAGGATGGGTGTTATATGGTCTTGCTTCGAGGCCCCATTCAGAACTCTGGCTGCGGTGTTCATGGTGAGCTGGAGCGGGCTCAGGGTGGATTTAGGGAGCCCTTGGAGGATCGCGTTGGCATAGTCAAGGTGTGAAATGGTTAAAGCCTGGAAGATAGTTCTGAAGTCGTCTGGTTGTAAAAGAGGACGTAGATGTTTGAGAGTCCTAATTTTGTGATAAGTGGATTTAACCATGTTGCCAATGTGTGACTTCATGTTAAGGCTCTGGTCTAGAGTAACGCCCAGGTAACGGATCGTGGGCTTGGTTTGAAGCTCTATATCACCGACTTTTAGGTGGGTTGGTGGGGAGAAGTCAGAGTTTCTGGTGATGAACAGCACTTCAGTCTTTTTGTGTTGTATGCAAAGGTTCTGATTCTGGAGCCATCTTTCTACTGCACTGAAACATTCCGTAAGGGGTGAGAGGTCAGTTTGGTCAGCCTTGAACGGCGTGTAGAGCAGGACGGTGTCTGCATATATCATGCATTCAATGCCGAATGAACGAATGACGTCGCAGACTGGCTGCATATAGATATTAAACATTAGTGCTGAAAGGGAGGATCATAAGAACATAAGATATGCCATACTGGGTCAGACCAAGGTCCATCAAGCCCAGTATTCTGTTTCCAACAGTGGCCAATCTAGGTGACATGTACCTAGCAGTTTCCCCAAGAGACACAAGTTCCACAATGCTTGTACTGGGTCAAGCATTGATATCTTCGGTCACTTCTTAATAATGGTTTATGGACCTTTCCTCCAGGAACTTGTCCAAACCTTTTTTAAACCCAGCTACACTAACAGCCTTTACTACATCCTCCGGTAACAAATTCCAGCGTTTGATTACACGTTGAGTGAAAAAGTATTTTCTTTTATTAGTCTTAAATAGTTTACCCTGTAGCTTCATTGCATGTCCCCTAGTCTTTCTATATTCTGTTAAGGTAAACAATTGATCTACGTTTACCCGTTCCACTCCGTTCATTAATTTATAGACTTCTATTATATCTCCCCTCAGCCGTCTCTTTTCCAGGTTAAAGAGCCCTAACCTTTTTAGCCTTTCTTCATAGGAGTATCCTTCCATCCCCTTTACCATTTTGGTGGCTCTTCTCTGTACCTTTTCTAAAATCGCTATATCCTTTTTAAGATACGGCGACCAGAATTGCACACAATATTCAAGGTGCGGTCTAACCATAGAACGATATAGAGGCATTATAATATCTTTTGTTTTATTTTCCATTCCTTTCCTTATCATACCTAGCATTCTATTTGCTCTCTTGGCTGCTGCTGCACACTGGGCTGAGGGTTTTAACATGGTATCCACAATGACGCCTAAATCTTTTTCCTGGGTGGTGGTTCCTAATGTGGAACCTTGCATTGTGTAACCATAGTTTGGGTTGTTCTTCCCTAGGTGCATAACCTTGCTCTTGTCCACATTAAATTTCATCTGCCATTTTGATGCCCAGTCTTCCAATTTATCAAGATCCTCTTGCAATTTTTCACAATCCTCTTGGGTTTTAACAACTTTAAATAGTTTTGTGTCATCTGCAAATTTGATAACCTCACTCGTTGTTCCACTTTCCAGGTCATTTATGAATATGTCAAAAAGCAGCGGACCCAGCACAGATCCCTGGGGTACCCCACTATTCACCTTTCTCCATTGGGAAAATTGGCCATTTAGCCCTACCCTCTGCTTTCTATCTTTTAACCAGTTCCTGATCCACAATAGTACACTGCCTCCTATCCCATGACTCTTTAGTTTTGCCAAAAGTCTCTGATGAGGGACCTTGTCAAAGGTTTTCTGAAAGTCCAGATACACAATATCAACCGACTCACCTTTGTCCACCTGTTTATTCACTCCTTCAAAAAAACATAACAGATTAGTAAGACAAGATCTTCCTTGTCTAAAGCCATGTTGGCTGTCTCCCATTAGGTCGTGACTATCTACATGCTGAGTAATTTTATTCTTTATGATGGTTTCTACCATTTTTCCCGGTACTGACGTCAGGCTCACCGGTCTGTAGTTTCCCGGATCACCCCTGGAACCCTTTTTAAAAATTGGTGTTACATTGGCGATCCTCCAATCTTCAGGTATTAGAGATGATTTTAATGATAGTTCACAGATTACTGATAGCAGTTCTGCAATCTCATATTTCAGTTCTTTCAACACCCTTGGATGTATACCATCCGGCCCAGGTGATTTGCTACTCTTCAGTTTATCTAATAGTTGTAAGACATCTTCCCGATGTATCGATATTTCCTTCAATTCTTCCGCACCTTTAAATACCACTTCAGTCATGGGTAACATCCCTACATCTTCCTCAGTAAAGACCGAAGCAAAGAATTCATTCAGTCTCTCCGCTATCGCCTTGTCGCCTCTTAGTGCTCCTTTAACCCCTTTATCATCTAATGGACCAACTGACTCTCTCACAGGTTTTTTGCTACGAATGTACTTGAAAAGGTCTTTATTTCGCGTTTTTGCTTCCGCAGCAAGCTTCTTCTCAAATTCTCTCTTTGCCTGCCTTATCAATGCCTTGCATTTGACTTGCCAGTGCTTGTGCTGTTTCCAGGTTTTGTCGTTTGGCTCTTTTTTTCCATTTCCTGAAAGATGCTTTTTTTGGCAACAGCCTCTCTGACCTCACCTTTAAACCATGCTGGCAGTTTTTTGGACTTCCTTCCACTTTTCTTAAAGCATGGAATACAGCTGGTCTGGGCTTCCAAGATAGTATTTTTCAACAACACCCAAGCTTGATGTAAGTCTTTAACCTTCGTAACTGCTCCTTTTTAGTTTTTTCTTAACTGTTTTCCTCATTTTATCATAGTCTCCCTTTCGAAAGTTAAAAGGTAGTACTGTGGATTTCCTTACTATCCCTCCTCCACTAATTAAATTAAAGGCGATCATGCTATGATCACTATTGCCAAGTGGCCCCCAACACCCTTATCTCTTGCACTATATCTGGTGTTCCACTAAGGACTAGGTCTAATATGGCTTCCCCTCTGGTCGGTTCATGAACCAGCTGCTCCAAGAAGCAGTCATTTATTTCATCTAGGAACTTTATCTCCCTAGCATGTCCTGACGTGACACTGACCCAGTCGATACCGGGGTAATTGAAATCACCCATTATTATTACTGCGCTGTAACTTTTGTTAGCTTCCTTGATTTCTTTGAGCATTTCATCATCCATTTGGTCATTCTGGCCAGGTGTTCGATAGTACACCCCCACTGCCATTGCCTTCCCCCTTTTATATGGAATTTCAATCCATATAGATTCTACAGCAGATTTTGTTTCCTGCAAAACTTTAATCCTTTCTGAGTCAATGCCCTCTCTAACATAGAGCGCAACCCCTCCACCAATTTGATCAGCTCTATCATTACGATATAGTTTGTACCCAGGTATCACAGTGTCCCACTGGTTGTCCTCCTTCCACCATGTCTCTGATATTCCAATCATATCTAACCTTTCATTTAGTGTTATATATTCTAACTCTCCCATCTTATTCTTTAGATTTCTAGCATTTGCATACAAGCATTTTAGAAAATGTATTTTATTCATGTTAATTTGGCTATTGTTAGACATGGGTAAATTGGGATCTTTAAGCTCTGTTTGCTCCATACTTGAGGGCATTTGGGCTACTTTACTCTTTTGCGGAACCTCTCTGCTTTTGGTAGTATCCTCCAAGGATACATTCTTCCGAACCATCCGCTCTTGTGTGACTGTCGGCTTTCCTTGTGGGACTCCTTGTTTCTGATGGAATGGTTTGGATGTAGAGGTTTCGGTTCGCATATGTTGCCATCTGTCAGTTAGGTATGACTTGCACCAAGTTAGTGCTAAGCCGCCGATGCCCTTCTCTTCGAGCCTTTTCAGGAGGGTGTGGTAACATACTGAGTCAAATGCTGCGGCTATGTCTAGGAATATAAGGGCCACGCCGCGCTGGATGTTATGAATTTTGGTGAGTATGTTATTGAAGAGGGTGGTGAGTAGGGTCTCCACACCATGAGCCTCTCTGAAGCCATGTTGGCAGTGGTCAAGTGGAGCGGCATTGTCGATGTGATGCTGGAGCTGACCTTGGACCTCCTTTTCGATTATTTTGGCCAGCAGTGGAATGCTGGTGATTGGCCTGTATGATTCAACTTTCTGGGGGTCGAGCTTGGAGGTTTTTAGCAGAGGTCTAATGGACGTGTGTTTGAGACTGAGGGGGAATAGTCCTGAAGAAAATGATGAGTTAAAGCTATGAAGGGGCTGAACTCTGTCCTTAGCTCCTTTATCCAAAAAGCCGGGCATGGATCGGTCTGGCCGTGGTTGTGTTGATTGCAGAGATTAAGTCTGTGATTTGCTTAGTGGAGGGGGTGGTGAAGGTTGTCAACGTCACTATGCATGCTGGTCCCTTAGTGCTGGTAAGAATGGTTTTGCTGGTTTGGTGTAACTTTGATTGAAGGAAGTCTGCATAGTTTTGGGCGAGAATCTCTGTTTGCTCCAGTCCTGGTTCCTTCGTTAGTTTTTTGACGAGGGTAAAGAGGTCATGTCGTTTATTTAACGATCTCATTAGCGCATCAGTGTGAGCTTGTTTCATTTTCTCGGATATCGTGGATCGGTGTGTTGCGAGTTGTAGGTTGTAAGCTTCCAGATCTTCGGTTGAGCGTGAACGTCTCCATCGCCTTTCGAGTTTCCTAAGTTTGAGAAGCGAGGTCCTCGGGTCTTTGGAGTACCAAGATGCTGTGGGTCTTCTCCTTGGGTTTCTTTTGTGTCCTGTACGTTGCGCGATAGTACTGAGACTATCGTTCCAGTTGGAGACCAGTCTGTCGGGGTCCGTCGTTGTCAAGCCTAGTAGAGATTGTGTGTGGTTCATGATGGATTCCTTGTTGAATGGTTGGAAACTTCGTGAGGGCGGTCTTGTGGGGTTTGTCTTACACTCAGGGGGTTTCGTTGGCTTGTTATCCAGTGGAATATGGAACAGGATTAACTTATGGTCTGACCACGGTACTTCGGTGTATTTTGGTGAGAAGAAGTTGGCAGAGTTGCAGGTAGCTAGTGGGGCAAAAATCAAGTCTAATATGTTTCCTTTTGTGTGGGTTGGTTTGTTGACTAGCTGCTGATAACCTAGGTCTTTGAGTGCTTCTAGAAATGCAGAGGCCTGGGAGACGTGTAGCGTTGGCAGGTTGAGGTCTCCTAGTATCCAGTTTGGGGTGCACAAGTGTGGCGAATTACAGGCTAGTTCAATTATCGTGGCTAGGTCGTCAGAGGATGCTGTTGGGGCTCTGTATATTAGATTGATGGAGCAGAGATTATTAGTTATAACTACAATGTCAAGGTTTGTTGAGTTGGTGCTATTGAAGAGTTGGAACTTGAGGTCTGTTTTAGAGAGTATGAGAACTCCTCCTCCCCTTTTGTTGCTTCTGTGGCAGCTGTGGACTGTAAAGTTAGGAGGTAGAAGGTGGTTTAAGAGTACAGAGTCTTCATTTGTTAACCATGACTCTGTAATCAGAAGCATATCCAGGTTGTGTCTGTCTATCAGGTCGGTGATGATGGGCCATTTCTTGCGTATTGAACGCGCATTTATGAGGGCAGCCTTTAAATATGGGGGCTGTAGGACATCTTTTTTTGCAATTTGAAGTAGGTGCTGATAGGATGGTAGCATATCATCTGGTGCCTTGAGTGGGGGGCTTCTTGACCATCTCCTCCCGTTGCAGTGTAGGATGGGTATGTGTTTGTGAGTGCTGGTTAGAGCCAGAGTGCTGCTGATCAGCTCTAAGAGGAGGAAGCCACAGATTATTGTTGTGAAGGTGCGAGCCATTTTGTGGTAGCAATGCCCTTTGTGTATGGGTGCGGGTAGCTGGAGGGTTGTTCTGGTTCAGGATATTGCATTGGAGACAGGGTGGGTTGGAACCTTTGACGTCAGGCAAAATTAGATGTGCAAGAAAGGTAGGAATGCGATTGAGAATGCGCAGGTGGGTATGACTTGCGGGTGTATGTGCCCTTGTAGATATCAAGTTGGAGATGGAGCCGATGTTACCGTATCCTACCTACAAATGTTACAGGGCATAATGTTACAGCATCTTACCACAGTAAGTAAGTATGTTCAGTGGGCTGCAGATATCCAGTTTGAAAGGAAACAGTGTTACTGTAACATTTATTGTAGGTACGGTACTGTATCATATCTATCAATCATATCTACAATAAATACAAAATGGATGTAATGGTCTGCAGTTATCAGGCTCTGAAAGGAAGCAATGAGATGGTATTCTGACCTCAGTAAGTAGAGAGAGATGTAGTGATCTACAGTACAGGTGACTCTTCGCTAATGTATGCAGTTGTGGTCAATTGTTGTGGAGACAATTGTTGTATCTGGGTTTACAATAGGGACAGATCTAACTAGTGGTGCAATGGGCAATCATAACTAGAATACAAACGTAGTTAGCGTAGAGCAGGTAGGTAGCTTAACCTAGCAAGTGGCAACCTAGGTAGGATAACACTGGCCACAGTAAAACGGACTACTGGTGTGGTGACTTATGTTTAGATTAGTTAAGTTACATATACTTGCAAATCATTGTAGAGTACGTAGTGAGTGGCTGCAGTAGTTGTCGAGAGCGAGTTTAGCCTGGGGAGCTCAAGCTGCTGTCCAATTGTAGAGGTGAGGGTGGGTCTCTCTACGGTGGACGATTCTGGCAGGGGTCCAGAGAAGTTTCTTGTGTGTCCCGATGTGGGCCGTTGCCTAAGGGCCGTGCCAAAGGGCCCTCTGGCGAGGCCCTCAGGCGCGGGCCCGCCGCAGAGGCGCTTCTTTTTAAAATGTGCTCCGGCTGCCCCGATTGGGCAGCGCTTCCTTCTGGGGGTGTCCTGGTGCTCCAGCCTGCTCGATCCCGGCAGGGAGAGCAGCTGGAGAGCCGGAGTGCTGGGTGGAAGAGGGCTGCACGCCGCTGAGGCGCTTCTTTTTAAAATGTGCTCCGGCTGCCCCGATTGGGCAGCGCTTCCTTCTGGGGGTGTCCTGGTGCTCCAGCCTGCTCGATCCCGGCAGGGAGAGCAGCTGGAGAGCCGGAGTGCTGGGTGGAAGAGGGCTGCACGCCGCTGAGGCGCTTCTTTTTAAAATGTGCTCCGGCTGCCCCGATTGGGCAGCGCTTCCTTCTGGGGGTGTCCTGGTGCTCCAGCCCGCTCGATCCCAGCAGGGCCGGAGCACCAGGACATTTTGATCGCTCTTCTCTGTATCTTTTCTTTTTTTTTAAAACATATTTTATTAAGCATCGTGACATACAGGATAAATAAAAGAAGGCATATCCAAAACAAGTACAGAAAACCAAACCCTCCCGCCTCTCCCCGACCTACCCCTCCAACTCCGGGTGTTGCAAATAGCCCAGTAGCTATGAAAAACATCTCAGATGGAACCTTCATTCCCCCGCTGAATGTGCAACACCCTCATATCCCATAATCCCCCCGCATTGAGAGGCCACACCCATAAGACCTTCCCATCACATCCTGTAACAATGAACACCATTTACCATATCTTAAATATACCATGCCTAACTCCAATCATTCCCCAAACAGTGAGAAACAAACCGCAAACTCTTAAACTCCTAAACTCTGTGTGTGTGTGTGTGTGTGGTAGATGTCCAGCCCCCCGGCCCCCCCCGTAATCACCTTAACAATGTCCTGGCCTCCCCTCCAGGTACGCATCCCAGATCTTATGAAACATCCATTCTTTACCCCGCAACCGGTAGGTCAACAGGTCAAACCGTACCGCAGCTTCCACTTTGGCCTCCCAATCACCCTCTGTGGGCCCAGTCACACTCTTCCATTTCCCAGCAATCGCCAGCCTCGCAGCCAATCGCAACTTAGCGTCCAACAACTCCCGCCATTTCCCCTTACCAGCCCCGGCCTGCGAGCCCAAAAGCCACTCCGGGCACTCACGGAGCGACCCAAGGCCTGGCCCGCTCCCCATGATTCCCCCAATTCTCCCCTGCACCCTTTCCCAAAAGGTCCGGATCACGGGACAACCCCACCACATGTGGAGAAACCCTCCCCGTCCCCCACAGCCCCTCCAACAGTTGTCCGTAGGGAGCCCCCCGGCCAGATACAACTGTCGGGGAGTGCAATAAGCCCCATGAACAATTTGTAATTGCGTCTGACGCCAGGAGGACACCCAGGTGCACCTGTTGATCTGCGTATAAATCTTATCCCATACCTCTTCACTCAGGTCTTCCCCCAACCACCTATGCCACCGTACTTGGTGCAAGGCCGGACCTGAGTCAACTCCTTCTTGCAAGAGAACATTATAAATCTTAGCTATAATCCCCTTGTCCCCCTTCCCATGATACAATACCGTTTCCATCTGTGTCCCTTCCCGACAAACCTGGGCCTTGACATCCCCGGATTCTAAAAGGTGTCGGAGTTGGAAATATTGATAGAATGGTATTTTCTCCTGAACCTTTCCTTCCAGATCACTATGAGACCGGACAACCCCATCCACCACAAACTCCTGGAGCAATTCCAACCGTCCGTCCACCAACTGCCTCCCCTTCTTCACCCATGCTGCCTGTCGGAGTGGGAGGAACTCTCCAATGGTAGACCATGGAGAGAAGGGACTAGGAAACCACCCCCTTCTCATTCCCAGGACACTGATCCCAGCCATAGCCTCCAAGAAGGGGTGGCCATGCCGCCGTACGCGCCCTCTGCCCCCTTCGCCGTCCGCTAACCACTTAGCCAGGGAAGGCTCCCCCATCGCCGACCTCTCCAACTCCACCCAGGACTCCTGCCCCCCCCCCGTCCAGAGTGGTCACGCCAGGCCCGTAAAATACACGCCTGGTGGTACCACTGCAGCGAAGGCAGCCGTACCCCTCCCTGCCCCTTAGGTGGAAGTAAGCCACCCCGACCAATCCGCGCCTTCCTTCCCCCCCCACACAAAGCGCACCAACCGGCTATCCCACTGCTTCAGCAGCCGCCCCGGAAGCCGAATAGGCAATTGCGAGAATAAAAACAAGAACTTCGGCAGCACGGTCATTTTGAGTACTTCCACTCGTCCCCGCCAACTCAGTTGCAGAGACGCCCAACCTTCCAGCAGTTGAGTTATCTGCCCCATCAATGGTCGGAAATTCAACGCAAACAGCTCTGAGGGATCTGCTGAAATACGCACCCCTAAATATTTAAGCGCGCCCTGGGACCACTTAAAAGGGAAAGACGGAAGATCGACTTCCCGCAACCCCCCCCAAGGCCAAAGCCTCTGTCTTAGACAGGTTGACCTTAAATCCCGATACTGCCCCAAACCGCTCCAGTTCCCATAATAGAGCGGGCAGAGACTCTTCCGGGCAGGACATAAAAAGCAACGTATCATCCGCGTAGAGCAGGATCTTGTGCTCGGCTTCCCCCACCACCACCAGCCGAAACCGGTCCTGCCCACGAATCCTAATCGCGAGGGCTTAGATTACCATAGCAAACAGGAGGGGCGACATGGGACATCCCTGTCTAGTCCCCCTTTGCAGATAAAACCGATCCGAGACCTGGTCATTCACCCAAATGCGAGCCACCGGGCTTTGATACAGCGCCTTCACACCCTGAATAAAACCCGCTCCCAGTCCCATCCGCCCCATAACCTGAAACAAAAACTCCCACTCCACCTGGTCAAAGGCTTTCTCGGCGTCCAACGCCACGCAGAGCGCCGGGGAGCCCCGGTCCTTAATGTGATGGAGCAACCCCACCGCCCTCCGGACATTATCTGCCAGCCGCCTACCTTTTATAAACCCCGTTTGATCCGGGTGGACCAAGTTAGGCAAGATGTTCTCCAGTCTACTCGCTAGGATCTTCGCATATAATTTCGCGTCACTGTTAATTAAAGCGATGGGTCGATAATTCCCACAGCTCTCTGGAGGCCGACCCTCTTTGGGAAGGACCACGATATTGGCCTGTGCCATTGACTCCGGTAGGCGTTCCCCCCCGGAGTAGACCAGAGAACAACTGCGCCAGGAACGGGGCCACTTCTTCCCGCAGCACCTGATAATATTCCGCTTGAAATCCATCCTCCCCGGCCGCCTTTCCCTTGGGCAGTTTCTTAATCCCTCCAAGCACCTCTGACACCGAAATCGGCCGCCCCAGCCAACTCGCCGTATCGGCGTCCACCCTGGGGAAGTCCAGACCCCCCAAATATTCCGCTATCCCTACCGTGCTGGACCCCTCCTGCCGTCTATATAACTCTTCATAGTACCTCCGGAAGGCATCACAGATAGCCCGACTGGCCACGGCCCGCTCTCCCTTCTCATCCACTATCTCTCGGACAGTCCTACTCTCCCGCTTCTTTTGGAGTTGACGCGCGAGCAACTTCCCAGCTCTATTCCCACCCTCCATGAAGTTCCTCTTGGTGGCTCTCATCATCCGCTCTACCTCCTCCAAATCCATGGCATTAATCCGCGCCCTTAACCCCAACAACTTCTGTCGTGTTGTTCTAGTTCCTCCCCCGCTATGAACTTTCTGCAACTGTGTCAATTCCTGCATCAACTGCTGGCGTAGCGCCTCACGTTCCCGCTTTTTCTGACTCCCAAATTGAATCAACCTACCTCTCATATAGGCCTTCCCCCCCCCATCCCAGAGCGTGGCGTCCGCTACCTCCCCATTATCATTCCATTCCAGATACTCCTTCCACGCCTTCCTAAGCATAGCCTGCCCTTCTGTGGACTGGTACAGCGACACATTGCCCCGCCACCCTCCTCCCCCCCCTCCACCGCGTCCACACCATTCCCCCACCACCATCCCATGATCAGAGAGGGTAATCGGAAGAATCCGAACATTTACTAAAACCCCTAGTTGGTCTCGCTTCCCCAAAAGTACATCCAATCTCGAGTAGGTCTCCTGTGTCGCCGAGTAGCATGTATATTCCCGCCCTCCGGGGTTTTCCCACCACCAAATATCCACCAGCTCAAAGTCGCCTAAGCACTTCTCAAGCTCCCTACCCTCATTCCCATGCCTTTTCTGACAAAAATTAGAGCGATCCTGAGCCCCCACCACACAATTCATGTCCCCCCCCCACAATCCAATCCCCCTTAGCTTTACTCTGGAACTCCCGTAACGTATCCAAAAAAAAGGAACCCTTCCGCCCATTAGGAGCATATACATTAAGAAAAGAGACCTCCCGCAGGTCCACTCTCCCCACCACCCATACCACTCGTCCCTCCGCATCACCCCCACTCTCATATGGAACAAACCGTACCCGCTTATGGACTAATACCACAACCCCGCGTTTTTTAGAATTATAGGGCGAGCCATATAACTGCTCAAAACCCTGGGCCTTGAGCTTCTCTTGCTCCGCCGCGGTTAAATGTGTCTCCTGAATCAGAGCCACATCCACTTGCTGCTTGTTTAACTGGGCCAGAACCAGTTTCCTTTTAATGGGACTATTAAACCCCCGTACATTATAGGAGGCTACACGAAAGCCCCTGGCATTGGACGCAGCCATCAACCCACCTCACTCTCCCCCTGGGATCCCGGACAAAGCCGCAACATCCACCACACACCAAACACACAAGCAACAATTAACATACAACCAACCCCCAACACTTGTATCACCATCCCCCACTCGCCACAATTTTTAAACATTTCGACCCCCAATAGCCCACCAGCCATCCACCCTCCACAAACCCGCCCTACCGCCCCCCGCAGCCACCCACTTCCCCGACTCCCATCACTCACTCCTCGTTCCTTACCCTCTGCTAGGGTGCCCGTACAGGGGGGCACTACCCACTTGCAAAGCTCCCAAAATACAGGTCAATGTCCTTCCCCTCCCCTTCCCACCACCATCCTCCCTTAGACCAACAGATAAAACTGAACCTATTCCACCAGCCTCCCCCTCATCTCTCAAAAGGCAGAAGTCCCACAGATATGTCTCTGGTTTTGCTTACGCCACAGGCCAACAAGAAAAGTCAATCAGTCTTTTATCCTGCTCAGGCCAGCCCCGCCGTTTCCGCCCCAGCCGCCACTGCTGCCGGGCTTTCCCCCGGCAGGTCTTCTCGCTCACACTCCGATCTCCCCGCCTGAGACTTCAAGAATTTCTCCAAGGCCTCTTTTGAAGCAAAGAAGCGCCGCGTGCCATTCACCAGCATGGTAATCTTAGCCGGGTACCAAATCGCCACTTGAATGCCTCTCCGGGCCAAACTTTCTTTCAGTTTAATCAAATCCTTCTGGCGTTTAACAGTCTCAGAGGCAAGATCAGGGAACACATAAACTTTCCAGTCTCTGTAATTCACAAACTTAGATTTCCGGGCCGCTCTAATCACATGTTCCCTGTCCTGGAACCGCAGGAGCTTGACAATGAGCGCACGTGGTGGGCCGGACGCCCCGGGCTTAGGCCGCAGCTCTCTGTGCGCCCGTTCTATCTCGAAAGCGGGAACTGATGGAGCCCCGGGGAAACAAGTCTTCAGCAGGTCTGCCACAAATTCCATAGTGTCAGCCCCTTCAACTCCTTCCGGCACCCCGAAAATGCGTAAGTTGGATCGCCGGTCCCGATTTTCCATATCCTCCGACTTAGCATGCAACCAGCTGAGCTGTTGTTGCAACGAGCTCACCGTACGCTGCAGCGTGGCCTGAGAGTCTTCCGTCTGACTCACCCGGGCCTCCACCTCCTCGAGCCGCTGCCCCAGAGCTGCAAATTTCTCCTCCAGCTTCTGCGAGACTCGCTCCACTATCTCATCTTTCGAGTCTCAGATTTCGCGCAACACGGCCTCCAGTGTAGTCCCCGTCGCTTCCTCCCCCTCACACAACTCTGGGTCTTCAGACTCACTTGGAGACGGCGGCGCAGGCAACGCCGTCGGTCCGGTCGCTGCCGCCTTCACAGCCCCAGCTTTCACCGCGTACAAATCCTTAATCGGATTAGGGGGTTTGGATTTCACCAATTTCGGCATCTTCTCAAGGCCTTTTGGGAGCTATATCTACCCGATTTTTTCCGGGCGGGTGGAGAGCTCTCTCACGCACGTCTCCTCTCCTCCGTGGCTAAACCGGAAGTCCTCTGTATCTTTTCTAATGTTGTATCTTTTTTTGAGATGCTGAGACCAGAATTGCATACAATACTCAAGGTATGGTCACACCATGCAGTGATACAGAAGCATTATGATATTCTTTATTCTCCAGGAACAAGTAGGAAGTCAGTCCTAACTTATGGGGTGACATCGGCACCGAAGGAGCCCGCGCGGAGCAATTCCCCAGCTTTCAAAGAAAGCCTTTGGGATTGCTGCCATGCATGCATGGTCCTCTTCCCGCCCAAAGGTGCCATCTTGCTCAGTCTCCCTTTTTCTGCGGAGCTCTTCGGACGCACGTCCTTGTCCCTCAGAAAAAGTGTTTCATTTTTGGCCTCTGGCCTGTGTTTTTTCCGGTAGCACCAGTCCTCTACCCGTCCTCCCCTGCTCTTCTTTTTCCCTTGAGTGAGGGGACATCCTTTTCTGTAAAAGTTTTCCTTTTGCGGGCTTCGCGCTCTTTTTTTCCCTGAACTGCTGGCCACAAAGGTCTTCAGCCTAGCGGGGGCCCTTTTTGCCCCAATGGCCACGGTTTTAAGAAATGTGACAGATGCTCCAAAAACATGTTGCTCACGGACACCCATGACTGCTGGCATGACCTGGAGCTCTCCTCTCTTTGCAAGAAAATGTCCTCCAAAGCCCTGCTAAGTCGTAAGCAGAAGTCCGATGAAACATTTTCCAGAAAGCGGCACCCTCTGTCGTCCCTCCACTTCGGCCCCATGCTCTTGGCGGCACTCCGACCAGGAGTCTCCTGAAGTGGAGAGACGTAAGAAGAAGACGACCACAAAGTCACTGTCGGGGGCGCCAGACAGGCGCGAGCGCTCCTGCGCTCAGTCGCTCAGCTCCCCCCCCTGGCGTTACCAAGAGCCGGACAAGGAGCGGCCTCAAAAGGTACCTCGTACAGATACAGAGGCCTCTGGCGATTGCGCCCGGTCTCCTGAGGGTCGTCCCAGTGAGGACCCCCTCTCCTCCTCCACACCAGACCTGGTAACCCCGGTGTTGGTGTTGCAGGGACCCACGTCCGTGTGGGAGTCCTGTATGCTGGCACTAAAGCAAAGCGTTTCTGCCTTTTTAGCTGCCCAGCATGCGCTCTTGCCCAGCAAGGCTGGCCCGTACCTCGAGACCGAGGTTCCCTCGAGAGGGACACCGAAACCCGCCCTGGAAACCCCCCAGAGCCATGGGCCTTGTGAGGGTCCTCGGCGTTGGTCTCGCTTGCCTTCCCAGTCCTCAGGAGCAAGATCCTCCAAGACCTCTGGCTCCAAGCAGACCTCAACCTCTGGACAAGGCGACCAGCCCAAGTCGGACTCCTCAGACCTCTCGGGCTGAGAGTCGGACGGGGATACTTCCCCGGAGACCCATGCCCACAGGGACCTCCCTTCGGACCCGTTGCCGCCGGAGGACACATCATTCCTAGTGTTCGTGCAGGACATGGCACGGACCCTCAGCTTACTACTATTCAGCACTTAGCCTAGCTAAGCAGACTTTAGAGGAGCCGCGAGCTGAAGAGCTCGATATTCTACAGTACGAGTCCCCATCTCGGGAGTCTCTTACTGTTCCAGTTCCTCCCATTTTGTCAAGGCTGCTCCTCCGCATGTGGGAAATACCTGCTTTGGTCCCCATTGTGAGCAAGCACCTCAACGCCATGTACAGGGTCCAACATGGCCTGCTGTTCCAGAAGACCCAGCTTCCACACATCTCCATGGTAGTGGAGTCAGTGATGCGGAAGCAAAAGAGCCCGAAGTCACACTCTTCAGTCCCGCCGGGCAGGGAGTCAAGATCCCTCGACTCCCTTGGGAGCAAAGCACATCAGGGGTCTGTGCTCACATGCCACATCCAGGCATACCAATTGTATATGGGCATGTTCCTGCGTGACCTCGCTAAGGAGCTCAGCAGGTTCTCTGCAGGCCTCAGGGGTGAACCCCTTCTCAGGTTCCAAACCCTCCTGAGATCCATCGCGGAGTGCTCGAAGTACCTCTCCCGTGCCGCGTATGATGGGTTTGAATCCTCCGCCAGAGTGGCAGCAGCCAGCATCAGGGCCCAAAGCCAGGCATGACTCCAGTCCTTGGACCTGGAGCAGTGGGTCCAGGAGAAGCTCCTGGACGTCCCCTGCCTTGGCGAGCAACTGTTTGGTAAACCTATGGAGGATAACGCCGCTGAGATAGAAACTGAGTTCGTGACTCAAACTTGTCTCTCGCATAAGACCTCCCTCCCTTTTAATTTTAATTAATTTAATTAGCGAATTTTTATATACCGCACCTTCCATTGATCAGTTGCAATTTACATGGAACAACAGTAAACAGGCAATGCTGTTTTTACAGGTAACAATGTGAAGAAGCAGCAAAGAAACCGTTCTTCCAAAGAAAGGGGCTCCCCTACCAGGGTTACCCACCTTTCCTGCCCACCCCCGCACTTCCGCCGGTGGGGGGACTCCTGTCCCTGTTCACTCCACAGTGGGCGTCGATCATGTTGGACACCTGGGTCCTCTGGGTGGTCCGAGACAGATACCATCTCCATCTGGACAGGCACCCTCCTCCCTTCTCACCAGCGGAGCCTACTCTTGCAGCGGCAGCTGTCCAACCTCCTCGCCCAACGGGCGTCGAAGGCACCTTCGAGGCCATGAATTCTACTCCCGCTACTTTCTCTTTCCAAAAAAGACAGGGGCCTATGCCCCATCTTCTCTCTCCGGAACCTAAACAAGTTTCTGGTGCGGGAGAAGTTCAAAGTGTTATCGCTTGGTGTCCTGCTGCCCTTCCTTCAGCAGGGCGATTGGCTATGCTGCTTGGATCTCAAGGACGCTTACGCCCACATCCTAGTCTACTCACAACACAGGCAATAGCTGTGCTTTAGGGTGCAGGGGGAACACTACCAATACAGAGTGCTCCCCTTCGGGCTCACGTCTGCACTGTGGGTTTTCACAAAGTGTCTCTCCACGGCCGCCCACCTCCGTCAGGTAGCAGGGCATACCCGTCTTCCCCTACCTCAATGACTGGCTCGTCACGGGGACCTCAATTGGCGAAGCCCGCCTAGCGGCGTCGCGCACGATCCTTGTCCTCGAAAGCCTCGGCTTCTTGGTCAACTACTCCAAGTCCCACCTCAAGCCAGTGCAGACCCTGGAGTTCATCGGCGCACGCCTCGACACGGACCGAATGACCGCCTTCCTGCCCGTGGACCGGGTAGACCTCCAGGCCATGGCAGCCCAGGTCCAGAACAGGGCTTGGGTTACGGCACGGACCATGCTGTGCCTCCTAGGACACATGGCCTCCACCGCCATGTGGTCCCCCATGCCCGCATGCACATATGGACAGCCCAGTGGTGTCTCAGGGCACAATGGAGCCAGGTCTCCCGCAGTCTTCACAACTCCCTGAGTTGGTGGCAGGACCCCCGAAGTCTCCTTCGGGGAATGCCCTTCCAGACTCCACAGCACGAGCTCGTCCTGACGATGGATGCTTCCCTGTTGTGGTGGGGAGCCCACTTCAGCGCATTGTGCACCCAGGGGCAGTGGTTGCCCGAGGAGTCTCAGTAGCAGATCAACCAGCTTGAGCTTCAGGCGTTCTGATGGCCCTTGAGAGCCTTTGAGGGCTATTTGTGGGGGAGGTCGGTGCTCGTGCAGACTGACAACAGGGTAGCCATGTTTTATATAAACAAGGAGGGGGGAACAGGATCCCACCTCCTCTGCCAATAGGCGATACGCCTTTGCTCCTTTGCGTTTCGCCAGGGGATGACCTTACGAGCGGTCTACCTCTGAGGCCAGGAGAATGTCCTCACGGACAAATTCAGCAGGATCCTCCGCCCACATGAGTGGCACCTGGATCCGGAGGTCCCATCCATGGACCTGTTCGCCAGCCCGGTGAACGCGCAGCATCCTCGCTTATGCGGCCCGGTTCCGCACCTGAGCAGAGTGGCCCCGGATGCGTTCCTCTTGAGCTGGACCTCCGGCCTTTTTTACGTGTTCCCTCCCACTCCTTTCATTGCAAGGACACTCCACAAGGTTCAGTGGGACTGAGCTTTGGTGATCCTCGTGGCTCCCTTGTGGCCTCGACAGCCTTGGTTCCCGCTTCTGATCCGGCTCTCATCTGAGCCTCCAGTCTCCCTGGGCTGTGCCCCAGGCCTGTTAACACAGGAGGAAGGTTGGGTGCTCCACCTGAACCTGGCCTCGCTGTCCCTTACAGGCTGGCGGCTGAAGGGGTCGCCTTAGCTCTGCTGCGCCTTTTAAGTGGCAACACTTCTCAATCTGGTGCTCTGGGCTCCAGATTGACCCGTTCTCCTGCTCTACTCAGTGGGTTCTTCAGTATCGCCTCCACCTCTCGAAGGCAGGGTTGAAATCCAATTTGGTCAGGGTATACCTGAGCGTCATTTTGGCGAACCACCTCCCCGTTGAGGGGAAACCCCTCTCCATTACCATGTAGCAGCAGAGCGCAGACAACCCAATAATACCAGGAGTCTGTTCAGAAGGTCCAAATCATTTATTTGTGCACAAGACTCAAGCAGAATCACATTCAAAATGGCTGAGCAGCGGTTTCTAGCAAAACAACAACTTTTATAGCTTTCTTTCCCATTCTAGACATAGGCAAACTTTTCATTGGTCCCGGTAACCCTTCTTACACCTTCTATTGGTTCCGGTACTGTTACGTAGCTATCCAATGGGGACCTTGGTCTGGGCTCAGCACCTGGTTGCCCCCCTTTCAGTCCCAATTACAATGGCCAGTTCACCAACTTTGATACTTTTCTCCTCCAAGGTCGCTATCCAGCTGGAATATGTGGGAAAGCAGGGCACTGTAACCTTTCTCTCAACAGAGTTAATTAATTCCATAGAAGCTGCACACATCTTATCAGGGTTAATTAAATTGTTTACTGTCTTTTCTTAAGTTTCGTTTCTGCTTAGCTATGTTCAGTTAAGCTGAGTTAAGTTTCAATTCTATGGAGGCAATGTTGGGGGGGAATTTCCACTTCTCAGGGCCTAACCACAGGCTTCATTTACAGGTCAAGCTGCTTAGGCCTGCCTGCCTAGTTCAATCAGCGTGGATAATAGGCCTTCGCCTACCACATTCCCCCCTTTGATTAATCTCACCCGAATGCTAATAAGGCGTGAGATGTAAATCACTTACCTACACAGGAGTAGGGTTTTTACCAATGGTTCCGGGAGTGGGGTGCCACAAGGCTAAAATCTTAGTAGCAGTTTTACGTTCTACAGTATTTTCAATTACACTATTAATGGAGTGCATACAGCATGGGATTATACATGGTAACAGCAGAAACAAAGCTACAACCACTAAGATTATCATAAAGAAAGTAGTAAGCCCCCCAGACCAGAAAAGATAGATTCAAACCAATTAGGTATTCTAAGACCATGCCAGGTTTGTACTGGCACATAAGCTTGTTTTCGCATATTTTCAGCAATATCTTCAACTACTTGACCTTTGTCATCTATTTTCAAACAACAATTGGTTAAATTTAACTTCCCATATACTCCTCCTTCAGCTGCTAGCAAATAATCTAGGGCCAAGCGATTCTGATATATGGCAGTGCGCATTTGTGTGCTCTGTCTAGCTAAAAGTGTAAGTGCTTGACTAGTCTCATTAGTGATTAGTTCAACTACTGCTTGTAAACGTATAATACGATTTATCATATACACAGGGGTCCGATACCCCCAAGTGCCATCTTCCTCCCAAGTGGCAGGTCCATAATAGGCAATAATCCTCTCAGGTGGCCAATCATCCCCATCCCATTTCTGCCACTTGCCTATCTGGAGAGCTGCTCTTTTCTGTCTCTTAGTGTATACGGGGTATCCTAATTGCTCTCCATGTTCTGTGGGTAACAAAAAGAAAGAAGGTCGAATGGTTCCTAAGACACATGCTCCTCCCCAGTGGATAGGGAGTCGGGCATATGCTCGGGTTCCACAGATCCAATACAAGCCAGGTGGGGCTTGCCAGGCGTGGGGTTGGTCAAGATTTGTCCATAAATCAGCAAGCTCAGGGAATTTTGCTAATGGATTAGTGGGTTCAGATTCATTAACTCCTGACCACCAGGACGTCTGCTTTGTAGTGTCGTTATAAAACTTTTGGCTGAGACAGACCAGCTGTCCCACCTGCAAGGTGAACTGGGGTCCAGTTCGGGCATAACACAGACGTCCAACTATTGAGTGTGCTAAGACCCATTCACTACTGGTCTTATGCAATTCAGTGTGATTATAAGTTATTGAGTAATTCAATTCCTGGGCTTCCCAGGGCCATTGATCACCCATCTTAGTCCCACCACAAAAGTAACAATCTGAAATATGTAGGCTGGAGACCACTGCTCCCGCTAATTCTAGAAACAAATTCTGGGAAGGGTGAGGGATATCAAACTTGTTTACATGCATAGTTTCATGGAAGGTGTTATGTATATGGTATCGTGATGAACGATGGGCTTGGGTATTCAATCTTATATATACAATGGTTCCTGGATCTGATCCAGAACCTGCAATATGTAGGCCAAACTTATACCCTTGTTTCCATGCGCTGGGATTAGCTATGAACAATTGTAATGGATTACAAGCACCTTTCTTGCAATTCTCTATATTCTTTACATATGGCTTAGTTAAGGCAGCCATTCGATTTGTCTCTGGTATTCTCTACCATCCAGTTTTCCAAGTGGCATAGAAAACACATTCCCACTTAGGGCAATAGTAATCTGCAATTGGGGCTGCACTATATTCGTTGGCTAAAGCTCGTTTACCTGTACATTCTCCCCATCCAGTTGTTCCTTCTGGACACATATACTTATCATTATGAGCATAAGTTTTCTCCCAATTGGCACATTTGGAACGACTATCTCTATTTATGGCATCGCAAGCATCAAAATATAAAACAGCATACTTTGTAGGATCAGTAAGTGGGGGAGTAGCATTAAGTAAATCTCCATCTGCATCATTCCATCGTATTTCTAAAGTATAATAAGATGGGTTCTGATGCGGGTTAAAACAAACTTTAGTATTTCCCTTAGTACAAACATTCAGTTCAGTGGTGTTATAGATACACCGGCTTACCGTACCAGTACAGGTATAGTAAGAATGGTAAAGCAAAGTCTGAGTTACTTTCATTCCAGTCCGAGTGGAAGTAATGCAGGCAGTACATGGGGGTAGAGCAAGAGCAAGTTCAAAGCTCCCCAGGCAAGCAACCAGAACAAAATAGAAGCCAAGATGCATGTTGATTGTAGTCCTTCTGGATCTCCGCTGGAAAATCTTGACCACGACGTCGTCTTCTTCTTGGCACAATGCTGACCCGTTTGCTAATGAAGCAATTCAACGGGTGTCGATGTTGATTGAAGATCCTCAAATGTCCTTCTGTGGTGCCAACTTATCAATTGTAGTTGGCCTGACAAAAGTCTATGGAAGCTCAGTTATTCGATGAAGAAAACAAATGTCTTTGCTGTATTAGAAACAGCAATCCTCTTCGAAAGACTTGGCTGATGTAGGACACTGTAGTTCATGAGTGTCCTCAAAGAGTTCTAAGTTGCTGGCTGCCTCCGTAGGGTGAGATGCAAAGGGACGTCTGGATGCGGCTCTGCTGTCCACTGGTCCTGATCTGGAACTGCTGCTGGCTTGACTCTGCTGTGATGGATCCAGGAATCGATTTCTGCTACCTTTACTGCAGTTGGGGTAGACAGGATGACGGTATAAGGCCCCTTCCAATGCGGTTCCAGCGGTGTCTTCTTCCAATCTTTGACCCACACCGAGGTACCAGGCTTGTAGGGGTTCAATGGTTCTGTCAAATTGATGGGCAACTGGTCCCTGTATCCACGTATGGAGAGTCTGCAGAACAGAACTAAGAGCTAGAAGTTCTTGTCTGGTTATTTCTGAACCAATCTGTGACAAACTACCTTTCACACCCTGGACTATTGGTGGAGGTTTGCCATACATAACTTCAAAAGGGGAAAATCCTGATGATTTCACAGGAGCTGAGCGTATCCTGAGTAGGGCTATTGGGAGAACCTGGGGCCACTTCAGGTGGGTCTCCTGACATAGCTTGGATATCTGGGATTTCAAAGTTCGATTCATTCGCTCAACTTTCCCTGAACTCTGGGGTCTGTATGCTGTGTGTAACTTCCATTGTATCTGTAAGGCACTTGCTAACTGTTGGGTAATCTGAGACACAAATGAGGGACCATTGTCTGACCCTATCACTGCTGGAATTCCAAATCTGGGGGTAATTTCTCTCAGCAACACTTTAGTAACTTCTCGGGCTTTTTCAGTCCTGGTGGGAAAGGCCTCCACCCACCCAGAGAAGGTACAGACTAGAACTAACAAGTATCGATATCCACCAGCTTTTGGTATTTCGGTAAAGTCTACTTGCAGGTGGTGCATGGGGGTAACACCTCCTGGCTGAACTCGGGGTGGTGGCGTGGGATCCTGCTTGGCATTGTTTTTGGCACAAATTAGACACTGGCGGGCTACTGAAGCTGACAGTTTCCCCAATAGAGCAATACAAAAATGTGATTTAAGTGCTTTTTCCATAGCACTCTTCCCATAATGCGTAGCTTGGTGAAAGGCTTTGACAAAGGCTGGTCCCAATAGTTCAGGGATCACTATTCGTCCTGGAGGTTGACTGCCCTCTGGTGGTGGCCGTTCAATCCATCCATCTTTCAGTATTCCCTCTTCTTTATTACAGTAGTAATCCAATTCTTTAGTGGTATATCGTGGTGTCCATAGATTAAGAGGTACTGGAAACAATGCTGCTTGTATTGGTGTGGCCTGTGGTGAAATTTGGCCTGTCATGGCTGCTTTCCGTGCTGAGGCGTCAGCAAATCTGTTTCCTTGGGCAACTTCTCCTTTTCCTGCTTGGTGTCCTCGGCAGTGTATGACAGCCACACGTGTAGGGGCCCATACTGCATCTAGTAACATCAATATTTCTGGGCCATATTTGACGGATTTGCCTCCTGATGTGATGAGCCCTCGTTCTTTGTAGAGAGCTCCATGTGCATGCAAAGTGGTGAAGGCATATTTCGAGTCTGTGTATACATTCAACAAAAGTTTCGCACCCAATATTAATGCTCTGGTGAGTGCTATCAATTCTGCTTTCTGGGCGGATGTGCCTGATGCTAGAGCTGAGGATTCAATTACTTTCTCCCGGGTGACTACTGCATACCCGGCACAGCGTCGTCCATTGATGATGAGGCTGCTCCCATCTACAAAATAAGTCTGATCAGGATTCTCTAGGGGCACATCTGTCAGATCAGGTCGACTTGAGAATACAGTATCCATGACTTCTATACAGTCATGCTCTGGAGGGTCTTCGCTGATTGGTATCAGTGTAGCTGGGTTCAAGGCATGGCTCACTTCCAGTTGTATTTGTGGATTTTCACATAGCATGCTTTGGTATTTCAGCATTCGAGAATTGGTGAGCCAATGATTTGCTTTTTGTTCCATAAGGGCAAGTACCACGTGTGGTACTGTAACGTGTAGATTCTGTCCTAAGGTGAGTTTGTCTGCTTCACTCACTAATAATGCTGTAGCTGCAACTGCTCTCAAACATGGTGGCCATCCTTTGGCCACAGTATCCAATTGTTTTGATAGGTATGCTACGGGTCGCTCCCAGTGTCCCAATTTCTGAGTCAACATGCCTAGAGCATTTCCTTGCATCTCATGCACAAACAGATGGAACGGCTTGTGGACATCTGGCAACCCGAGTGCTGGTGACGACATCAATTCTTCCTTCAGGGTCTTGAAAGCTGTGTCTTGTTCAGGTCCCCACTCGAGTGGCGACTTTTCTTCTCCCTTAGTGGCTTCATATAGTGGTTTGGCAATCTGAGCAAAGTTGGGTATCCATATCCGGCAGTATCCTGCTGCTCCCAGAAAGGCTCTGACTTGCTTTCTGGTAGTTGGGGTTGGGATACTGCACACGACTTCTTTTCTCTCTCGTCCCAATTGTCGGCTTCCTTTGGTTAGACGAAAGCCCAAGTATTTTACTACTTTTTGGCATAGCTGTGCTTTTGCTCTGGAGACTTTGTATCCAGCTTCATCCAATAGTTGCAAGAGGTCAGTGGTGGCTTGTATACATTCACTTTCCGATGTGGCAGCTACCAGTAGGTCATCTACATATTGGAGGAGTACCCTTTTCTCAGGGGCCACTGGGTAGCTGGAAAGGTCTTGGTTTAGTGCAGCACTGAAAATGGTTGGTGAGTTCTTGAATCCTTGGGGTAATCGTGTCCAAGTAAGTTGGCCCCGTCTCCCTGAGACAGGGTCCTGCCATTCAAAGGCAAACAGCAACTGGCTAATTGGGGCTAATCGTATGCAGAAAAATGCATCTTTCAAATCCAAAACAGTAAAATGAGTAGCTTCAGCAGGAATCAATCCTAGGAGTGTAGGGATTTGGCACAACTGGATGTATGGTCTCGACTGCTTCATTCACTCTCCTTTAGATCTTGCACTGGGCGGTAGCCACCTGTCCCAGGCTTCTTCACTGGCAGGAGAGGAGTGTTCCATGGTGACTGACAAACTTTGAGTAGGCCATACTCCAGTAGCCTTAGCAAGTGACGATGGATGCCTTCAATTGCTGCTCTTGGAAGTGGGTATTGCTTGACGTGTACTGGCTGTGCACTAGGCTTGAGATTCACAATTATTGGAGCTATATGTTTGGCCAGGCCTGGTGGATTGCCCTCTGCCCATACTCCAGGAGGGGCATTAATGCTTTTCAAAGTAGGTTCAAAATAGGTATCAATGATTGGCTCAGTACTTGGCTCAGTACTATAATATCTCCATTCTTCTTCTCGAGGAACAGTAAGCACCATCAGTCCAGCAGGTTTTGAATGGGGATTTACTGTCATTTGCATCTCTCCTTTCTCAGTAAAAGATATTTGGGCCTGCAGCTTGGCTAGCATATTTCGTCCCAGTAATGGCACTGGGCACTCAGGCATGTAAAGGAATTGGTGCGTTATTTGCTGTCCTCCTAAATTACATATACGATTTTGAAGAAAAGACTTTGTGGCTTTAGCGCCAGTCGCTCCTACAATGGTGACTGCTTTCGTAGAAAAAGGGGCTATTTGTTTATCTACTACAGAATGTTCTGCCCCAGTATCAACCATAAAGTCCATGAATTGGTCTCCTATTTGTATACTGACCATAGGCTCCTGGAGACCTAAAGCGAATTCGGAGCCCGGTCTGTCCTAATCTGCTTCATCTAGATCATAGGCTGTGGCGGCTGCCACTCCCTGGATGGCCTCCGTTCGTTCGCGTTGAAATTGTTCTCGATTGGTTCCTCTACGATTTTGGGGCTGGCCTCTCTCTCTTTCCCTCCAAGGGGCGGGTTCCCGTTCATCCTGAGAGGCTTCTTCGAGTCGCGGGAGTCCTTCCTCCTTGCAATAAGCGCATTGGTTCGTGCCTAATGGGGGCTGGTCATTTCCTCGGCCCCTCCCTCTTCCTCTGCTCCTTCGACTAGGGACACCTCCCCTTTTCTGTTCCACTATGGCCGCAGCCAAAAAATCTGTTTTCTTCTTCATCCTTCGATCACTTTCTCTCTGTCTTTCATTATCACGATTCACATACACTGTATGAGCGACTTCCAGTAACTGTGTTGCATTCATGCCCGTAAACCCTTCTAATTTCTGTAGCTTACGTCTAATATCTGGTTGTGACTGGTTTACAAAAGCAGAATTCACCATGCATAGGCTTCCTGGGGCATCTGGGTCATAGAGTATACATCCTATACGCTTCAGTCAATCTTTCATAGAATACTGCTGGGCTCTCATCTATGCCCTGATTAACTTCGGTCACTTTAGAGAGATTCATGGCTTTCTGACCCCCCTTTTTCAGACCTTGCATAAGGCCTTGGCGAAACCGTGATAGAGCTCTGGACCCTCTATCAGTATTCAGATCCCACTGGGGGTCTTCATTGGGGAATTCTTTTTGAGCTGCTTCGCGATTGTCTATTCCTGCTCCTCCCCCTCCCTCTGCTAGGGGATTATCTGCCAGCCAGTCAATAGCTGCTCGCTTAATTCGTGTCCGCTCCTCAGTAGTAAATAAGGTAGACAGGAGCTGACGGCAGTCTGCCCAAGTGGGTTGGTGAGTTTCCATAATAGTATGCATCAATTCTGTTAACTTGGGGCTTATCAGTGTAAGAAGCATAGTGCAATTTCCAGTTCAACAAATCAGCTGTGGAGAAAGGCACATATACTAGACTCAGGGGTCCCGCTACTATTTGGTCATGTTCATCTCGCACAGGCAGTCCCGGGACTTGCCGTAGTGGCAGCATTTTCTTAAGAGAAGTTTTCTGTAGCTTCACAGAAACTTTCTTAACAAGGGCTTTCTTTTGCACAGTGCGTTTGGCCTGGGGCGCTTTGCTCGTTACAGATGAGCTTGCACTGACAGCTGATACTACGCTATCTGTGTCGCCTTGAGAGGACTCTTCCTCTTCTTCTTCTTCTGACTCAGCCTTTTCCTCATCCTCAGGCATGCCAGAATCCTCATTAAGAGGGGGATCCTCTACTTGCTCTGCTGGGCGTGGGTCTGGAGTTGGGTCTTGCTGTCGCTGCGGAGCTGCCGCAGGACGCGGGGGTACTTTTACTGGATGCTGAGCTCGGGGCTGTCTAGTTACAACTCCCAGGGACTCAGGATCTACCAGAATAGGTTTCTGACTAGATTTCTCAGCTGTCCCTGCCTTCGGGGTCTGATCTGTCAACGCTAACAATATTCTGCACTGTTCTTCATAACAGCGCTTTGCCCAAGGGGGCGGATTCTCAAAAATACTTAACCAAGAGTCTATATAGGGGTACTGATCAGGGTGCGCTGCTCGCACCTTTTGATGAACTGATCGAATAATTCCTAGGCTAAATGTTCCATCTCGGGGCCACATGGGGTCTATAACGGGCCACTCCCCTAGTACACAAAAGCTGTAATCGTGAAGCAGTCATTTTCACTCCATAATCTCCTGAATATCCTTTATTAAAATACTTGATCATACATTCTAACGGAGTGTGCCTGGTAGACCCCTCCCCTCCCATATCGATGTGTGCGCGCAACAACAAACAGAAGGAAAAGGAGGGCGGACCGTGGGTAAGGGGTCCTCACGGCCCTAGACACATTTATGGGAAACAAATAACAAAACAAGACAAGACAGTCGCTTCCTCCTTTTTACGACCTGGACGCGGTCACCCGGCCAGGAAATGCGTTACTCAGGAGTCCACCTTCGCTTGGTCCGTGCTGCCAGACCTCTCATTCACACTTCATTCACACAATCATGCTAGCAACGTATCCCAAAAACAGCCCAATCCTGTCTCTGCTGACTAGGCTATATCAAATTCCAAAAACAAAATCAAAAAGACGATGGTTTCGCCCCGCGCATACTCATGCGGGGTTAATCGGACCGTCTTGAGAGTTGATCATGCTCTCTTACCAAATATCAAATTCCAAAGTTTCAAAGTTCAAACAGTTCTGCTCTGACTCATCTGTCTAGTCAAATCAAAACTATACTCATCGGATCCGGTCCCCGTTCCCAAGCAAGCGCATGAGTTGGACCTCGGACTCCCCCCACGGGTTCGAGGTGTTGGCTCCGACCGGGTCCGGCACCCGCCAAGGCCTGGCCCAACTCCCTCCGATGCAACTGGACCGGTGGCGCCTGGGAGCCGAGCCCACGTCGGGAGGGCACGATCCCGGCAGGACCAAACCTGTAGAGGCGGAAAGTCGTGGTATATTGCCCTGTATACCCTCTATTACCACACCTTCCCGGCCAATGCACCAAGAATATGTAGCAGCAGAGCACAGACAACCCAATAATACCAGGAGTCTGTTCAGAAGGTCCAAATCATTTATTTGTGCACAAGACTCAAGCAGAATCACATTCAAAATGGCTGAGCAGCGGTTTCTAGCAAAACAACAACTTTTATAGCTCTTTCCCATTCTAGACATAGGCAAACTTTTCATTGGTCCCGGTAACCCTTCTTACACCTTCTATTGGTTCCGGTACTGTTACGTAGCTATCCAATGGGGACCTTGGTCTGGGCTCAGCACCTGGTTGCCCCCCTTTCAGTCCCAATTATAATGGCCAGTTCACCAACTTTGATACTTTTCTCCTCCAAGGTCGCTATCCAGCTGGAATATGTGGGAAAGCAGGGCACTGTAACCTTTTCTCTCAACAGAGTTAATTAATTCCATAGAAGCTGCACACATCTTATCAGGGTTAATTAAATTGTTTACTGTCTTCTTAAGTTTCGTTTCAGCTTAGCTATGTTCAGTTAAGCTGAGTTAAGTTTCAATTCTATGGAGGCAATGTTGGGGGGGAATTTCCACTTCTCAGGGCCTAACCACAGGCTTCATTTACAGGTCAAGCTGCTTAGGCCTGCCTGCCTAGTTCAATCAGCGTGGATCATAGGACTTCGCCTACCACAACCAATTATGTACGGATGACATTATGTGCTTCACTCCATTCAATTTAGCAAACCCTAACTTTACCAACATAAGCGAATGCCTCACAAACCTAAAGACCTAGCTCTTGCATCATAATCTCCTAATTAACCAATCTAAAACCGAAGCTCTTCAAGTATTTACTAAAACTTCCTATACTCCACCAACAACCCTTACTCTTGGTGATCTCACCCTCACTATTAAAAATCAAGTGAAATATCTTGGTCTTATCCTTGATCAGAAAGAGTAGTTACTCACCTGTAACAGGTGTTCTCCAGGAGCAGCAGGAATCAGTCCTCACATATGGCTGACATTGATGTCGATGGAGCCCCCTGCGGAGCATTTCCCCAGCTTTCTATGAAAGCTTTTGGGAATACTGCACGCATGCGCGGTCCCCTTCCCGCCTAAAGGTGCCATCTTGCTCAGTCTGATGACATAGCTAAAAGACAGCACAAAAAAACAAAATTAACTATATACAACTGCAATTCCCAGGGGAGGAGGGAGGGTTGTGAGGACTGATTCCTGCTGCTCCTGGAGAACACCTGTTACAGGTGAGTAACTACTCTTTCTCCAGGACCATGCAGGAAGTTAGTCCTCACATATGGGTGACTCCCGAGCTCTGGGCTACCAGGAACCCAGGCTGAACAAGAGAACTCCCTTTAGTCCCAGCATCAAAGAAAGGCTTTTCACTGAAAGAACCTCCACCGTTAGCCCAACGGAGGGCTGGAGGGCAGGAGTTGCCTAAACCTCAAAGAGATTCTGGAGTACTGCCTGGCCAAAAGCACTGTCCCTACGGGACTCCCTCTCCAGGCAGTAATGGGCCGCAAAAGTCTGGCTTGAGGACCAAGTTGCAGCCCTGCAGATGTCTGCCAATGGTACAGAGTGGAGATGAGCTACTGAGGCAGCCATAGCCCTGACACGGTGGGCCGTGATCCGACCCTGCAAGGGACGGTCAGCTGCCCTGTAAGCCCAGGTGATAGTCAGCCACCCAGATGGACAAGGTACGCTTGGACACAGCTAACTCCAAATTATTAGGGTCAAAAGATATGAAGAGCTGAGTAGCCCTTCTATGCCCCTGCGTACGGTCAAGGTAGAAGGATAAGGCCCTTCTACAGTCCAGGGTATGCAGGACCGCTTCAGCCTGGCTTGCATGAGGCCTAGGGAAGAATGTTGGAAGAACCACCTCCTGGGAGGAACTTTGGATGAGTCCTAAGGTCTACCCTGTTCCTATAGAAGCGAGTGTAAGGCCTGTCACAGACCAGGGCCTGAAACTCACTCACTCATCTGGCCGAGGTTAGGGCTACCAGGAAGAGTGTCTTCCAGGAAAGGAAGCAGAGAGGACAAGTAGCCATCGGCTCAAAAGGTGGGCGAGTCAGTTGTTGCAAGGCCACATTCAACTCCCACTCAGGGGCTGGAGGATGGTCAGGAGGCTTGAGCAAGAGCAAACCTCTGAGGAACCGGGACACCAAGGGGTGAACTGACAAAGAGTGCCCTTCCACCAGTGAGTAGTGAGCTGCTAGAGCTGAGAGGTGGACTCAAACAGAATTGGACTTGAGTCCCTGATTGGATAAGTGCAGCAGGTACTGAAGCACCACTGGTACAGAACAGGAGAAAGGATCTTCTGTATGCAGCTGACACCACACAGAAAACCTCTTCCACTTCAGGGCGTAGATTTTACTGGTGGACTGCTTCCTAGATGCCAAGACTATTTCTTCAACTTCCAGAGATAGGCCCCAGGGAGCCAAAACTACCCTTGCAGCCTCCAGGCCATCAAATTGAGAGATTTGAGATTGGGGTGCAGAAGAGACCCTTGATCCTGAAAGAGAAGGTCGGGCTGCAACCCCAGAGGCAGTGGGGTGTCCACTGCCAGTTGAAGCAGAAGTGGGAACTAAGGCTGCCTCTGCCACCTGGGAGCTACCAGAAGAACCGAGGCCTTGTCCCGCAGAATCTTGAACAGGGTTCGGGCCACCAGAGGCGTGGGAGGAAACGCATATAGGAGGCCCTGAGACCAGGAAATCAGAAAAGCATCTGCTGCTAGCCGCAGAGGATGCGGTTGCCTGGGGCAGAACCTGAATATCACCCCCCCCACTCCAGTGAAACAAATTCAAGAAATAATATACCAGAATCACTTAAAATATCACCTCTCTACTCAATAATTAGAATTACAAAACTTTTTGTCGGAGCTATGCCGTAGGAGGGGCCAGAAGGAGCCAGCCCCCCTCCAAACTGCTAGCTTCTTTTATTTTATTTAAATCAATAGTTCCTCTACCATAACACTTATCTCAAAACTTTTGTTGAACTTCCCAGTAGTCGTCGCTCTTTCAAAAGGACACCAGCACGACGTGCACGTTTCGGGTAGATATACCCTGTTTCAAGTGCTTCCAAACTACCAAATCATAGGCAACGAAGAACAATATAGACCGCCGTCAACGTGGCTAAGGTTATGCTGAATTGTTGGGCCGTTAAAACCGGAAGCAAAGATATACAAGGAACTAACCAATCAGAGGCGGGTAAAACCCCACTGACAGGGGAATCCCTGTCCTGATTGGTATATGGAGAAACATTGTCATATGACGCTCAACCATTCAATCTCTTGATTCAGTCCATGCGGTGTAACAGAGTTCAGTTTAAATATCCATTGTTCTAACGTTTGCAACCTTACTATACGATCACCACCACGAGGATCCGCAGGGACATGATCTATAACTGACCACTGTAGGGCTTCAAATGCATGGTTGTACTGTATACAATGAGGTACGATCGGGGCCGTAAGAACTTTATGACGTAAGCGTGAGGCATGCTCTGATAGACGGACTTTCGCCGGACGGGTGGTCCGGCCCACATAGGTCAAAGCACAGGGGCATATAAGAATATAAACTACATAGACAGAACAGCATGTAGTGTCCCAGGATCTCTTAAAGGGCCGAGAGCGACCTGGGTAGTGCCAATCCACCCCCGATTAGCACAATAGGGGCAAGATCCACAGGGGGAATGACCACTCATGACGGGAGGTCGGTGGATACGGTCTTCAGCCAAAGATGTTTTCATTAGCCAATCAGCCAAATTCTTCCCTCTAGAGAACGCCAAACGTAAAGGTTTTTGAAAACAATCAAAAGGTTGCAGAATAGACCAGTGATGTTGTAAAATCTGTAAAACCGCCGCGCTCTGTTCCATAAAAGGGAGTATTCCCGTAATCGAATCAGTCGAACTAGAAGAATTTGGATCAACACGGGTGTATTGTGGATCCAGTAGCCATTCACGATGGGTATAACGTGCCCGTTTCATTGCTTTGACAATGACTGTTCTTGGATAGCCCCGTTGTTCCAATCTTAAACATAGATCAGACGCATGAATTTTGAAATCTGCCAAAGTATGGCAAATACGACGAAGTCTTAAAAACTGGCCATATGGTAAACCTCGTCGCAGAGGGCCCGGGTGGTAGCTGTGATAATGCAACAAACTGTTGCGTTGTACTGGTTTTCGAAAAAGAGTGGTCAAAAGACTGCCTTCAAATAGAGTGACTCAAACATCCAGAAAATCAACGGTTGATGAACTTGTGTGAGCAGTAAATTGTATATTTGAGCGCAGAGTATTCAACCAGGATATAAATTCCATCAAAGAAGAGGAGTCTGCTGTCCAAATGAAAAATATATCATCAAGAAAACGCTTCCATATTAGAACCCGGGAAAACGCCATAGATGTATAAATTTGGTTTGTTTCCATGTAACCCATATATAGGGTAGCAATAGAGGGTGCACTTGTAGCCCCCATGGCAATACCTGAGATTTGCTGATAGTAGATTCCCCCCGATAAAAAATAATTCCTAGTAAGAACTAATGTCATAAGTTGGAGTAGAAAGGTTTTTGGTAACCGAGCAGGTGCAAATGTGAAGCAATCCCCCAACAATTCAAGTGCCTCTCGTTGGTCAATCATAGTATACAATGATGTCACATCCAATGTGACTAAAATCGCATCTGGAGGAACCTCCACATGAGCTAACATTTGTAAAAAATGCGTCGAGTCTCTAATAAAGGATGATACCTGACATGCTTCCTGCTTTAAAAAAGTGTCACAGAAAATAGACAGAGGTTCTAATAACGAATTTTTGCAAGAAACTATCGGGCGTCCCGGAGGGGTTGATAGTGATTTATGTATTTTAGGGACAAGATATAATATAGGTATCTTGGGATATGAATTAACCAAAAAGCGATGCTCTTTTAAGGTGATCCAGCTGTTCTTTAAAGCATCCCCCACCAACTGCTTTATTTGAACCATCAAGTCAGGGGTGGGGTCAGTCTGCAGAATTTTATAAGTGTTACGGTCTCCCAAATGTTGATGTAAAGCATTCTGATAATCTGTTAAGGTCTGTAACACTAACGCCCCTCCCTTATCGGCCCTACGGACTACTAGAGACGAGTCGGAGGCAAGTTGCTGAAGAATTTGCCAACTTTGTTTGTCAAGATTGGAGCGATGTTGAAACGCTTTGTCTTCTAGCTTCTGCAGATCATAAAGTACCAAAGTTTGATATGTAGCTAACAGAGGGTCCATTACTCCCGGTGGTATCCATCGTGATAGCGGACGTACTACTGAGTCATCAAGACCAGGAGGTTTATCTGAAAAAAACTTGATAATCTGAAGCTTCCGAAAAAAACGTCATAAAGATATGCGCATAGAGAATGCATCATAACGCACAGTGGGCACAAATGAAAGACCATAATTAAGTAATCGTTCCTGAGCTGACGTTAAAGGTTTCTTAGTCAGATTCACTACTATTGAAGTTGTTGCTGCCGAGCCTGTTGACGGGTATTCGGTGGTTCCCAGGTATCGTCTTGATAAGTTCCCCGGGGTCGACGGCCCCGGGTATATCGAAAAACCTGCTGGCCCCGAGTAGATGACCGAGTATTAGACTCTGTGACACTATCATCGGTGTCTTCAGAGGACTGATCAAAAGTAACAATCTTACGCGATCCCTGGGTTCTCTGTGGTCTCATACATCCAGAAGTATACCTTCCCGGAATCATAATCTGTTTTATCTCTGGTAAACTTCTTGGTTTTAAGCGATTTCAGATAATCAAAAAAACTATTAATCTGTCGATTGATCTCTGTGAGCTTAGTAGTATATTGTTCCTCACCTAAAGAGGCCTTCAAGGAAATTTGTGTCTCATCAATCTGTTTTTGGAGAGTCTCCTCCTCCTGAGATGTGCGCTCCATTATCAGAGCAATGAGATCAAAGCTGCATTTGTTACAGATAAGATTCCATTTGGTTACAAATTCCACGTCCCATTTGAACATTTTGGGGGCACGAGTCATCCGAAGCCCTCTAGGGATAATGCGAGTCTTAAGATATTGGATCATACCAGCTTCATGTAATTGCGCTCGCACTAGACGTTTGCGAAGCGATTTGTAAGCAGTTATAGAGGCCCCAGCAGTATCGTCCTTAGAAACAGTATCAAAAAGTCCAGGTCGTTGACGCAATTTCTCCAAATACTCCTCGGAATAGGCAAAAGTATCGGCCGCCATCTGGGGTTCCCAGGAAATCCAAAATATCACCCCCCCACTCCAGTGAAACAAATTCAAGAAATAATATACCAGAATCACTTAAAATATCACCTCTCTACTCAATAATTAGAATTACAAAACTTTTTGTCGGAGCTATGCCGTAGGAGGGGCCAGAGGGAGCCAGCCCCCCTCCAGACTGCTAGCTTCTTTTATTTTATTTAAATCAATAGTTCCTCTACCATAACACTTATCTCAAAACTATTCGTTGAACTTCCCAGTAGTCGTCGCTCTTTCACAAGGACACCAGCACGACGTGCACGTTTCGGGTAGATATACCCTGTTTCAAGTGCTTCCAAACTACCAAATCATAGGCAACGAAGAACAATATAGACCGCCGTCAACGCGGCTAAGGTTATGCTGAATTGTTGGGCCGTTAAAACCGGAAGCAAAGATATACAAGGAACTAACCAATCAGAGGCGGGTAAAACCCCACTGACAGGGGAATCCCTGTCCTGATTGGTATATGGAGAAACATTGTCATATGACGCTCAACCATTCAATCTCTTGATTCAGTCCATGCGGTGTAACCGAGTTCAGTTTAAATATCCATTGTTGTTCTAACGTTTGCAACCTTACTATACGGGCACCACCACGAGGGCAGAACCTGGGCAGCTGTCTGTTCAGGGGACTGGCAAATAGATCTATGGATGGAAGTCCCCATTTCAGGAAAATTTTCTGAACCACTAATGGGTGGAGCTGCCATTCGTGGGGCTGCAGAATCCTGCTCAACCGGTCTGCCAGGCAGTTCTCCTGGCCAGGGAGATAAACAGCCCTGAGAAACATGTGCCTGAGCGCAAACAAGCAAAGGTCCTGTGCCTCCTGACAAAGGAGCCTGTACCCAGTGCCGCCCTGCTTGTTCACATAAAACATGGCTACTTGGTTGTCTGTTTGTACTAAGACAGACAGGTGAGCCAGGGTTTGAGAGAAAGTCTTGAGGGCTAAGCGAATAGCCCGTAGTTAAGAACATAACATAAGAACATAAGAGATGCCATACTGGGTCAGACCAAGGTCCATCAAGCCCAGTATCCTGTTTCCAACAGTGGCCAATCTAGGTCATACGTACCTAGCAGTTTCCCCAAAAGACACAGGTTCCGCAATGCTTGTACTGGGTCAAGCACTGATATCCTGGGTCCCTTCTTAATAATGGCTTATGGACCTTTCCTCCAGGAACTTGTCCAAACCTTTTTTAAACCCAGCTACACTAACAGCCTTTACTACATCCTCTGGTAACAAATTCCAGAGTTTGACTACACGTTGAGTGAAAAAATATTTTCTTTTATTAGTCTTAAATAGTTTACCCTGTAGCTTCATTGCATGTCCCCTAGTCTTTCTATATTCTGATAACGTAAACAATCAATCTACGTTTACCCGTTCCACTCCGTTCATTAATTTATAGACTTCTATCATATCTCCCCTCAGCCGTCTCTTTTCCAGGTTAAAGAGCCCTAACCTTTTTAGCCTTTCTTCATAGGAGTATCCTTCCATCCCCTTTACCATTTTGGTGGTTCTTCTCTGAACCTTTTCTAATAACTCTATATCCTTTTTAAGATACGGCGACCAGAATTGCACACAATATTCAAGGTGCAGTCTCACCATGGAACGATATAGAGGCATTATAATATCTTTTGTTTTATTTTCCATTCCTTTCCTTATGATACCTAGCATTCTATTTGCTCTCTTGGCTTGTTCCAGTAGGTTGATCTGTTGCGTGGCCTCCCAGGGAGACCACAGGCCCTGGGTGCACTTGTCCAGACAATGTGCCCCCCAGCCCTGCAGGGAGGCATCGGTGGTTAAACACCACTGTGAACCCAGGTATCTGAAAAGGCACCCCTTGCAGTAAGTTGGGGGGGGGGGGGGGGGGTGCAGCCACCAGTGTAGGGAGTTCAGGAATGGTCTGGACACCCGTACTCTGTCTTGGAGGCTTCCTGTAGCCTGTGTCCACTGAGTACTGAGGCACCACTGTGCAGGCCTCATATGGAGCCGGGCATTGGGAGTCACATGTACTGTCGAAGCCATGTGGCCCAGAAGCCTCAGGCAGAGTCTGGCGGAAACCAGTGGCCTGCTGAGAAACTGGTTTGCCAAGTCTATCAGTCTTTTGGCTCTGTCTCCTGGCAAGTAAGCCTTTGCTTGCAGAGAGTCTAGCCTTGCCCCTATGAACTCCAGGTTCTGGGAGGGGAGCAAAGTGGACTTTTCGAAGTTTATGACAAAACCCAGGTGTTGAAGGAGAGAGATAGGTCGGAGGGTAGCTTGCCTGACCTCCTGGCATGTCTGACCCCTGATGAGCCAGTCGTCCAGATAGGGGAAGACAAAGATATCCTTATTTCTCAAGTAGGCCGCCACCACTGCCAGGCATTTGGTAAAGACCCTGGGGCGGAGGTGAGGCCGAAAGGCAGCACTCTGTACTGATAATGGTTTCCTCCCACAGTGAACCTGAGGTACTTTCTGTGGTCTGGATGAATGAGGATGTGAGTGTACGCATCCTTTAGATCTAAAGAGCATAGCCAATCTCCCTGCTGGAGGTAGGGCAGAAGTGTTCCAAGAGTAAGCATCTTGAACTTTTCTTTCTCTAGGAACTTGTTGAGGTTTCTGAGGTCGAGAATAGGCCTGAGGCCTCCGATTCTCTTTGGTACGAGGAAGTACCTGGAGTAAAAACCGTGACCTTGTAGGTGGGGAGGCACAGGCTCCACCGCCTTGTCTCGCAACAGACCCTGAAGCTCTTGAAGGAGGAGGTCTGTATGGAGAGGAGGCCTTGGAGGCTCTCCTGGGAAGTAAGGAGGAGGGAAGTGATGGAAATGAAGCATATAGCCCTTGTGGACTATGCTTAAGACCCAACTGTCTTCTGTAATGGGTGGCCACCTGTGGGCAAACAGGGCTAGTCGACCTCCTGTGCAGGGATGGGACAGCAGAGACAGAGGCTATGCCTTGGGAGTCAAAAGCCCCCACCCTGCTGAGTGGGAGCAGGAGCCGGAGGCTTGGGGGCCTTCTGCCTACGGGGCCCATGTCCCTGCCCCTTGGCCTGCTGACCCTGTGGGGGAGCTGGGGAGGCCTGGTAAGGTGGGAACTGTTTGTAGGCAGACACCTTCCCCGGGTAAAAGGACTTCTTACCCGAGCCCTTCTTTTTATGAGAAGGGGCTTTCTGGACAGCCTTGTCCTCGTGAGGTGCTCGGTCTCGAGCTGTGCAGCCTTCTTGGCCATGGGCTTGCCAAAAAGGTTCTCACCTTGGCAAGGGACATTGACCAACTTGTCTTGTACCCATGGCGCGAGATCCGATGACTGCAGCCATGCCTGGCGTCGAGCCGCAATGCCGGCTGCCGCAACATGTTGCTGATCCATGAAGGCAGACAGTCTGCACTCCAAGGCTGTCAGCCTGAGTCCAAGCTCAGGAGACTCAGCAGCCACCGACTCGGGCCCCGGTGATGCCGGGCCCGACACCGGCTCCCTGGGAGGAGAGTCCTCGAGGACAACAGGACTTACGTGTCCAGCAGACTCCGGCTCCACACGAGGCATTTTGGATGGCTTCTTCTGTTCCAAGGGCCCAGGACGGCAGTCGGGGGTCCGAGAACTAGCCCTCGAGGAGCCAGGGACCTCCTCTGATGCCGCCCTCGTGAGCCGCTTCTTCCTCTTTCGCTCCCGATCGGGGGTCCCCCTGTCCGAGGAACCCCGATGCTCGGGGTCAGACTCCCGAGACGTCGAGGCCTCAGACGAGGTCTGGGCCTGGCTAGAGGCCGAATCAGAAAAAAGCCTTTCCTTTTGATGCTGTCGACTTCGCAGTGCCTTAGTGGACATTTTACCACACGGCCCACAGATCTTAGGATCATGATCGGGACCAAGGCACCGAAGGCAGCAGTCGCGTGTGTCGGTGAGAGACATCAGTTTCTTGCACCGATCACACTTTTTGAAACCACTGGAAGCCAACGGGGAAAAAAGAGCCCCCGCGAGGTCAAAGGACCGGCCTTCCAGGGAAAAAGAAAAAAGGGTGCAAACTCCAGCCACTAAGGGCCCAAACCGAAAAAAATGAAGACGGGCTCGATACCGGTTTACCGAACCCGGCGGGAAGGGGAACTGGCGTCGAACCGGACAAAAACCGCGATGAAATCGCAAGAAAATCACAAGAAAAATCTAACTTCCTTATCGTAGCTCCAGTCTAGTCCCGTAACAATAGAGTTGTCAACGTCCTCCTGCAGCTAGGAGACTGAGCATGTCACTTTTTCCAGTGATCCAGTACAAGTAGACCAAGGACCGCCCCTTATAACCAGTTTTGCTCAGTCTCAGGCAGCGGAAGGAGGTTGTGAGTCCATTGACCGGGACTCACTGGAGCAACTAATAAGGAGTTTAGGCTTAGTTTCTTTCAGTATTGATTAAAAAAAAAAGGGGGGGGGGTTCTAGCCCTTTAATTTGGCGATTTTTTGTTTTGTCCATTGTGGGCTGTGACAACCTTCCAGCGTTGCTGGTGAGCTTCCCCCCCCCCTTCTCCCCCCTCTCTCTGGCGTGGAGCGACCCAGAGGAGTGTGTGGGGGTTGCGTAGGGGCCTCCACCTCCGTTTCCCCCAAGGTGGGAAAGGAGCCGTTGAGGACGGTGCCGTGGCCGCGTGCGCGCTCAAATTCAGGTGAGGGGCGGCTGGTTGGACGGAAATGCTCAAAGAAATCACAGAAGCTAACAAAAGTCACAACAGAGTAGTAATAATGGGTGATTTCAATTACCCCGGTATCGACTGGGTCAGTGTCACGGCAGGACAAGCTAAAGAGAGAAAGTTTCTAGATGGAATAAATGACTGCTTCTTGGAGCAGCTGGTTCATGAACCGACCAGAGGGGAAGCCATACTGGACCTAGTCCTTACTGGAACGTCAGATCTGCTGCAAGAAATAAGGGTGTTGGGACCACTTGGCAATAGTGATCATAATATGATCATGTTTGATTTAATTACTGGAGGACAAATAGTAAAGGAATCCACAGTACTACCTTTCAACTTTCAAAAGGGAGACTATGATAGAATGAGGAATATAGTTAGGAAAAAAACTTAAAGGAGCGGTTCCAAAGGTTAAAGACTTACAGCAAGCTTGGGCGTTATTTAAAACTACTATCCTCGAAGCCCAGACCAGCTGTATTCCACGCATTAAGAAGAGTGGGAGAAAGTCCAAAAAACTGCCAGCATGGTTTAAAGGTGAGGTCAGAGAGGCTGTTGCTGCCAAAAAAGCAACCTTCAGGAAATGGAAAAAAGAGCCAAATGATGAAAACTGGAAACAGCACAAGCACTGGCAAGTTAAATGCAAAGCATTGATAAGGCAGGCAAAGCGGGAATTTGAGAAGAAACTTGCTACGGAAGCAAAAACACGAAATAAAGACTTTTTCAAGTACATTCGTAGCAAAAGGCCTGTGAGAGAGTCAATTGGACCGTTAGATGATAGAGGGGTAAAAGGGGCAGTAACAGGAGACAAGGCTATAGCGGAGAGACTGAATGAATTCTTTGCTTCGGTCTTTACTGAGGAAGATGTAGGGATATTACCCAAGACTGAAGTGGTATTTAAAGGTGATACTGCAGAGGAATTGAGAGAAATATCGCTACACCGGGAAGATATATTACAACTATTTGATAAACTGAATAGTAGCAAATCACCTGGACCGGATGGTATACATCCCAGAGTGTTGAAAGAACTGAAATATGAGATTGCAGACCTGCTATTGGTAATCTGTGAACTTTCATTAAAATCATCTGTAATACCTGAAGATTGGAGGGTCGCCAACGTAACACCAATTTTTAAAAAGGGTTCCAGGGGTGACCCGGGAAACTACAGACCGGTGAGCCTGACGTCAGTACCAGGGAAAATGGTAGAAACCATCATAAAGAACAAAATTACACAGCATGTAGATAGTCATGGCCTAATGGGAGACAGCCAACATGGCTTTAGACAAGGAAGATCTTGTCTTACTAATCTGATATGTTTTTTTGAAGGTGTGCATAAACAGGTAGACAAAGGTGAGTCGGTTGATATAGTGTATCTGGACTTTCAGAAAGCTTTTGACAAGGTCCCCCATCAGAGACTTTTGGCAAAGCTAAAAAGTCATGGGATAGGAGGCAGTGTACTATTGTGGATCAGGAACTGGTTAAAAGATAGAAAGCAGAGGGTAGGGCTAAATGGCCAATATTCCCAATGGAAAAAGGTGAATAGTGGAGTACCCCAGGGATCTGTACTGGGCCCGCTGCTTTTTGACATATTCATAAATGACCTGGAAAAGGGAATAACGAGTGAGGTTATCAAATTTGCAGATGACACAAAACTGTTTAAAGCTGTTAAAACCCAAGAAGATAGTGGAAAACTGCAGGAGGACCTGGATAAATTGGAAGACTGGGCATCCAAATGGCAGATGAAATTTAATGTGGACAAGTGTAAAGTTATGCACCTAGGAAAGAACAACCCACACTATAGTTACTCGATGCAAGGCTCCACATTAGAAGCCACCACCCAGGAAAAAGATTTAGGAGTCATCGTGGATAACATGTTAAAACCCTCGGCCCAGTGTGCAGCGGCGGCCAAGAAAGCAAACAGAATGCTAGGTATCATAAGGAAAGGGATGGAGAATAAAACAAAGGATATTATAATGCCTCTGTATCGCTCAATGGTACGACCGCACCTTGAATATTGTGTGCAATTCTGGTCACCGTATCTTAAAAAGGACATAGCGTTATTAGAAAAAGTACAGAGAAGAGCCACCAAATTGGTAAAGGGGATGGAAGGCTACTCCTATGAAGAGAGGCTAAAAAGGTTAGGGCTCTTTAGCCTGGAAAAGAGACGGCTGAGGGGAGATATGATAGAGATCTATAAATTAATGAATGGAGTGGAACGGATAAACGTGGATCAATTGTTTACGCTATCAGAATATAGAAAGACTAGGGGACATGTAATGAAGCTACAGGGTAAACTATTTAAGACAAATAAGAGAAAATATTTTTTTCACTCAACGTGTAATCAAACTCTGGAATCTGTTACCGGAGGATGTGGTAAGGGCTGTTAGTATAGCTGGGTTTAAAAAAGGTTTGGACAAGTTCCTGGAGGAAAGGTCCATAAACCACTATTAAAAAGGGACCCAGGACATCAATGCTTGACCCAGTACAAGCATTGAGGAACCTGTGTCTTTTGGGGATATTGCTAGGTATGTATGACCTAGATTGGCCACTGTTGGAAACAGGATACTGGGCTCGATGGACCTCGGTCTGACCCAGTATGGCATGTCTTATGTTCTTATGTTCTTACCAGCAACGCGGTGAATCCTGTCAGGTCAGCGCCGGGATCGCTACCGGGTAAGAGCTAGGGGTGGCGATTCGGGGTGGTAGGAGCAGGTTTCCGACAGCGGTGTGAGGGCTCCGGAGTTTTGTTTGCGGCCGCGTGCAGGAAGGACAGCTCGCTCGCTCGCTCGCGCTCCAGGGTTCAGGAGACTAGCTCCCAAGATAAAATTTGGTTGCTGTTCCTTTGCGTTTGGCGATTTCCTTTTGTTGGTAGCTGTGGTAATCTTGGTATGAACGGTTTGTTCTTTATTTTAAAAAAAAACAAAAAAAAAACAGGGAACGCATTCGGGAGCTCTGGTCAAGGAATTTTGAAAAGGAGGGGACTGTCAGGGGGCTTCAGGTTCCCTGGAATCCCTGTTGGGGCGGCGGGTTCAATGCCTAGCAAGCCCAGGTGCCTTTTGTGTGGGGCACACAGAAGCAAGATTTTAGAGGCCGGTTTGTGCAGAGGCTGCTGTTTTGAGGCTGACATGGCAGAGTGCCAGAGCAGCCGGCAGACAAGGGGATTGTTAAGGACTCCCCAATGTCGCCAAGGCAGGCTCCCAAACCCCTGCCGGGGCCGTCTTCTGCACCAGATGGGTCTTTACCCCAGGTCCCTGTCCACGGGGTCTGGAAGCGATTTTTTCATCTCAATTCTTGACGCTGCTACAGCAGGCTCTGGGTGGGCCTGGGGCAGCAGTGCCGGCACCTTTGGTGGCGGAGGCCCAAGGGGTCAAGAGACCAGAGGCATTGGTGGAAGAGGTCGCTGGAAATGGTGTCAGCAAAAGACCCAGGCTGCTCTTGGAGGCTGAGGAGCAGGACCTGGGGGAGTCTCTGGTGGCTGAGGAGTCTGATGTTGATCAGGTCTTGGAGGAAGGAGAGATTGCAGAACCAGAGGAGCAATCTCGAATAGTAAGGGTGTTTAGGAGGGAGGAGCTCTCGGCCTTGATTGCTGAGACCTTAAAGGCGTTAAATGTGCCGGTCTCGGGGGCTCCCGAGGAGGCGGCACTGGAAGATCCGCTATTGCAGGCGGTGAGGAAGTCGCAGAGGTCCTTTCCCATTCATAGGATTTTCAAAGAGATGATTCAGGAGGAATGGGATACCCCCGAAACTAGCCTCAGAGGGGCTAGGCTCATGGCTCGACTTTATCCTCTGATGGAGCCGGATAAGGATATCTTTAAGACACCTAAGGTGGATGCGGCGGTTTCTGCGGTGACTAAGAAGACTACCATCCCGGTAGAAGGCAGTGCGGCGCTTAAGGACGCGCAGGACCGGGGGCTGGACAAGTTGCTGAAGCAGGTGTTTGAGGTGAATGCCCTGTCTTTGCAGGCCTCGATTTGCGGGGCCTGGGTGGTACGAGCGTGCCTCCGGTGGTCCCAGAGATGTGTCGGGGCGCAGGAGGAGGGCGCGTCGGAAGAGACTGCACGTATTGAGTCGGGAGCGGCCTATCTAGCAGATAGTCAGTATGATTTGATTAGAGGCCTCGCTAAGAGTATGGCATCGGTAGTGGCGGCACGGAGGTATTTGTGGCTGCAGAATTGGGCAGCGGATGGTGCCTCCAAGGCACGTTTGGCCAAGCTCCCCTTCAAGGGTCAGCTCCTCTTTGGTGAGGACTTGGAAAAGTTGGTTAAGGATCTCGGGGAGTCTAAGGGGGTCGTTTACCGGAAGATAAACAGAAACAGCCTCGAGTGGGTGGACCCTCTAGGAGCCAGCTGAGAGAGTTCCGGCGGTTTCGACCCTCCAGGTTTGCTCCGGGGCAGAGAGGTCGGCTTCCCTTTTGGTCTCAGGGCTTTCGAGGCTTTCGGGGGTCGGCAGAGGCTTTGGGACAGCGGCTTCCCCGGGCACCAAAAAGCCGCAATGAAGTGAGGGGGGCCCAGGCAGCGGCAATACCGGTGGGAGGTCGGTTAAGAGATTTTGTTTCTGCCTGGGCCCACATTACCTCGGATCAGTGGGTGTTGGAGATTGTGCAGAGGGGTTACGCTCTCGAGTTCCAGCGCCCTGTGCGAGACGCTTTTGTCCGCTCTCCGTGCGGGTCGCGGGCCAAGGCAGAAGCGGTGCGGCAGACTCTGGAGCGACTTTTGGCCCTAGAAGCAGTGGTGCCGGTACCACCCGACGAACAAGGCAGCGGTCGGTACTCGATTTATTTCGTAGTGCCAAAGAAAGAAGGCACCTTGCGGCCTATTCTGGATTTAAAAGGAGTGAACCGGTGTCTCCGGGTGTCACACTTCCGTATGGAGACCTTGCGGTCCGTCCTGGTAGCGGTGAGACAGGGGGAGTTTCTCACATCCTTGGACCTGTCCGAAGCTTACTTGCATATTCCGATCAGGGTGGAGCACCAGCGCTTCCTTCGATTTGCAGTGCCTATGGGGCATTTCCAGTTTCGGGCGATGCCCTTTGGGCTGGCAACGGTGCCGAAAACTTTCACCAAGATTATGGTGGTGGTGGCGGCGGCCCTGCGAAGGGAGGGGGTGTTGGTGCACCCCTACTTGGACGACTGGTTGATCCGGGTGAAGTCGCGGGAGGAGAGCCAGAGGGTGACCAGTCGGGTAGTCATGTTCTTGCAAAGCTTGGGTTGGGTGGTCAACATGGTGAAAAGCAAGTTGGCACCGACCCAGGATCTGGTGTATTTGGGAGCCCGTTTCGACACGTGCTGGGGGAGAGTGTTCTTGCCATTAGAGAGGGTTCGGAAGTTGAGAGGGCTCATCCGGGAGTTCCAGATGCTCCAGTCGCCGTCAGCGTGGCGCTATCTGCAGCTGCTGGGGACGATGGCAGCCACGATAGAGGTGGTACCTTGGGCACGGGCCCACATGAGACCTCTGCAGAGGGCGCTGCTGCGGCGCTGGTCTCACCAGTCGGATCCTTTGTCCAGACAGTTGGTCTGTCCGCAGGAAGCCCGGAGGTCACTGCGATGGTGGCTGTGGCCAGGCGGCTTGGAGAAGGGCATGCCTCTGGAGGCGCCGGCCTGGAAGCCCCTGACCACGGACGCGAGTCTGTTCGGTTGGGGGGCGCACTTCGAGGGGCGGTTTGCCCAGGGTCAGTGGTCTCCCCAGGAACAGGCGTGGTCCATCAACAGGTTAGAGCTGAGAGCGGTGTACTTGGCGTTCCGGGCCTTACAGGGGTTCCTGCAGGGAGCGGCGGTCCGGGTGTTTTCTGACAATGCCATGGCAGTGGCATACATCAACCGTCAAGGCAGAACAGGCAGTGTGCAGTTAGAGACCAAAGTGGACGGGTTACTGGCCTGGACCGAGGCCAATCTAGAGGCGTTATCGGCAGCGCATGTAGCAGGCGTAGACAATGTGACAGCGGATTTCTTGAGTCAGGTGCGAGTGGACCCGGGAGAATGGAGACTGCATCAGGAAGTGTTCGAGGAGCTGGTCCGGCGTTGGTCGGCCGGTGATGGTCCTGATGGCGACGTTCGAGTTGGCAAAGGTAGACAGGTTTTACAGCAGAAGACGAGAAAGGATGTCGGAAGGTCTGGATGCTCTGATTCAGAGGTGGCCGGACCGCGGCCTGTTGTACGTGTTTCCGCCATGGGTACTCATAGGCAGGGTGATCCAGCGTATAGAGAAGCACGGGCGGCTGGTTCTACTAATAGCGCCGGACTGGCCAAGGAGGCTGTGGTATGCCGACTTAGTGACTGCTGGTGGAGCTGCCGTGGAAGTTACCGGACAGGGCGGATCTGCTCCTGCAGGGGCCGCTACACATGCCGCAGGTTCATCGGTTTTCGCTTACGGCCTGGCTCTTGAGAGGGCTCGGCTGATGACTAAGGGCTACTCGTCAGCAGTGATTGCTACGATGTTGCGGTCGAGGCGGCACTCCACGTCCTTGGTGTATGTCCGAGTATGGAGGTTGTTTGAGGCCTGGTGTGAACAGAGGCAATTGCGGGCTTTGAAGTCCACGGTAGCGCATGTGTTGTCCTTCTTACAGGATGGCTTGGACAAGGGCTTGGCAGCGTCTTCCCTGTGGGTGCAACTGGCGGCTATTGCTTGCTACCGCGGGCATGTGCAGGGAACATCGCTGGGGGCCCATAAGGATGTGAAACGGTTTTTGAGAGCGGTCTCTCTCTTGAGGCCTCCATGTAGAAAGGTGGTTCCGGCTTGGGATCTTAACCTCGTGTTAGAGGCGTTGTTGAAGAAGCCGTTTGAGCCTTTATCCCAGGCGACTCTGAAGGATCTCACGTTAAAGGCAGTTTTCTTGGTGGCCATTACTTCGGCGAGGAGGATTTCGGAGTTACAGGCGCTATCATGTAGGGAGCCCTTCTTGTCTTTTGGTGAAGGGAAAGTAGTACTGCGTACAGTGCCCTCCTTTTTGCCTAAGGTCGTGTCCTCCTTTCATGTTAACCAGGAGGTGACCTTGCCGGTCTTTGCAAGGTCGGTGGAAGGGGGGACGAAGGACAGGTTGCATAAGTTGGACATGGGGAGAGTGCTTAAGGTGTATTTGCAGCGTACTGCAGCGTTGCGCAAATCGGATAGGCTGTTTGTCCTGTTTGGGGCCTCGCGTCCAGGAGAGCCGGCTTCTAAGGCATCGATTGCTCGGTGGATTAAGGAGGCGATTGCGTCGGCGTATCTCCTGAAGGGCAGACTGGTGCCTCAGGGGTTGAGAGCGCATTCTACTCGGGCTCAGGCAGCGTCTTGGGCGGAGTACAGTTTGGTCCCTGCGGCAGAAATTTGCAGGGCTGCAACTTGGTCGTCTTTATACTCTTTCATCCGGCATTATAGAATTGACGTGCAGGCGAAGGGTGATGCGCACTTTGGATCGGCGGTGCTTCAGGCGGCTCTGGCAGGCCCCTCCCGTTGAGTGTGTTCACTGCTCTGCTACTTCTCTATTGTTACGGGACTAGACTGGAGCTACGATAAGGAAGGTTAAATTAGACTTACCTGCTAATTGTAGTTCCTGGAGTAGATCCAGTCTAGTCCCGCTTCCCGCCCGGAAGTTTCTGCCATGAGGTAGCCTGAGCACCGGGGAGGGGGTGGAGTCTGCCTCTCCTGCTGTTACGGCATGGCGGGGCTGGTGTACGGAGTTCTTAGCTTCTCTGGAGAGGGTCTGGCTCTCTCAGGGGAAGCGGAGGAGAATGGGGCGGCTCTGTTGTCCATCTATCAATTTTTGGCTAGATAGTGTGAGAGCTTAGGTTTTTCATTTCTGGTTGGTTACTTGTTTGTTGCTCTGGTGGGTTGGCTTTGACAACAGTTAACTGGTTATAAGGGGCAGTCCTTGGACTACTTGTACTGGATCACTGGAAAAAGTGACATGCTCAGTCTCCTAGCTGCGGGAGGACGTTGACAACTCTATTGTTACGGGACTATACTGGATCTACTCCAGGAACTACAATTAGCAGGTAAGTCTAATTTAACCTTTTCTCCGGGTGACTAGGACAGACGTCCGTCGGGCTCCTTGGAAAAAGACTGAACAAGATGGCACCTTTAGGCAGGAAGGGGACCGCGCATGCGTGCAGTATTCCCAAAGGCTTTCATAGAAAGCTGGGGAAATGCTCCGCAGGGGGCTCCATCGATGTCGATGTCACCCATATGTGAGGACTGACTTCTTGCTTGGTCCTGGAGAACCTCACATTCACTGAACAGATAAAAAGAACCTCTAATACAATATATGCAAAACTACATACTCTTCGGAACCTCCAACCTCTCCAAACCCCGACTCCTTTTGCACTGTCTGCCAGGCTCTCACCATCCCATCCCTTGACTACTGTAACCTCATCTATCATGGCCTTCCCAAGAGCAGCATTCAACCTATCCAAATGGCACAGAACACAATAGCTCGTCTCATCACAAATAACCCTAGACGATCACACATAACGCCAATCCTCCACGATCTCCACTGGCTCCCCACTCAATCCAGAGTTAAATTCAAAGTAATCACCCTCATACATAAAATCATCTCCAATGAGTCAGTTCCATGCCTCTCCTCGCTCCTATCCAATTCCAACAACAATAAAACACGCCGCACCTTCACTAAAAGCCTTCTATCTATCCCAACTGCCAAGAGAAAATGCAATCAAGCTACCTGTAATCGGGCATTCTCCCTTTATGCCCCCTCTTTATGGAATGCCCTACCATATGAACTATGGAACTGCTCTGATCACTCTGAGTTCCGGAAGAAGCTAAAAACCCATCTCTTCCAGGAACATTTTTCCCTACCACCATAGCCCTCCCTCTACACCCTTTCTCTCCCGCTCAACCCTTCCTCTAACACCCTACCCAATTCATCTCCTTTGACCTCTCCCTACCTCTCCTGTAAATAAGCATGTAAATAGTACTTGTCCATGAAGACTCCCCATGGACAAAATTACTTATGTTAACCGCTTCTACCCTCGTTATATTTGTTTCTGTGTAATCAGTTGAAATATACTGCTTGTGTTATGTTCTCTGTAAACCGTCTTGAATTGTAAAAAGACGGTATATAAAAACTGTTAAATAAATAAAAAATGGCGTCCGAGCCATTGCGGCTTTGGTGGCTTCACTGCTCTCAGTGCCTCTAACGGACATCTGCCGGGCTGCGACCTGGTCTTCAGCAAACACTTTCACTTTGCCCTACTGCCTGGAGAGGGAGTCCCGCTGGGACAGCGCCTTCAGCCAGGCTGTACTCCGTAATCTGTTCTGGGTATAAACAACTCCTGCCCTCTGACCTTTCTTCAACGGCGACCGAGAGCTTCGCCCCGGTGACTCGAAGACTCGGGCTCCTTCAGGCATCGGCTTCTGCTCAAAGCCTCGCGGAGGCGTTTTTGGGTTACAGGTTCAGTAGCCTGTAGCTGGGGAGTCCCATAAGTGAGGACTGCCTTCCTGCTTGTTCCTGGAGAAAGCGTAGTTACTCACCTGTAACAGCTGTTCTCCAGGGACAGCAGGAATCAGTCCTCACTACCCTCTCGCCTCCCCTGAAGAGTTGCTAATTTTTTTTATACTTCCCTTGCCATCTGCTTGGTAGGGCTGTAGCTAAAGGACCTGACTGAGCAAGATGGCACTCTTGGGCAGGAAGAGGACCACACATGCATGGCAGCAATCCCAAAGGCTTTCTTTGAAAGCTGGGGAATTGCTCTGCACGGGCTCCGTCGGTGCTGACGTCACCCCATAAGTGAGGATTGATTCCTGTAGTCCCCGGAGAACACCTGTTACAGGTGAGTAACTACGCTTTTTATTTTCTATTACTTGCCTACTGATTCCTAACATTCTGTTTGTTGTTTTTGCAGGGCTGGCCCAAGGTTTCTGCCAGCCCAGACAGAAGCCCTGGCTGTGTCATCCCCTCATGTTAAGCTGTGCCACTCCCCCACTGCTGCGGATTCCATTGGCGGGGTCAGGAGGATGGCTTGGCACAACAGTGGTCCGCGGCAGGCCATACGCTTTGGCACACATGGCCTGCTGCTTCTTACTCCCCTCCGACACAACTTCTTGTTGGAGGGAAGTCAGAAGTGGCAGGCCATGTGCACCTAAACCAATGTCCTGTGGCAGGCCCTGTACAGCCCAGAGGTATGTCACCCTAGGTGGCTGCCTAGCCCAACTAGTGGACGGACAAGCTCTGCTTTTTTGGCCACCACTGCACACTGAACAGAAGATTTTAATGTATTGTTTGCAATCACACCTAGATCTATTTCCTGGGTAGTAACTCCTAATGAGAAACGTATCATTGTGTATCTATGTTGTTGTTGTTGTTGTTGTTGCTAAATGCTGTCGAGTCGGTGACGACTCATGGTGACCCTCTGGATAGTTGTCTTAAATTGTGTTTGGTCTTCAGTCAGGCAGCTCATTGTTGACAGACTGGTACCCGTAGCTGCTGTTATTGTATCGATCCATCTCATTGATGGCCTTCCTCTTTTGTGTTGACCTTCTATCTTGCCAAGCATGATGTCTTTCTCTAATGATCTGTCTCTTCGCATGATGTGTCCAAAGTATGAAAGTCGAAGTCTTGTCATCTGAGCTTCTAAAGAAAGCTTAGGTTTGATCTCCTCTAGTATTGACTTGTTTGTTCTTTGGGCAGTCCATGGTATACGCAGTATTCGCCGCCAGCACCATAATTCAAAGGCATTCATTTTCTTCCTATCTATCTCTTTCACTGTCCAGCTTTTGCATTCATATGATGTTATTGAAAATACCATGGCTTGAACGAGTTGAATCTTTGTATGGAGAGAGACATCTCTGCTCTTGAGAATCTTGTCTAGATCTTTCATAGCCATTCTGCCAAGAGCAATGCGTCCACGGATTTCTTGACTGCTTGTTGCTGCTTTATTGATAGTTGATCCAAGTAGGTTAAAGTTGTCCACAATTTTAATTTCTTCTCCTTCACTTTCAGCCAGTAGTGTGGTATCATCAACATAGCAAAGGTTGCTGTTGAGTCTTCCACCAATCTTCACATGTCTGTCTTCATACAATCCTGCTTCTCTGATTTGTTCTGCATATAAATTAAACAGGTAGGGGGAAAGTATGCAGCCTTGTCATACACCTTTACTGATTTTAAACCATTCTGTTTCTCCTTGTTCCGTTCGTACTGTTGCTTCTTGATCAATGTACAGATTGTGCAAGAGAACGATCAGGTGTTCTGGTATATCCATGCTGCTTAATGTGACCCTGAGTTTCTCAATGTTTACACAGTCAAAAGCCTTGCTGTAGTCGATAAAGCAAAAATAGATATCCTTTTGGTATTCTTTAGTTTTTTCAAGGATCCATCTCACATCTGCAATGTCTCTTGTTCCTCGCCCTTTCCTGAACCCTGCTTGCACTTCAGGTAGTTCTTGTTATGGTTATGGTTGAAGCCTCTGTTGAATAATCTTCAGTAGAATCTTGCTAGCATGTGGGATCAGAGTGATTGTGCGATAATTTCTACAGTCAGTTGGATTACCTTTCTTCAGTATAGGTATAAACACAGATCTCTTCCAGTCAGTTGGCCATGATGTTGTCTTCCAAATTTCCTAGCAGAGCCTTGTATGTATGGTAATAGCTGCATAAGATTGCTCTAATACTTCTATGGGAATGCCATCAATGCCTGGTGCTTTGTTCTTTCATAAGGCTTTCAATGCTGCTTCAACTTCTTCTTTCATCACCAATGGTTCCCGATCATAAGGTACAGGTTGAAATGGCTGTTGGTCCACTTGATCTTTATCATATAAAAACTGTGTATATTCTTTCCATCTTTTCTTGATCTTCTCAGCATCATTCAACATAGAACCTTGAACATCTTGTAACATTCCAATTCGAGGCTGGAATTTTTCTGTAATTCTAGGAAAGCCAATCTTGTTCTTCCTCTAATAGTTTTTGCTTCTATTTCCTTGCATATGTCATTGTAGTGCTTTTCCTTGTCCTGTCTTGCTGCACTTTGGAAATCTCTGAGTTCTGCGATTGTCTTTCTTTCTCCTTTGGCTTTAGCTTCTCTGCGTTTCTGGGCAATTTTCAGAATTTCTTCTGTCATCCATTTTGGCCGTTTTTTGCCCACCTTCTGTAGAGAATTCTTGCTTTCTTCCAACACAACCTTCTTGATGCCATTCCATAACTCTTCAGAAGCTCTGTCATATGTATCTAAAGCAGCAAATCGATTTTGCAGGCAGTCTTTAAATTCCAGTGGTGTATTCTCAAGGTCATTTTTTGCTACATTCATGAGTGGCTTGCTCTTTTTCAACTTTAGCTTGCATACTAGTAGTTGGTGATCTGTTCCACAGTCAGCTCCAGGTTTTGTCTTTGCTGATGTTATAGAACTTTTCCATCGTTGACTTCCACAGATGTAGTCAATTTGATTTTTGTACAGTCCATTGGGTGAAGTCCATGTGTACAGTCGCCGCTTGTGTTGCTGGAAGAAGGTATTTGAGATGAATAGATCATTGGTCCTGCAGAATTCTATCAGTCTTTCTCCAGCTTCATATCTGTTGCAAAGTCCATATTTTCCAACCACTTTGCCTTCTTCTTTGTTGCCAACGTTTGCATTCCAGTCCCCCATGACTATCAGAATATCCTGTTTGCACGTTCTGTCAATTTCAGCTTGAACTTGTTCAAAGAACTCAGCAATTTCATTCTCTTTCTGCAACTGTTGTTGAGGCATATACTTGAATTAATAGCTGTGTTTATAGACATTCCTCGTAGACGAATAGAGATTAAGCGTTCACTGACTGCATTGTATTTCATTACAGTTATTGCAAGTTTCTTCTTTATTATAAATGCAACACCATTTCTTCTTTATCTTTCATTTTCAGCATAGTAGACCATGTGATCATCTGATGCAAAGTGCCCAATGCCAATCCATTTCAGTTCGCTGACACCCAACAGATCAAGTTGTACATGTTCCATTTCATTCTTGACCTCCTCCAACTTACCTTGGTTCAAGCTTTGTACGTTCCATGTCCCAATATGTAAGTCAGAAGGAAAGCCAAATGACAGCTTGCATGAATAGAAGTTGAGCCAAAAGAATTCTTTCCAAAAATGCAAAGGAACCAAATGAAGAAAAGACGAAAAGGAAAAAGCAATGGCAAGTTAAATGCAAAGTATTGATAAGAAAGTCAAGCTGAGAACCCAATATGTCCCAATATGTAAGCTTCTGATTCTCATTTCATGCTCAGCTACATCAGCAGTCAGATGTCCTGAGGGCTTTGATCCAACCACATCATAAATGCTGGCTTTACTCTGAAAAGTCTTCAGCTCCTCCCCAGTAGTTAGTTGAGTGCCTTCCGACCTGGGGGGTCTCATCTTCCAGCACTATAGTGCAATTTGTATTATTGTGACTATCCATTGGGTTTTCGTGGCAAGATACAGAAGTAGATTGCCAGGCCTTTCCTCTGTGCAGTTTAAGTTTAATATTGTTGCCATTGTCACAGAAATATGATCCTCTGCCACCAATACTGTCCTATTCTGCTGCTGCCCAGATGGGTGGTTTGTCTTGGTCTGGCACCTCAGCTGAGACCTGTCCGTCTTGGCAGACCCTGCCAATAGTTAAACTACCGATAGCTTAGCCCTCAGCATCACTGATGCACACAAGCCCTCACAGCACGACAAGCTGTGTATCTATATTATGGGCTATTCTTCCTTACGTGCATCACTTTGCACTTGTCCACATTAAATTTCATCAGCTATTTGCATGCCCAGTTTCACAAGGTCCTCCTGCAATTTCTCACAATCCATATATAATGTAACAACTTTGAATAACTTGTTGTCATCTGAAAATGTAACCACCTCACTTGTTCCCAAATCCAGATTGTTTACAAATGTTATAAAGCATTGATCTCAGAACAGATCTCCTCTGTACTCCACCTTCCTCCATTGAGAAAACTGACCACTTATTCATAGAAACATAGAAACATGACGACAGAAAAAGACCACATGGCCTATCTAGTCTGTCCTTCTATATCAACAACTACAACAGTCCCCTTTTTACCTTTAGAGATCCTCTGTGTTTGTCCCATGCTTTTTTGAATTCAGTTACTGTCCTCATCTCTACCACCTCCACTGGGAGACTATTCCACGGATCCACCACTCTTTCCGCAAAGAAATAGTTCCGCATGTCACTCCTGAATCTATCCCCCTTCACCCTCATCCCATGTCCCCTCGTAGCAGAACTTGCTTTCAATTGAAAGAGGCTCTCTCCCTCAACATCTCAATCATGTCACCTCTATCCCACCTGTTTTCTATCTCTCAACTAGTTTTCAATCCATAAGACATTACCTCTTATGCCATGACTTTTTAATTTACTCAGGCGTCTTTTATGTGGGATTTTTTCAAACTTTTTCTGAAAGTCAAAATACACTATATAAACTGGCTCACCCACATTTGTTCATACCTTCAAAGAAAGGGAACAGATTAGTGAAGCAAGACTTCTTGGCTAAATCCATGTTAACCTTCTCCCTTTAAAGCATGTCTGTCCATGTGCTCAATTTTGTTCTTTATAATGTTTTCCACCATTTTGCCCAGTATAAATGTTAGGCTCATCCAGATCATCCCAGGAGCCCTTTTTAAAAATTGGTGTTGTGAACCATCTTCCATTATTCTGGTACTGTAGACAATTTTAATGATAGGTTAAAAAGTCTTAGTAGTAGTTCTGAAATTTCATCTATAAGTTCTTTAAGCATTCTTGGGTATATACCATCCAGTCCAGGTGATTTGCTGCTCTGTAGTTTCAGTGTATTCTATTATTTTTGGGTTCTCAGCTTAACTTTCCTATTAATGATTTGCATTTAACTTGCCATTGCTTTTGCCTTTTCTTTTATTCATTTGGTTCCTTTGCATTTTTGGAAAGATTTATTTTTGGCTCAACTTCTATTCATGCAAGCTGTCATTTGGCTTTCCTTCTGACTTTCTTAATGTGTGGGATACATTTTGTTCTGGACTTCCAAGATTATATTTTTAAAAAATATCCATGTCTGATATAAACACATGACCTTTGTAGCTGCTCCTTTTACTTTTTTCTTAACCTTTTTCTTCATTTTATTTTAGTCTCCCTTTTGAAAATTAAATGCTGACACAGTAAATTTCCTTTGTTTACTTAATCTAGTTATATCAAATTTGATCATATTATGATTACTAGTGCCAAGTGGTCCCAATACGCTTAACTCTTGTACCAAATTCTGTGTTCCACAAAGGACTAAGTCTAAAATAGCTTCTTCTGTAGTTGGTTCCGGAATCAGCTGCTCCATGAAGCAGCCATTTATTTCATCTAGGAACTTTATCTGCCTAGTTTGTCCTGATATGACATTTATCTAATCAATATTGGATAATTTATATCACCCATTATTATTTTGTTGCCAGTTTTGTTAGCTTCCCTAATTTCTTATAAAATTTCATCATCTGCTCATTCTGTCCAAACACACAGTAGTAAATCCCTACCACTATTTTATTCCCCTTCACACATGGAATTTCTATCCATAAAGATTCAATTGTGCATTTTGTTTCCTGCAGAACTTTTTTTTTGTACAAATCGTTTTTCTCCAGGACCAAGCAGGAAGTCAGTCCTCACATATGGGTGACGTCAGCGCCGACGGAGCCCCCATGCGGAGCATTTCCCCAGTTTTCAGAGAAAGCCTTTGGGAATGCAGCGCGCATGCACGGTCCCCTTCCCGTCCAAGGGTGCCATCTTGCTCAGTCTTCTTTTTTCCGCAGAGCCCGATGGACGTGGTTCGTTTTGACCCGAGGAAAAAGTTGACTTTCTGCATGGATCCATGGTTTTCTTCGGTTCGACGCTGGTTTCCCTTTCCTTCCTGGGCCCGATACGTCGGTATCAAGCCCGGACTTATTTTTCGTTTTTTGTCCTTAGTGACTAGCGTATGCGCCATTTTCTATTTTTCACTGGCAGCCCTGTCTTTTGTCCTCGCAGGGGCCATTTTTCCCCCGATGGCTGCCAGCGAGTTTTTTTTTTTTAAACTTTATTTACAAACCACCAAAATAACATCAACATACAATATACAAACAACTCCAGGGAGGGGTGTACTCTGATCCCCTCCGGAAATAACAAAAACAAGCAGGTGGGTTATAACATAATGTCCCCGCCCCCCCTACCCACCCCACCCCCCCCATCCATCCCACACTTCACTCCTGAACCATGACGTCCACCACTACATACCGCTGACCACCCTCCCCCCAACCGCCTACTCAACTACCCACCTGTAGGATTTCATTACGACAGCGAGCTCCCAGACTCTGAATATAAGGTTCCCAAACAAGCATGAAAGCTGTCCAACGTTTGAGACTGCCCCGTGCTACCCACCTCTCTGTTAGCATGAAATGGTGAAAACAATTGTGCCATTCCCCAAAGGTTGGGGGATCCCGCTCTCTCCAAAGGCGAAGAATCGGCCCTTTCCCTACCAGACAAGCCTTACGCATCAGCAAACGCTCCCCCGCTTTCAACGGGCCCGACGAGTCAATCCGGTCTAGCACCACAAGGGGGGCAGACCAACACAAGCTCTGCTGTAGAAGACCACTTAGAAACCTAGAAATCCGCGCCCAGTAAGAACGAATGCACCTACATTCCCACCACATGTGCAACAGGGTCGCCAAGTCCTCCAGACAGCGAGGGCAGCGTCCATCCGTCGTGTTATGACTATGCAGCGCCCGCCATGGAGAGAAATGATCCCTGGTGATACATTTGAATTGTACCTCTCTCCACCGTGCCCCTTGTGCAGTTTTCACTATTCGTTTCAAAGCAGTACAGACCGTGCCTGGAGGCACCTCCCTACGCAGTTCCGTCTCCCAAGCTTCCTCCACCTTCCGATAGTCCGGAACTACCCCAACACGGTCCAAACGCATCTTTAATTCTGAAATCGAGGGCGGTGTGTCCCCCCCTATACCAAAATCTATGATCTGCGCCAAGCGTTCTATTTGCAGCGCCTCCCGCGGTAGCGAGGACACGTAATGAGAAACTTGTATGTACGCAAAGCAATGTCTAGAAGACAAGTCATATTCCCGACACAAGGCCAGGAATGATTTACATTTCCCGGAAGGATCGACTAAATGTCCGATGTTTCGCAATCCCCTCTCAATCCAATCCCGGAAAATCGCCGTTTCGGAACCTGGGGTAAACTGTACATTCCCTTGTATCGGTAGCCAACCAGATGCGTTCCATGGAGTGTTCCAGAAAGTATTAAGTTGTTTCCAGGATCTCCTAGCAGAGTTCATCAGTTCACTGTGTATGATCCTACTGGGTAATTCACAGGTCGCCCCATGTAGAACCCCTGTCAGCGTATGCGGGGCTACAAAGCAGTCCTCCAACACCCTAGGCGTATAAACATCCGTCCCCCCTAGCCAATCCCCAATATGCCTGGCTTGACATGCCAGAGCATAGACCTTTAGATTGGGAAGACCCATCCCCCCCTCCCGCCATTTCCCCAACATTCGGGTCCACGGAATACATGCCCTGCCTCCCTTCCACAAAAATACTCGAAGAATGGACTCCAACCGGCGCAAATCCCGGTTTAACAACCATACCGGTAGGGTCTGTAGCCAATACAAAATCCGCAGCAATATCACCATTTGGATCGCCGCCACCCTCCCCGATAGGGAGAGTGGAAGGTGCCCCCATGCCTTCAGTTGAGCTTGCAACCCCCTGATAATACGATCCAAATTACACCCGTATAGTGTCTTAGGCCGGCTAGGAAGCACAATCCCTAAATATTTAAACTCGCTATCAGCCCACCGAAGTGGGAACCTCTCCCAACTACTGCGCAGCCGACCGGAAATATCCAACACTTCTGATTTGTCGTTATTAATTCGCAAACCCGCAAAGCGTCCAAATCGTGTGATTTCCGCCAGCAGACACGGCAGCGATTGAGTTGGAGCAAGCAAATGTACCAGGAGGTCGTCTGCGAAGGCCACAAGCTTAAACCCTTGCGTCCCTATCCTAACGCCCTTTATCTCTCGGGAGGCCTCTATGGTCCGTATCAGAGGGTCCAGAGAAAGAACGAACAATAAAGGCGAAAGGGGACACCCTTGTCTGGTACCCCTTTCCAAAGAGAAGGCGTCCGAGAGCACCCCGTTACAGAGAATCCCAGCTGTCGGCTGCGCATAGAGGCTGTCCACCATCTTACAGAAATAACCACCCAGACCATATCGTGGGAGCAGACCATGCAGGTATTGCCAATCAACCCGATCAAAGGCCTTTTCAGCGTCAAAACTAACAAGCAAAGAAGACAACTGCCGGTCGTGTACCCACTCCAATGAAGCCAGGATTTTTCTCATGTTCCGGACCGCGTACCGCCCTTTGACAAACCCCACCTGGGATTCATGGACCAAATCGCCTATCATTCCTGCCAAACGCGTGGCTTGTATCTTCGCCAGCAATTTTAAATCAAAGTTGAGCAGTGAAATCGAGCGATACGATGCGGCTTGGACAGGATCTTTGCCCGGTTTAGGAAGCAAGATGATGTGAGCATGGTTATGTCCCCACCGAAACCCCCCCTGTTCTGTACGCCTACCAAATACCTCAACTAACACAGGGCTTACATATTCCTTAAGAATCTTATAAAACTCCGCACCTAGACCATCCGGTCCTGGCGTTTTGCAACAACAAGCTGTAGAAATGGCCATACACACCTCCTGCACAGATACTGGCTAGTCCAGTTGGGTCCTCTGCTCCTCGGTTAATTGGGGAAGCTTCAACTCCCGCAGGTAGTCCTGCAAATCCATACGGGGTGCCGAAAAAAGTGCGAAACACACGGGCTATCTCGGTACTCTCTCTATGTAAGTTTCCCCCGTCGTCCCGGATTGCCGCTATCAACGCAGACCCACGGTGGCCCCTCAAGCATCTGGCTAGCAGTTTCCCCGGTTTGTCCCCATAACAATGCAGTTTATATCGATAGTAAGTAACCGACTTCTTGGCCCGCTGATGCAGCAGTTCATTGAGGTCCACCTGTGCTTCCCAAAGCCTTTTCTTGTTTACAAGTGTTGGAGCACGCGCCCACAGACGACGTAAGCCGGTGACCTGGCGCTCGAGACAAATTATTCTCTCCGCGATCATCCGGCGTTTCCGGGCCATATACCCAATTACCTCCCCCCCCCGGAGCACCACTTTGGCCATCTCCCAGACTAATTCAGGGTCGTCCCTATGGGCTTGATGGTCACGTTCAAATTCCCGCCATCGTTGTATGAATTGCTGGAAGCAAACGTCATGGTAGAGCTCCAGCGGGAAATGCCATATCCGGGACCGTGTGACAGCCGCCCCCCACCTCAGCTCCAACCAGACCCACGCATGGTCTGAAATTTCCGTGGGGCCTATCTGTACGTCTCCTGTCTGCGCAAACAAGCCTCCTGACAACAAAAGATAATCAATACGAGCGCTAGATCCATGTGCTCGAGACTGATGGGTAAAGTCCTTTTCCAGCGGATGCACCAGCCGCCACGGATCAGTCAGGCCCAATCTTTTACAAAATCGCTGCAACATTCAGGCTGTGGGGACACGTTCCCTCGCATCTGCCCCCCGAGACGTGTCTAGGTCTACATCAAGGACCCCATTGAAATCCCCTCCCAGAAGCAGGGGGCACTCCGGCAATTGTTCCACCTTAGAAGCTTAGAAGTTATTTGTACACCGCATCTGATCTCTGGAAGATGCGGTATAAAAATGAGTGTTAAATAAATAAATAAATAAATAAGCCAGTGCACTATAAAAACCGGGGTCCAATGCATTAGGCCCATAGAGATTCCCCACAAGCAGAGGTTTCCCCTCCAAGTTGCCATGGAGCAGCATAAATCTCCCCTCCTCATCTCCTACCGCAGTGATCACCTCAAAGCGCACCCGTTTATGAATCAAAATAGCTACTCCCCCTTTTTTCCCCTTAGCGGGTGATCCCCACACCTGTCCCACCCAATCTCTACGCAGTTTACTGTGTTCGTCAGCTGTCTGGTGGGTTTCCTGCAGGAGAGCGATATCACACCGCTGCCGGGCTAATGCCTGTAAGATTTTAGAGCGTTTGATTGGATTCCCCAATCCACAAACATTCCAAGTAATAATCGTCAGGGTCACAGGGCAGTGTCAAGATCCGTCAGCACGAGAATCTCTATATGCACATAAGGGAATCCTCCAGCCTGGAACCCCCCGTGAACACTGAACACTGAATGAAAGCATGCAGGTCAGCCACAAATACAATAGTGGAGTGTACATTAACCCTTCCCCTAGGAACCTTCCCCCTCCCCTCTGTCCATCCCCCCTTTGCCCATCCCCCCACTTCACCCCTACCTCACTCCCGCCTGGTCCCCTCATGAGACCAAACTAACTTCCTATGGCATTCGGCTCTACCCCACCTCCCACTCTCCCCAGATCACGCTATACCAGAGTGTCTAACCTCCCCTCTAGGCCCAGGCTTGTAACACAGTCTCCCCTCCCCTCACTCCCCTCCATCACAACTGAGGAGGTAGAGCCCGTACCCACAGCCACATAACGCAAGAGCCAGAATTCCCCGAGTGGTCGCGAGTCACTCCAGAGGCAGTGCATTAGTTAAACCCCGCCCTGGGCGGTTCGCTCCCACCTCCCTCCTAAAGTCAGCTGCCATCCTCTTTCTAACTCCTCCATCTGTCCCTGGATACCCACTAGATCAGCGATGGCGAACCTATGGCACGCGTGCCAGCTGTGGCACGCGAAGGCCTTGCAGCTGGCACGCAGGAAGGTCCGCAATTAAGATATGCGGCGCGGCGGGAGGTGAGTGTGCTGGTGTCTGCTTTGCAGCTCATCTGGCAATGTGTTCCTCGCGGCGCCGCCTCTAGCTGCCTGAACCGCCGTGGGGCTGTGAGAAACAAAATCTCACTCCCCGCCTCCGCCTCTGAACCCGCCCAGGTCCTCGCCTGCAGCACCGAGCGTTCTTCTGTCACGCCCTCCCACCCTGGCGGGAGACTTGAGGAGAACAGGAGACGCAATCTGCATTCTACATCAATAATTATTAGGTAAACTTCTACTTTGCCCTACCTGTGCTGCCTAGGTTTAATTGGACCAATAATACTAATGTTAATTATAATTATAAACTTATCTGGGCTTCTTTTTAAAAACCTATTCAATTATCTGGCTATTTGTCTAGGTGTCCAGGTTAGGGTTGCCACCTGTGTTCGGGTTTGTGATAAGGCTGTTGTCTATGTTTTCTATTTGGTGTCCGGTTTCTGATGGGATTTCATTTATTCATTTGCCATTTGTTTGGGTTTGGCCACAAGAAAAGGTAGTAACCCTAGTCGTGAGCCATGTCTTGATGTAATTAATGGTAGATTTACCTCGTTTATGAACATTTTACAAGGATTAACCTCAGTCCAGTTATTCATGGTTATTAAATCACAATGATTCAATTTGATTAACTGCTATTACTGTATCTCAAATCATACTTCAAGATTGATGCATATGGATCGGCAGGAGGAAAAATCGTTGCATCGAGAAAACTAGTGAATCATTGCACCCCAGCACTATTGTATAATGACAGAATGGCTTTTTAATTGGGTTTCATTTGTGTCACCCATTAGTTTAAAAAAAAATTACATCAAATGTTAACAACTAAACAGGTATATTTTTTGACCAAAACAGATGTCTACAATTAATAAAATTCCCCAATCACATATTTTTTTATATGGGAACGGATTTGTATACAGCACTTCATTAGTTTTTTTTTTATTATACAAATTTTATCTTTTTGTAGACTTGAAGTCTTGAACAAAGAAAATGAGTACAGCAAAAAAAGCAAAAACAGATAGTGGAAGATCATTCCAAGAGGCCTGGACAGAGACATATGGAGTGATTGAACGCAGTGGGAAAGCATTGTGTATTATGTGTAATGAAAGTGTTGTGTCTCGCACATCAAGTGTCAAACGTCACTTTGAGACCAATCATAACAGTGTTGCTGAACTTGGTTTAGCTCAAAGAAAAGAGTTCCTTGTAGGAAAATTAAAGAAATATCACTCCCAGTCTCTTAGTTTTAGCAACTATCTTTCAAAAACTAATCATCTTACAGTTGCCAGCTTTCAAATTTCACTGTGCATGGCAAAACATGGTAAGCCCCTCTCTGATGGAGATTTTATCAAAAAGGCAATTTTGGCTGGGAGTAATTCGCTCTTCCATGATTTCCAAAACAAGGATAAAATTGTGCAGCGCATCTCTGAGATGCCGCTAAGCAGAAATACTGCAAAAGATAGGGTTCTGCGAATGGCTGCTGATGTTAGTCAACAGCTTACTTGCGACTTACAAAAAGCACCCTTCTACTCCATGTGCTTGGATGAAAGTACAGATATTACTAACCATGCAAGACTAGCGCTCATTTTGCGTTATGCTACTGGTGACATCATGAGAGAAGAGCTGGTAAAACTGCTGTCTTTGCCTGGAAGAACACAAGGGATAGATATCCACAATGCTGTGATGGAGGCTTTTTCATCACTAGACATGTCCAGAAAAAGTGGTTTCAGTTACTAGCGATGGAGCACCTAGCATGGTGGGGACAACATCAGGATTCATTCATTTCTTTGCTAAGGAAGCAAAACATCCACTGATTCAATTTCACTGCATAATACATCAAGAGGCTCTCTGTGCCAAAGAAAGCAGCAAAAAACTTGACGATGTCCTCAAAGATGTAACAAAAATGGTGAACTTCATCATGGCGCGTGCTCTTAATTTTCGACAATTTCAAGCCCTTCTTGATGAGGTTCAGGCACAATATAACACTTTACTGATGTACAATAATGTCTGGTGGCTGAGCAGAGGACGAGTGTTAGAGAGATTTGTGGCCTGCTTGGAAGAAGTTAGGCTATTTATGAACGAAAAGGGGGAAGACTATCCTCAACTCACCAACATGGCCTGGCTTACCAACCTCATGTTCTTTACAGATTTTACTAACCACTTTAATGTACTAAACAAAAAATTACAAGGCATGGGAAAAACAACAGAAAGCATGTTTAGTGACATCAAAGCTTTTGAGAGAAAATTGCATGTTTTTGAAAAAGACCTTGAGAGTGGACAGCTGAAATATTTTCCCAACCTAAAAATACATTTGGATAATTCTACAACATTTGTGGACAGTCATAAAAAACACCAGGAAATCCACAAAGCATATTCCACCATTGTAGCCGAAGCAAAGGAGAATTTTAGTAAAAGATTTTCTCAGTTCCATAAGATGGAGACAACCCTTTCATTTATTACTTCCCCAGAAAAGTCCACATTTGAAGATCTTGATCTTTCCTGCTTACAGTGGTTGGATATTCAAAACTTGGAAATGGAGCTACTGGAATTTCAAGAAAGCTCTATCTGGAAAAGTAAATTCAATGACCTGCGTGCGGCTCTTGAACATATTGAGTGTGAAAGGGTGACAAATGAAATCACTGCTAGCAGTTCTGAAAATGAAATCCTAAAAGCGTGGAATTCTCTGCCAGACAATTTTAAGTCCATGAAAGCACTTGGGATTGCTCTTCTTACTTTGTTTGGGTCATCCTATGCTTGTGAGCAGCTGTTTTCGGCTTTGAATCATATAAAATCTGATGCTAGAAACAGATTAACGGATGACATGAGTGCTGCATGTGTTGCTCTGAAATTAACGCATTATGAGCCAAGGATTGACAAGTTATCAGCATGCATGCAACAACAAACATCACATTAATTTTTTTCATGTATAGATTCTTTGGGAATACACACCGAGTCCTGACACAGTTAACAGTTTTAAGAAGTTTATCTTTTTTTTACTCAGGATACATTTGACATGTTATGTGAATAATACATTTAAAATATATTGTGTAACTGAATCAAATTCTTCCTAAATTCATTAAATTGAATGAAATCATTAAAACATTATAAATTGCCAATAAATTGAAATGAAAACCAAAGGATTGTGAATCAAATTGATTCTCTGACAATACAAAGATTCCAACCTTTACAAATGATGTTACATAGTTCAGGCAACTTTATAAAGAGTTTTTAGATACTAAAATCTTGTTGTTAAGGTTTAATTGACGTGCTGACACTTTGAGGAAATTCTTTGGTTTTGTGCGGCAGTTTGGGCACTCGGGCTCAAAAAGGTTAGCCATCACTGCACTAGATGAACGAGGCGGCCACTCATACTGTCTCGCCTCCACTACCAAAGCCTCTTCCAAGGGATCCCTAGCCCCCCAAATCCCCGGTGAGACCATCTAACTCTACCCCCCAGCCTTAAGGATCAGTGCTACTCCCGCCTCCCCCCGTCATAGCACAGAGTGTAAAGCCTGGCTGAAAAACCCTGCACAGTGTTAACACCCCCTCACAACCTACCCCCCTTGACATGGGACAGCCGGGCCCCCGGAACCCTTACTCCCCCCCCCCCCATCAGAACACGCATGTAGCAGCCACACACTAAACTCCATAAAAAGAAAGGAACCCAAGCCAGGGCAGTACAGGCTACAAAGTTGCAAGTGAAACAAGTAGAAAGGCAACAAAGAAGAACAGATACACAAATGTAACAAATTGTATCTGCAGCCCACAGTCCCAAACCAATTAACACACTGCCAACAAATACATAGCCCGCATACATACAGGCTACTGCAGGCATTCGCCTCCCGAGTTCAGCCTGGATGCCCCCACCACCAATCTCGATCTCAGGTCCAGGAAGGGCAAAACATCAGACCCCATCGCCACAGGCCCTCTCTTGCCCCCCTTCAGTCCAAGAATTAATCCGTCGACATGAATACTCCCGCCGCCATCTGGGCCTCCTCTTCTCACCGAGCGGGGTCTGTGGTTTCAGCCAGACTGTCCAGGAAAGATTGAGCCTCCCCCGATGACAGCAAGAAGCGGGTCCGTCCCTGGTAGTCAACACGCAGTCTGGCCGGATAGAGCAGGGAGAAGCGGACTCCTTTATTCATTAACTGGGCACAAATAGGGGTGAAAGCGCGTCGTTGGCTCACCAGGGCTGAATAGTCTTGAAAGACCAAGATAGGCGCCGCGCCCTCAGTCACTGCCCTGCGGCCGCGAGCAGCCCTCAGCACGGCCTCCTTTTGCCAAAAGTCCAAGAAACGTGCGATGACCGCACGTGGCTGTCTCGCCTGCTCTCGTTTGGGGCCGAGTCTATGCACGCGCTCCAGCCTTATGGGGCCTTCCCCCTTGCCGTTTAGCAGCTTCTCCATCCAGGCGGTCAGAAAACCGAGCAAGGCTTCATCTCCCACACACTCCTCAATTCCAATAAAACGGAGATTGTTGCGACGCCCCCGGTTCTCGAGGTCGTCGATCTTTTCACCTTGCTGTTTCACCATGCGTTCCAGGGATTCAACTTTTGCCGACAGGGACTGCTGAGTGTCCTCCACATTGGAGATGCAGGTTTCCGCCTGCTCCATGCGTCCCGTGAATTCAGTGAAGCGCTGGCTAATAGTTAAGATCTGCTCCGTCAGGTTTTGGAATTGGGCATCCAGCGCCTGTACCACTGCGGCACTGACCTCCGCCACCAGGCCCTGGTCGCCAGATGATTTAGGGCTCTTAGGCGCCCCCTCCACCATCTTAGCCTCTGGGGCACGCAGCTTCTCCCGCTGAGGTGGTTTTGCTGCCATCCGCCTGTCTCTCGCTCTTGAATCTCACACTGCCGTTTACCGGGTTACTCCTCAACCAGCAGCCAGTAGAGATATTAGTGATCTCCCACTTTGTTAAAGAATTGTTGCCGATTTTTGGGGTATAGTAGCAAGAGCAGATCGTCCCCTGTCTGATCAGCTCATTGCCAAACCGGAAGTCTCGGCTGCCAGCGAGTTTAAGAAGTGTGATCGGTGTAAGCAACTTATGTCTCTCACCAACACACATGACTGCTGCCTCCGCTGCCTCGGGTCCGATCATGACCCGATGATCTGTGGCCCATGTGAGAAAATGTCCTTGAAGGCGTTGAGGAGCCGGCAGCACCAAAAGGAAAGAGCCTTCTCTGACTCCGCGTCCGGACGGGCCCGGACTTTGTCGGAGGCCTCGATGTCTCAGGACTCCGGTCCCGAGCATCGCCGGGGCTCCTCTGAGAGGGGATCTCCCTCGCGGGAGCATCGCAGGAAGAAGAAACCCGCGAGGGCGGCGTCGGTGAACGCACTTGGCTCCTCGAGGGCCAGGTCACATAGCCCTGACCGCCATCTCGGTTCTTCAGAGTCAGAGAGGCCTGCTAAACAACCTCGTGTGGAGCTGGAGTCCCCGAGTCACGTGAGTATTGTAGTCCTCGTGGACTCTCCTCCGGGGGAGCCAACATCGGGCCCGATGCCGTCGGGGGCTGCTGAGTCTCCTGAGCTCAGACTCAGGTTGACGACCTTGGAGAGCAGCTTGGCTGCCTTCATGGAACAGCAGCGGGCACTGATCGCCGGTCTCACCGGTGCATCTGCCCCGACCACCGGGACATCGATGTCCAAGTCGACCCCTGAGGCCGAGCCGATCCTCTGCCAAGGACTCCCTCGGCCTCCCACTCGGGACCGAGGTCGTCGACGCCGGTACCGTCGGCGTTGGGGTGGATGGCATTGGTGGCTATGCGACTGGAGCCGCTCGATTCCTCCTCCGAGGGGTCGGGCTGGGAAACGGAGGGCGAGGAGTCACCGGACACTTTTCGGACCCAGTGTGTCCCATTGGACTCGCCGGAGTCCGAGCCTCGGAGAAGGTCCCCTCCGGAGGATACCCGGTTCTCGGACTTCATGCGGGATATGGCCACGGCCTTGGCCTTCCCCGCGGATCCCGAGGAGGAGCCTCGAGCCGAGGAGCTCGAGGCCCTGCAGTATGACTCTCCTCCCAAGGAGGCCTTTACTCTACCGGTTCCTCCGATGCTGGAACAGTTCCTCTTCCGCTTGTGGGAGGTGCCGGCCTCGACACCGGTTTTGAGCAAGCGGGTCGATTCTATCGAGTCCGCAAGAGTCCCGGGTTCCAGAAGGCACAGCTACCGCACCACTCCATGGTTGTGGAATTGGCCATGCATCGTCTGAAGAGTCAGAAGATGCACTCCTCGGTGCCCCCCAGTAGGGAGGCCCGGAACCTGGATGCCCTTGGTAGAAAGTGCTTCCAGGGCTGTATGCTTGCTTGCTGTGTCCAGACCTACCAGCTGTACATGGGCATGTACCTTCGAGACCTGGCAAAGGAGATTGCCGGGTTCTCTGCTGGTCTCTCTGAGGAACCTTTGCAAAGGTTCAAAGCCCTGTCATTGGGGATCCGGGAGTGCTCAAAGTTTGTCTCGAGCAGCCTATGATGGCTTCAAGACTTTGGCCCGGGTAGCCGCAGTTGGCATTGGTACATGCCGTCAGGCCTGGCTACAGTCACCGGACCTCGAGCCATGGGTACAGGACAAGTTAGGGGACAAGTGAGGGAGGAGTGGCTCAGTGGTTGGGACAGGTTACCTCAGGCCGGAGGGCCGGGGGTTCAATTCCTGCATGGGGACAAGTAACCTTAGGCCGGAGAGACTGAGGTCTCTAGTCCCATGGCTGCTCCTTGTGGCCTTGGGCAAGCCACTTAACCCTCCATTGCCTCAGGTACACTTAGATTGTGAGCCCTTCGGGGACAAGGGAATAAAAAAAGTACCTGTTAGTATATACATGTAAACCGCTCTGATGCGTAAGTAAAGGGCGGTATATCAAATGCCTAAACCATAAACCACCCTGCCGAGGTGAAAACCTCTTTGGCAAGCCCATGGCTGAAAAGGGTACAGAACACGAGTCCGAGACTCTCATCTGGACAAGGCTGTCCAGGAAAACCTCTGCCCCTTCTCAGAAGAAGGGTCGGGAAAAAAGATCTTTTACCAGAGGAAGTCATCTGCCTACAAATCATATCCTCACTTTCAGGCCTCTGTAGCTCCCCAACAGGGTCAGCAGGCCAAGGGGCAGGGACATGGGCCCCGTAGACAGAAAATCCCCAAGCCACCAGCTCCGGCTCCTGCACAGCAGGGAGCGGGGTTTTGACTCCTGTGGCATAGCCTCTCCTCCTCAGCTGGCCCCTCTCAGCACAGGAGGCCGGCTGACCCTGTATGCCCACAGGTGGTCGGCCGTAACAAGGGATACCTGGGTGCTAAGCATAGTCCAGAAGGGCTATCTCCTCCACTTTCACCAGGTACCTCCCTCCTACTTTCCAGGGGAGCCTCCAAGACTCCCTCTGCACAGGGACCTACTCCTGCAGGAGTTAGCAAGTCTTGTAAGGGAACAGGCGGTGGAACCGGTGCCCCATCACCTGAGAGGTCAAGGCTTCTATTCCCGGTACTTTCTAGTACCAAAGAGGACGGGAGGCCTCAGGCCCATCCTAGACTTGCAGAATCTAAACAAGTTCCTGGAGATGGAAAAGTTCAAGATGCTTACCCTTGGAATCCTGCTGCCCTACCTCCAGCAGGGAGATTGGCTATGCTCTTTAGACCTAAAGGATGCTTATACTCACATCCTTATTCATCCAGACCACAGACAATATCTTCGATTTGTGGTGGGAGGAAACCATTATCAGTATAGAGTACTGCCTTTTGGCCTAACCTCCGCCCCCAGGGTCTTCACCAAGTGCCTGGCGGTGGTGGTGGCCTACCTCAGGGTGCAAGAACTCTTTGTCTTTCCATACCTGGACGACTGGCTCATCAGAGGTCAGTCTCCACAGACCAATCAAGCCACCCTCCGCACTGTCACTGTTCTCCAGCATCTGGGGTTTGCACCCCTTGCAGAACAATGGAGTTCATAGGAGCAAGACTAGACACCCTTCAGGCAAAGGCATTGTTACCCGTAGACAGAGCCCACAGGTTGATGGATCTGGCCAGACAATTTCACAGCAATTCTCTGGTCTCTGCCAGACAATTCCTGAGTCTCTTAGGTCACATGGCTTCTACGGTCTATGTAACTCCAAATGCCTGTCTACACATGAGGCCAGCTCAGTGGGGACTCAGGACTCAGTGGCACCAGGCCACAGGACACCTGAAGGACAGAGTGAGGGTGTCTGCACTACTAGAGTCTTCTCTACAGTGGTGGCTTCATCTTCCGAATTTGCTCAAGGGGTGCCTTTTCAGGCACCTCCACACTCTCAAGTGCTGACAACCGATGCTTCTCTTCAAGGTTGGGGTGCACATTGCCAGGGAGCATGCACTCAAGGCCTCTGGTCTCCTTGGGAGGCCGCACAGCAGATCAATCTCTTGGAACTGAGAGCTATCCGCTTAGCCCTGAGGACTTTCTCTCATGTCCTCTCTCACCAGTCCATCTTGGTTCAGACAGACAATCAAGTTGCTATGTTCTATGTCAACAAACAGGGGGACACGGGGTCCCAACTTCTCTGTCAGGAAGCACAGACCCTGTGCTCCTGGGCAGTCAATCATGGCATTCTTCTCAAGGTGGTCTATCTCCCTGGACAGGAGATCTACCTGGCAGACAGGTTGAGCAGGATCCTACAGCCACATGAATGGCAGTTGAATCCTCTGGTGGTTCAACAGATCTTCCTAAGATGGGGTCTTCCAACCATAGATCTCTTTGCCAGTCCACTGAACCGTCAGCTGCCCAGGTTCTGCTCCAGACAACCGCATCCTCTCAGATTAGCAGCGGATGCGTTTCTCATTCCGTGGTCTACAGGCCTCCTATATGCGTTTCCTCCCACGCCTCTAGTGCTCCAGACATTGTTCAAACTGCTCCGGGACAAGGCCTCGGTGATCCTGGTGTCCCCCAGATGGCCAAGGCAACCGTGGTTTCCACTTCTTTTGCAACTAGCGGTGGACACTCTTCTTCCTCTGGGGATGCAACCCGATCTCCTGTCTCAGGAGCGGGGATCTCTCTTACACCCCAACCTCCAGTTCTTCAATCTGATGGCTTGGCTGCTGAAAGGGTAGTTCTAGCACCCTTACTGCTGCCTAGGGAAGTGGAAGATGTGGTCTTGGCCTCTAGGAGGCAGTCCACCCGGAAGTCTTATGCCCTTAAGTGGCATAGATTCTCCATCTGATGTGCTCAACACAACGAGGATCCTTTCTCATGCCTGGTACCAGTGGTGCTGCAATATTTGCTTCACTTGTCCAACTTAGGCCTCAAATCCAATTCTGTTAGAGTTCATCTCAATGCTCTTTCAGTGCACCACTCACCGGTGGAGGGTCAGTCTCTCTCAAGCCACCCTTTGGTGGCTCGCTTCCTCAGAGGCCTGCTTTTGCTTAAGCCTCCAATTTGTCCGCCTGCCCCTGAGTGGGATTTAAATGTGGTCTTGCAACAGCTTACCTGCCCACCATTTGAGCCTATGGCTACTTGTCCTTTGCGCTTTCTCTCCTGGAAAGCGTTGTTTTTGGTAGCCCTTACCTCAGCACGGCGAGTGAGTGAGCTTCAAGCCCTGGTGTCAGATGCACCATACACTAGGTTCTATAGGAACAGAGTAGTCTTATGGACTCGCCCTAAGTTCCTTCCAAAGGTTGTCTCCTCCTTCTACCTCAATCAGGAGGTGGTTCTTCCAACTTTCTTTCCCAGGCCGCATGCCAACCGGGCTGAGATGGTCTTGCATACCCTGGACTGTAGGAGGGCATTGTCCTTCTACCTTGACCGTATGCGGGGGCACCGAAGGGCTGTTCAGCTCTTCGTCTCTTTTGACCCTAATAAGTTGGGGTTACCTGTCTCCAAGCGTACTTTGTCCATCTGGGTAGCCGACTGTATCGCCTGGGCGGCTTACAGGGCAGCCGGCCTCTCCTTGCAGGGTCGAGTTACGGCCCACCGTGTCAGGGCGAAGGCTGCGTCGGTGGCTCATCTCCGCTCTGTTCCATTGGCAGACATCTGCCGGGCCGCTACTTGGTCTTCAAGCCAGACTTTTGTGGCCCATTACTGCCTCGAGAGGGAGTCCCGAAGGGACAGTGCTTTCGGACAGGCAGTACTCCGTAATCTCTTTGAGGTATAGGCAACTCCTACCCTCCGGCCCTGGTGTTGGGCTACCATATGGGGGCGATATCAGAGAAGATTCTTTTCGCACATGCTGGGGCTCTAGAGGGAGCTTATTCTTCAGCTTGGGTCCCTGGTAGCCTTAAGCTGGGGAGTCCCATATGTGAGGACTGACTTCCTGCTTGGTTCTGGAGAAAGAGTAGTTACTCACCTGTAACAGGTGTTCTCCAGGAGCAGCAGGAATCAGTCCTCACAACCCTCCCTCCTCCCCTTGGAATTGCAGTCATATGATTTATTTTATTTTTTTGCTGTCTTTTAGCTATGTCATCAGACTGAGCAAGACCTTGGGCGGGAAGGGGACCGCGCATGCGTGCTGCATTCCCAAAGGCTTTCTTTGAAAGCTGGGGAAATGCTCCGCATGGGGGCTCCGTCGGTGCCGACGTCACCCATATGTGAGGACTGATTCCTGCTGCTCCTGGAGAACACCTGATCTCCAGGAACAAGCAGGAATGAGTCTTCACATATGGGTATCATCGGTACCGACGGAGCCTGCGCGGGAACGCTCCCCAGTGTCCAGAAAGAAAGCTTTTGGGAGCATCCCACAGTGCCTGCGCGCTGCCTTCCCGCCTTTCCCAACCGCCTCTCTCCAGTAGTTCTTTTCCACGGAGCCAGCAGGTCGTGTTCCTGTCACCGCTGAAGAAGTTCTTTATTTTCTTTTATTTCTTTGGTCGCGTGTCTGCCTTCTTTGACGTCGGACCGGTACCACTGGTCTTTTTTTCTTTCTTCTTTAAAAAAAAAAAAAAAACCTACCGTTTCCCACTTCTGTGCATTTTTTCCTTTTGGGCCTTAGGCCTAGAAAAATCTTCCTCATGGAAAAGCCCACTTCCGGGTTTAAAAAGTGCACGAAGTGCAACGGTACTCTTTCTATCACCGACACCCATGACTGGTGTCTAAAATGTTTGGGTCCTGACCACTCCATCACTGATTGTGAGTCCTGTTCTATGATGTCTAAAAGAGGTTGACAGAATCGAGCGGCCAAGCTCAGTACCCTGTTTCCCTCTGATGCAGCTTCGGTGGCATCAACATCTTCCAGGGCTGCTTCTTCCTCCCATGGATCTCAGGTAACCAAACATAAGTCCAGCCGGTCCTCGAAGGGGAGATGCCTCTAAGTATCGAGATGCCTCCGGGCTTGCTCGCAAGGATCCCGCACTGGCAAAATTACCTCGGCGGGAAGCTCCGGCTTCCAAAGCTTCATCTATGGGGTCACAGGTTGACATCGATGGCGTGGCCTCGACCGATCACCTGTTGCCATGTTCTGGGGTACCGGTGGTTTCCACTGGTACCGACATCCAGACATTGGTTGCGTCGATGGATCAGAATATTCTGACCATGCAGTGTGCCATTACGGCATTCATACAAGCTGCGACGCCGCCGGTACCGCAACAAACTCCGTTGTTGGTACCGGTTCTGGCACCGATATCGGTTCCGGTGCCGGTACCGATTGCATCGACATCGGCTTCGGTGTCGACTGCAGCGGTACCCTGTTCTGTGATGCCCATCGGTACCGAATCGGTACCGATCACTCCCGATGTCGATACCACTCGGTACGCGTATCGGGCTCTGCAGGAGCATCCAGACAGGCGATACTTCGATTCCTCCGATGACTCTGATGAATCAGAGGCTTCTGTTGAAGCATCGGTACTCCTTCCTCAGGAGCCCTCTTCTCCAAAAAGAAGAATGTCTCCTCCAGAAGACTTGTCTTTTCAAGACTTCATTAGGGAAGTGGCCAGGGGCCTCTCCATTTCAGTGGCCCCTGAATCAGAGCCTAGAGCGAAGAAATTGGATATTTTACAATATCCTAAGGCTCCTAAAGAGGCAGCTACTTTACCAATTCATGAGATCCTTTATGATCACATGTTGGGCATATGGGAGACACCTCTTATTATCTCCCCTCATTCTCGTAGGTTGGACACCATGTACTGTGTTCCTCCTTGTCCTGGCTTTCATAAGACTCAGCTTCCTCACCACTCTATTGTGGTGGAGTCTGCTATGAAGAAGAGAGTGCAAAAAGACACTCATCTAATTCTCCAGGAAGAGAATGCAGAACCTTGGGTGCTTTTGGCCGGAGAATTTTCCAGGCCAATATGCTTGTTGCCAGAATCAACTCCTATAGTCTCTATATGGGGATGTTTCTAAAGGAAGTTACAGATCATCTGCAAACTTTATCTCTTATCTCAGAAGATAAAAGGGAAGAGTTTCTCACCTGGCTTAAACATGCCCAGGATGTTTCCAAATTTTCCAACCGTGCAGCCTTTGACTCTTTTGAGTGTGCCAGCAGAACCTCGGCTATTGCCATAGGTGCACGCAGAGTTGCTTGGTTACAAGCTTCTGATTTGGAACCCTGGGTCCAGGATGGATTAGGAAATCTTCCTTGTACAGGTGAAAACCTTTTTGGCAAGGATTGGCAAGCAAAGGCCACTCAAATGGATGCTGAGAATTCTGCCTTAGATAGACTTTCAAAGTCTACTTCTGCTCCTGTTAGAAAAAGGTTATTCAAAAAGGCTTTCTTTCCCAAAAAGGGGAAATATTATCCTGTTTATGGTCAGCAGGCATCTTCTGCAGGTCGTTTTGCTGCAAAGCGTCAGCAACAACCTAAACAAGCCAAGCCTAAGGCTGCAAGGACTGCTACGGCTCAACAGCCTCAGCCTCCTCAGGGCCTTTGACTTACATCTAGAGAACTTAGCCTTTCTGGCTCTAGAAGAACCAGAGCCTCTCACCATTCCAGGAAGGTTAGCCAACTTTGCTCCCAGATGGGAACAAGTCACGGCAGAACAATGGATCCTCTCCATCATCAGGGAGGGGTACAAACTTCATTTCTTAAACCTTCTTCCTCACACCATGATGAGACAGTTCAATTCTCCAACATCTCTCCTCGACCTTCTGGGTCAGGAGATTGCTACCCTTCTTGCCCAAAGGGCAATAGAAGAAGTACCCCTTCTTCAACAGGGCTCATGGTTCTACTCCCCCTATTTTCTTATCCCAAAGAAGACAGGGGGCTACAGACCCATATTAGATCTCAGAGAATTGAACAAGTTTCTATGCAAGGAGAAATTCAAGATGATTTCTCTCGGTGCTCTCCTTCCGTACCTTCAGAGTCAGGATTGGCTGCGTTCTCTAGATCTAAAGGATGCGTACACCCATATCCTCATCCATCCAACACACAGAAGGTTCCTTCGGTTCCTTTATCAGGGAAAGCACTACCAATACAGAGTGCTTCCTTTCGGTCTGGCCTCTGCTCCAAGAGTGTTCACAAAATGCATGGCAGTAGTAGCTGCATTTCTACGCACTCTAGGAATATTTGTATTCCCATATCTGGACGACTGGCTCATCCAAGCTCCGTCCCATTCAGAGGCCCAGACTTCCCTAGCCTGCACAAGGTGTGTTCTTCAGTATCTGGGACTTGTAATAAACATCCCAAAATCCCATCTCACCCCTACTCAGTCACTAGAGTTCATAGGGGCCTTGCTGCCACAACTGCAAGGGCCTATCTTCCCCAGGCCCGTTGCCTACGCTTGGTGCAGTTAGCCTCACAAATTCAGTTAAAGTCCCATTTAACTGCTCGAGAAATGTTACAACTGTTAGGCCACATGGCATCCACCGTGCATGTGGTTCCTTACGCTCGCCTTCACATGAGGGCAACTCAGTGGACTCTGTCCACCCAATGGACCCAGGCATCAGGGTGCCCGTCAGACAAAATAGCAAACTCCAGTCGCCTCTTCTGGTCTCTCCAGTGGTGGAGGTCCACTCAAAATCTGTTGCTGTGGTCCCCCTTTCAACAATTGCTACCCCAAGCAACCCTTACAACAGATGCTTCTCCAAAGGGTTGGGGAGCTCATCTACAAGATCTCTCCACCCAGGGCATCTGGTCTCCACAAGAGACATCTCTACATATCAACCTCTTGGAGCTCAGAGCAATTCTTCTAGCTCTCAGTCTTCCACACCCTACTCAGCTACAAGACGGTCCTCATCCACACGGACAACCAAGTAGCCATGTTCTACGTGAACAAGCAGGGCGGGACTGGCTCTCTGTCGCTTTGCTACGAAGCTTTGAGATTGTGGGCCTTTGCCAGAGAGCATCAAATTCATCTCGTGGCAGTGTATCTTCCAGGGGTTCAAAACTCTTGGGCAGACACTCAGTCGAGTTCTGATTCCACACGAATGGTCCCTCCATGGGGACCAGATAGCCAGGATCTTCCGAATTTGGGGAACCCCGGACATAGACCTGTTTGCAAGTCCGTGGAATGCCAAACTTCCCCGGTTCTGTTCCAGGATTCCGTGTAAGGGAGTTCAGGCCAGGGATGCCTTCCTCCTTCATTGGGGGCAAGACTTCCTCTATGCCTTTCCACCCATTCCCCTAATTCCCAAGACACTGTTAAAACTTCAGAGACACAAGGGGTCTATGATCCTCATAGCACCACATTGGCCACGCCAGGTGTGGTACCCTCTACTTCTGCATCTCTCTCAAGCTCCCTCCCTGGGCTTGGGTTCTGCTCCAGAGCTCCTGTCCCAGGAGGAGGGAACGTTGTGGCACCCAAATCCCCAGTCTCTTCATCTCAGAGCCTGGTTGCTGAAGGCCTAGACCTTCAAGATTTGCATCTTTCGCAGCAAGTGAAGGATATCCTTCATGCTTCCAGAAAGCCTTCCACTAGACGTTCCTATGCTTTTAAATGGAAAAGGTTTACCATTTGGTGTGCACAGAAGGGTCTTAACCCTCTTGCAATATCTCTGAATTCTTTACTAGAGTATTTGCTGCATTTATCCCATGCAGGCCTTAAAACGAATTCAGTAAGAGTCCATTTGAGTGCTATTGCAGCATCCCTTAAGCCTCTCAATGGACAGCCTATTTCCTCTCATCCTCTTATTGCAAGATTCATGAGAGGCCTTCTTTTAACTAAACCTCCCATTAGACCACCTCCAGTGGCATGGGACTTGAATTTGGTTCTTGGCCAGCTTATGAAGCCACCCTTTGAACCTTTAGCCACCACCTCCTTGAAATTCCTTTCCTGGAAGGTTATTTTTCTCATTGCAGTCACCTCAGCTCGCCGCATCAGTGAGCTGCAAGCCTTGGTGGCTAATCCTCCTTAAACAAGGTTCCATCATGACAAGGTAGTCCTCAGGACTAATCCACACTTTATGCCTAAAGTGGTCTCACCTTTTCATCTGAACCAGGAGGTGTATTTACCTGTCTTTTTTTTCCAGGACCTCATGCATCAAGTGCAGAGAGGAATCTCCATACCCTGGATTGTAAGAGAGCGCTCGCTTTTTACTTACAAAGGACACAGCAACATAGAAAGTCCTCTCAACTCTTTGTTGCTTTTGATCCCTCTCATTTGGGACTTCCAGTCTCTAAGAGAACTCTGTCCAATTGGATTGCTCAGTGTATTTCTTTCGCCTACCAGAGTAAGAACCTTTCTTTGGAGGGCCATGTCACAGCTCACAATGTGAGGGCCATGGCAGCCTCTATGGCTCATCTGAACTCTGTGTCCATCGACCAAATCTGTCGAGCGGCCACCTGGGCCTCGGTTCATACCTTTACAGCCCATTACTGCTTGGACAAGGACTCCTGCCGGGATGCCTTGTTTGGTCAGGCTGTTCTCAAACACCTGTTCCATACCTAATCAACTCCTACCCCCCATCCCTGGTTGGATGCCCGAGATCCATGTGGGCAGGTAGAGCCCTTCTCAGGGACTCTCACAACCTTGGAGATCTTCCTGGCATCTCTAGCTGGGGAGTCCCCATATGTGAAGACTCATTCCTGCTTGTTCCTGGAGATAGTGCAGTTACTTACCTGTAACAGGTGATCTCTGGGAACAGCAGGAATAAGTCTTCACAACCCACCCACCTCCCCTAGGAGTTGTATCTCTCTATCTTTCCTTTCCTCTCTCTCTCTCTTTGTCTCAGCTTAAAATTCGAACTGGAGAGAGGCGGTTGGGAAAGGCGGGAAGGCAGCGCGCAGGCGCTGTGGCATGCTCCCAAAAGCTTTCTTTCTGGACGCTGGGGAGCGTTCCCATGCAGGCTCCATCGGTACCGACGATACCAATATGTGAAGACTTATTTCTGCTGTTCCCACAGATCACCTGTTACAGGTAAGTAACTGTGCTTTACAGGTGAGTAACTACTCTTTAATGAATTTCACAAATATGCTACAAGAAACAGTTAAATCATGTTGAAACTTGTTCATCCATTTTGTGTTTAACTCTTCTTCCCTCCTCCCCCTAACCAAGTTGTTAGATTCTTCATATGACTAGGTGGCCCAGGAAATAAGTTAACTCTGAGTAAAGTGACTGCTTTTTACACCGCGCCCCGAGATCAAACATACAATACCATCAACTGATATTGCTCCACCTTTCCAATAACAACCTCCCTATTTGTCCCCCTCCCCCCTTTCCCTACCCATTCTGCAGACAGATCTGGATTCATTCAAGTCACCCTGGGTCCCAATAAGTGGGGTCTAATAATCATCCAGATGATCTTGTACCTGCTCCCTGGCTGTCCTCCGTTCTATCAGGCTCGCCCCTACAATGTCAATAATTCATTTCGAGCTACCCATGTCAATGTGTCCATGTACCTGCCCCACAATGCTAGGAATTCCTCCATCTTTTGGCATTTCCTTTTGATGCCATACATTCCATCAATATCAGGTGATGAAAGCTGTTATGCCATTCCCAATATGATGGAGCTGTGGACTCTCTCCAGTGTCACAGCAGGGATTGTTTCCCTATCACATACATTTTCCGCACCAGCAACCGATCCCAATGTCCCTTGAGTCGGGAGGGAGTTAGCTCATCTAATACTATTAACATGGCTGTCCATTTCACATATTGTCCTATCAGCATCTCCACGTAACACTGGATCTGTTGCTACTATCGCTGAATTCTCTTGTATTTCCACCACATATGATCTAGATTGGCCATAAGTACTCCACAATGGGAACAGCTACTGCTCTGGGCCACTCCACTGCAGACAGCTCGTCTGGGAGAAAATTGTGCCTGATTGATTGCTCGAAATTGAAGCTCTTGCAATCGCATCCCCTTGACCAAATTGGGGATATGCACTATGGCCCATTTCACTGCTCCCAGCTCTACTTGGATGCCCAGTTCTTCCACTCAACACCCTTCTATTTATTTATTTATTTTATTTATTTATTTAGCCATATTTATATACCGCCTTTCTCTGGGTCAAAGCGGTTACAATTGGGGGATACATTTAACACGAGGGGATATGAGACATATACACTCATACTTACAGGGAACATGGGCACACTAGAGACAAAATCTGCAGCTTACGGACAAATGGAAGATTGACATATGTTCCCGATCCCAAAGTTCAAAAAATTGTAATACTTGAGTCGAGGTCTCCGTGATCAGATCCTCCAGAGGGAGAGACCTTATATAATGGCCCATCTGTAGATATGCAAATACATGAGCGGCCTTCAAATCAAACTCTGCTCAGAGTGCAGAGAAAGTTTTGACATGTCCCTCAAGGTCTACTACATGTCCCAAACTATACAGCCCATGCTTTTCCCAGTCACGAAACTCCTGACTCTCTGCGCCCAGTGTAAATCGAGGGTTTCCTCTGATTAATAAGAAATTGGTACTGGTTGGGGAATCCACCATTGTAAGCATAAATATTTCCATTCTCCAGGAACAAGCAGGAAGTCAGCCTCACGTATGGGTGATGTCGACGGAGCCCTCGTGGAAGTATCTCACTAGCTTCCAAAGAAAGCCTGTGGGAGATGCCACCATGCATGCGTGGTCCCCTTCCCGCCCAAGGGTGCCATCTTAGTCCGTCTCCCATTTTCCACAGAGCCCTACAGACGTACGTCTTATCTCCCCAGAAAAAAGTTTATTTTTGTACAGCTCTTGTACATCTTTCTGGCCTTTGCCGGTTCCTTTTCCGCCTTTGAGGCCCCTTGCCCCGGGTCTCGCTACTTAGTTTTATTTAGGTTCCTCCAGTGCTTTTGCACCTTTTTCAACTGCTGGCTTCGACTTCATGGGGGTCCTTTTTGCCCCAATGGCCACCAGTTTCAAGAAATGTGATCGGTGCTCCAAAAACATGTCACTCACCGACACTCATGATTGTTGCCTCCGGTGTCTGGGCACTGACCATGACCCGAAGGAATGCTCCTTGTTTAAAAAAAAATGTCCACAAAGGCCATCCAATGCCACTGGCAAAAGCAAAAAGACATCTTCCACAGGGCTGACTTGACTCCAGTTTCACTGGTAGCCTCATGCTCAAAGATCCCACACGGATCCTTGGAGTCACGTAAGGCCCCCACGGTTAATGAGCAGGCTCACAAACATTCCAAGCAATGTTCCCTGGAGCAATAAGAAGAAAAAGACGACCTCGAGGACCTCATCCTGGGAGGCGGACAAGCAAGGGGAATCCCGTGCATCATCCCTCAGTCTCCAACGGGCCTCTGAGAAGTCGGAAAGGGAGCGGCCCCGGAAGGAACCCAGGACAGAAGTTGAGGCATCCAGCGATGGATCTCGGTCTCCCGAGGGCCGTCCTGCCGAGGACCCCCTCCTTGATGTCTGAACCGGTAACCCTGGCGTCGGTGTCTTTGACAGTGACCCCCCACTTCAGTCATGGGTAACATCCCTACATCTTCCTCAGTAAAGACTGAAGCAAAGAATTCATTCAGTCTCTCCACTATGGTCTTGTTCCCTCTTAGTGCCCCTTTAACTCCTCTATCATCTAATGGTCCAACTGACTCACAGGTTTTTTGCTACGAATGTACTTGAAAAAGTCTTTATTACTCGTTTTGCTGCCACAGCAAGTTTCTTCTCAAATTCTCTCTATGCCTGCCTTATCAATGCCTTGCATCTAACTTGCCAGTGTTTGTGCTGTTTACAGCTTTCGTCATTTGGCTCTTTTTTCCATTTCCTGAAAGATGCTTTTTTGGCAACAACAGCCTATCTGACTTCACCTTTAAACCATGCTGGCAGTTTTTTGGACTTCCTTCCACTTTTCTTAAATGTGGAATACAGCTGGTCTGGGCTTCCTTGATAGTATTTTTAAACAGCACCCAAGCTTGATGTAAGTCTTTAACCTTTAAGGCACCTAATCCTTTTAGTTTTTTGTTAACTATTTTCCTCATTTTATCATAGTCTCCCTTTTGAAAGTTAAAAGGTAGTACTGTGGATTTCCCTACCATCCCTCCTCCATTAATTAAATCAAATGCAGACATGTTATGATCACTGTTGCCAAGTGGCCCCAACACCTTTATCTCTTGTACCAGATCTGGTGTTCCACTAAGGACTACGTCCAAAAAGACTTATTAAAAGCTGGTTGCTACACAGTACCCTGTCCTGTGCTTCTAAGGTAATATGTGACCAATTTCTAGGGGGAGTCCCACAGCCCTTGCTTGGATAGAGGGAGCCTTGGGTTCTAAATTTAACCAGAAAGCTCTCTGCTGTGTTTTAAATTTAAACTGAAAGCTCTTTGCTGCTACTAAGCCCTGACTGATTTAACAAATACACTGTGTTCACAAATTAATCAGCTTTAATCTAAAGAATTCCTCTTTCCCCAAGATTTAGAAAAAGTCCCAGAAGTAAATACTTACAATTGCAGATCTCTCTCCAGAATTAGCAGTCCCCTGAATTATAGTTGTGTTGATGGACTTTCCTCGTAGACGAATAGAAATTAAGCGTTCACTGATTGCATTGTATTTCATTACAGTTTTTGCAAGTTTTTTCTTAATTATAAATGCAATACCACATGCATACTGTTGTTCATATGCCATATAAACAAACCAGCAATGGAGGAGACACTCAGAGATAGGCATATTGTTATATGCTATATGGGTGAATTAACAATGAAGGGGAAAAAATGAAAGCACTACTGTACTATGGCACTGTAAAGAGGATGAGGCTTAAAACCAGTGGTACCCACAATTGTACGGAAAGCAAAACACATGAATAGAGGATTCCATTAATAAAAAAAAGGGGATTCCATAAATAAAAAGTTACTTGACCCATTTGCCACTTGATGTACATTGTAAAAACCATACAGCCAATGGTACCCACATGAATTATAAAAGCCGGTAATAAGCATGGCTGAATAAAGTAAACGAAAAAACTATAAAAGGTCCATTATGGATTGATGTGGACAACATAGCACATGAAACCGTGTCCGTAGGGTATAGGCAGGCAATGTAAAAACCATACCATGCCCTTGCCTACAATAAAGTATCAGTTAAAGGGTATGAATTAATTAATAAATAAATAAGAAAACATGATTAGACCTTAACGGTACAAAAAGGGCATAAGAGACTGCATATCCACATTAAAACATTCCATGTATATCAGAAAATGGGGTAATCAAATAAATAAATAAATAGCAAGTAACCCTGAAGGAATAAAAATATAAATACAAAAATTATTAAAAAATAATAATAAGAGGAACTGTATTAATAAGACAATACGTAATTTAAAAAATAAACCAAGGTGTAAAAACCAGACAAGGGGATAAGGCTGACCCCTTCCAGGAAAGGGTGTGTAAGGGGAACAGAGATCATTGGAAAACAGAAAGATCAGTCTCTTGATTGAGGTCATTGGGGTAAAGCATACCTATCTCAAAAATCATTCTCTGTTCAAGTCTTAGGAGTGTCTGATATCTCCACCCCGCCAATGTGGGCGAACATGTTTCAGCACTACAAACCTAAGGTCTCCAAGGGTGTGAGAGGCCTGCACCTAATGGCTCACCAGGGGTTTCTGGAGTGAGGAGCAGTGGATGGCATTATGGTGCTCAACAATCCTAGTCTTGATGCCAATATACAGAAGGTCACATGGGCATTTGATCAGCTAAATTGCATTTTCAGCATTGCAACTGGTAAAACTTGTTAAAGGAAAATGTTTCTGCATACCAGGATGAAAAAAGAAACCCCTAGTGGTGATAACCAGCTGACAGACAGAACAAGAACCACACTTAAAGTGACCAACAATGGCTGGTTTTCTCTGTGGATACCACTGGTTTTAAGCCTCATCCCCTCTATAGTGGTGTTCTGCCTCCCTTCAAGCGGTACTTCCATTTTTTCCCCTTCATTGCTGGTTCGCCCATATGGCATATAATAACAGTATGCCTCTCTGAATGACTCCTTCATTGCTGATTCGTTTATATGGCATATGAACAACAGTATGTCTTTCTCTGAATGTAAACTGTTCCATTAGGTTGGATATGTCCTTAGGGGCCATTACATCCTTCATGAATAATGCCATGGAACGTATGACTAAAACAGTACAGCGTTATAATTCGGTTTTCCTTTTACTAGGGGATTTATTGTGGTGCTTTTGCATCTGAAATAAGAGTAGAATAAACACACATGCTATCTAGCATGACATCAGTCCCTACTACGAACAGCACAGTTACGCAGCGGTATCTACATAAAGATTCACGTCATCCTTGCCTTGTTTTGGTTTGGCGCTTTGGTTCAGCATCCTTTCCTCATTAAATACAATCTGGATATTTGGTGGTTTGAACCTTTCTGCAATATTTCAGGTAATTTTAATAATTTTTTCCCTGGTGGCATAGCTTAACGATTACCTGTAGTTGTATGGATTGGGTCTACATGAGGCATCGTTACTTTATACTTACCAGGGCATTTTGTTGGTGCTTGATATGGGGTTCCAGAGTGACTTTTGTTACATGGTGCCCCCACTCCATGTACTCATGCATTCAGTGGACTCCAATGGCTAATTGTAATGATCTCAGATTATGGTATTGTATTTTTAATATGTCATTGTATTTTAGGTTCCGCATTAATATTTGTTCTGTACGTCAGCTGGTGAGTTCTTCAATGTGTAGTAGTTTCTCTTTCTTGTTCCCTTTGTGTTTTTCCTTGGTTATATGCCACTCATTTGCCTTCACGCGGTCCTGATACCTTGTACACCTAGCTCAGTGCAATACTAGTCTATATGTTTTGTGCTCCTGGTGACCTCTCATGGGTTTGGATTTCTTTTTGTAATGATTTTTTTCTGTGTATTAATGTTTTTAAAGCACTTGAACAAATTATTGTATGATTTCTTATATACAGATTTGTATTATTAGTATTGTTATATGTATGTTCTTATTTTTAATGTGTCTTACCCTGAATGATGTTTTTATTTGTGATTGGATGGAGCAATGCTGGTCTTCTGGTTTAACCTTCATTTTAATCCTGATTTTAACTTATATGTGGTTTTATGTGTTTATATTACACAAACACATATTTGTTTTATGATATGTATATATAATTTTATTTTGTTTTTATTACTGCTGTATTTATTTATTTTATTTTATAGAGGTCTTCGACCCCTGAAGAAGGCCCCTGGCCGAAACACGTGTCGGGTTGACCTCACTGTTTGTTAACTTCACATATGCAATTAATTTCATGGTGATTTCTTCTGTCCTGCTTTTGTTGTACCTACCGGACCAAATGTGTTACAGAAAACCAGGGGTGGACCTCCAGTTCCCTGAGAAGTATAACATACCGTCCCTGTGGGTCTGTGTAGTCTCTAGTACATACAATCCTAACCCATTTGTATATCAAAATCAGTACCACACCTTTTTGGCCCTGTGCTGGTGTGCCATACACTTGGTTAACCCACTCTCTACAAAGTTTAGCATGCTCTGCAGCTGTCTGGTGCATTTCCTGGAGAAAGGCCACATCACATCTATGGCATGCTGAGGCTCGTATTATTTTGGAACGTTTAATTGGGGTGCCCAGACCGCCAACATTCCTGGAGAGGACTCGGCCATTTTCTAGATCAGTCCTATGCAGAACAAAATTTTCAATCTAATTATGTTAGGGAAACCTCCTCAGCCTAGGGACTCCCCCCCCCCCCTTCATCATTGCATGATATCTTATCTAGTCTGTTTGTAGAACCTGTCTTCACTATACTAACCACCCCCTCTCTCTGCCCTCCCCCCATCCCACCTCCCCAATCCCCATCCACATCTTCACCATCCACACTTCCCGCAGGAGTTCTCCACAGGGACCCATCACACGTAGGGGCTCTGCCAGAAGTCATGTTATACAGACACCAATCTATCTCCCCACCCCAGACACTCATCACTTTCAATCCCCACAACAGTTAGATCCAACTCATCTCCACTTATTCTTACTTACCCTCTGTTTAACCAGGCTGTTCCTCTGAATTTGAAGATTCCCAACACGCAACATGTCATTATGTCCCCTTGGTGGGTGCAAGCCCCTACTGCGATTAAAAGAGGGACCAAGGATGTGAGGGGTCCTCATTGAGTAAGTCCACCCTGAACAACATCTCCTCCCCTCCCCTCTCCCAGTCCCACCCCTGCGTCCTCACCCTGGCTTCTTAGATATATTTTACCACACCCCTCTCCATCCATATCACCTGCTCATCCTCCCCTATCCCATGTTTTCATGCCTTCCCTTATCCTGGTCGCATCCATGTATTCAATCCTATCTCACTTCTTAGAACGCCTACCATTTATTCATCCGTCCCCCATTCATCTTACTTATCAGCCATTCATCCTACTTATAAACCTCATCCTACTGTGGGAAAGGAAGTCCCGGACCCCAGATTCCCACTAGTAACCGATCCAAGGAAATCACATCCTCCATATCGGACAAACAATGATGCTTAACTGATTTCCCTTTAGAGCAAAAGGGAAAATTGAAGTAACTAGGAGGAAAGTACACCCAAGAGAGTGTCCAATGAAATAATAAAATTAAAGAAAAATTAAAAAGAACATTGGGGTACTTACAATATATGGAGAGACATTCCCCAAAAATATAGCTACAGAAAGGCTTAATTGGAGAAGGAAATACAAATGTTAAAGAATAGTATGAGCAGCTAGAATGAGCAATTAAATTAAGAGGAAATAGAGTAGAAATAAATTACTAATGAACAGATATATACATATTGCTGATGCCACAGAATATTTTTAGCCAATATAAAGATCCTACAGTTTTAAAATTAGGGCTGTCCAAATAATCTTCACCGGCTGGTAGGCCCACCAGTCAAGGCCCGATAGGACCAGTCAAACCAGGGGAGTCTCACTGTCGCATGGTAAGTTTTGAGGAAAGTCCAGCTCCCCTATTTTTTAGCACTGCACATTTAAAGAGGTATATTCCTCAGGGTCTGGACGCTGTTACCAGCAGTGGGAGGCCTCCTGGGCTTCTTAGGTTTTCACCAGCCATTCAGAAGAAAGCCACTCTGACAGACCCTCCAGGAATGAGAGAGCTTCTACTGGTGTCATAAAATGGAGCTGCTGGCCTTGATGTTTCACCCAGAGCTTTACTGGGTATTGTAGTGAGAACCAGATTCCCTTGGCAGCAAGCTGACCACAGGTGGCAGTAAATTCCTTCCTCCTCTTACTGACTGGGGAAGAATAGTCTTGAAAAATCAGGAGGTCTGCCGAAGATTTTAAGGTGGTTCACTGCGCTTGTGTTGCCTGGAACACCGCCTCCTTCTGGATGTATTTGTAGAAGCATGCAATGACCACTCTCGGAGTTGGTGCCTTCCCACCACGGGCCTAGTCTGTGCGCTCTTTCTATTAAGATTTTCCTGCCTTGGTTTCCTAAGTGCAAGTTAATCGAGAGCCATGTTTCCAGGAAACCCCACAACTCTCCATCCGCAATGGACTAGGCCACTTTGACAAATCACAGGGTTTCCCGATGGCCTCGATTTTCGTCCAATTTCTCACTATGTTGATTTAATAGTGCTTCCAATCTTTAAGGGTCTGGGTGTGGGATTGCTGTACGTCCTCCATGTTAGAAATCCATTGCTCTGCCTGTGCTATTTGACCTCCATAATCTGAGATGGCCTGGGCAACTTGCGAGATCTGGTCCAAGAGACCCCGCAACCCATCCTCCAAAGCTGCCACTATGGCCTGTGAGACCTCTTCCACCAGGCTCGCTGAGACCATCTCCAACGCCTTGGGAGATGAGGGGTCCACCATCTTAGAGTCCGGGCAATGGCTCTTCTTTGTGGGCCCTTTTAGTCATCATCCGTGAGGTCAAATACCACTACACCTCCTCTCAAGGCAGTGGACAACTGTACAGAGCCAATGATATAATAAGGTGAGCGTCTGGGGGCTTGAGGGCTTAACATTAATTCCCAGTGGATCACCCTGGAGCCGAGAAGAAAAGTCTCCTCGGTTCACTGCACCACGTGACCCCTTCATCTCCTCCTGCAGAACTTTTATTCTGTTCAATTCAATGCTTTCTTTAACATATAGTGCCACCCCTCCACCAATTTCATCCATCCAATCACTGAGATATTATTTGTATCCTGGTATCATAGTATCCTATTGGTTACCCTCCTTCCACTAGGTCTCCGAGATGCCTATTATATCTATCTTTTAATTTTAGTGCTATATATTCTAATTCTCCAGTCCATTTTTTAGGCTTCTAGACTTTGAATCAAGATATTTTGTGATATATTTGTTTGAATTTACAACCTTCATAGCAATTGATAGGGATAATTCACAATCATTCAACTGTTTCTGCTCTTTATTTAAAGCTACCTGGATTACTTTAACCTTTATAGCAACCTCTCTGTTGGGATGCCCTCACTTCACTATTTTGATGGTATCCTTCAAAAATACCGTACTCCAAAACATGCACTCCTGTGCGATTGGCATCTTTCCCCCAGGATCTAGTTTAAAAGCTGTTCTATCTCCTTTTTAAATGTTAACACTAGCAGCCTGATACCACCCTAGTTAAGATGAAGCTCATATTTGCAGAATAAACTCCCCCTTCCCCTGAATGTAGCTCAGTTATTTATTTATTTATTTTATTTATTTATTTAACAATTCTTCTATACCGCGCTATTAAAATCAGCGCGGTGTACATCGAACAAAGATGCTACAATGTATACAAACAACATCGAGTTTTACAGAGAACAGGGAATTGAACATGGAAGAAGAACCGGGGAAACTATATACATATTATATAGTTTGAACCTCTGGCCTTCTGGCCTGAGGTAACCTGTCCCAACCACTGAGCCACTCCTCTCTCACTACTCCTAATTGGGAAAACTAGCTTAAATTAAGGGATATACCTGGAAAGTGAGTGAGAGTTGGGGGTGGAATATTAACTACCTGTCTGTTTGCTATTACAACTCTACCAGGGCAATTTAATTCTACACTTTTATTTCAAGCAAATAGTTGTCAGTTTTTGTATTAAAATTCTAACATGCCTAAGGTCAAACTAAAAGAATTTAATGATATACTTTTATGCCACTCCAATAACTAATTTATGCTTTTAAAGAATTCCAAGTATAGAATTCGGACTTCCAGTTTCGGAGGCACAGAGAGCAAACTCGTGTGAAGCGGCTCTTGGGGGCCTCCCCCCACTGACTATAATTCAGCCATTTCTTGGGTTGCCTTTCTCAAATTTGCTGTACCGAAAGTGCTGAGGGTGAAAGCATCAGACTATAAGGAAATGTATGCAGCAAAAGCCCACGCTGCTGGGCAAGCTCCAGCAACAGCCTCTCAGCTGCCATTGCTGGCCTCATCAGTCGCTAGTAACTCGAAGTGGGAAGGAAGAGGGAGTCAGATCTCATTGCAGTGCTTCGGGAAATTCGGGAGTCCAAAAGATATTGTTGAGTGGACTCATGGCCAACTAGAGGAGAAATTCGCTGCCATGGGAACGCGGATAGATGAGGCTGAGGCCCATATCATAAGAACGGAAGACCAGCAAGCAGGCCTGAAGGGAGAGGTGATAAGGCTGAAAAAAACAGGTTGAATGGTTGCAGGAGAAAGTTTTGGGGGTCCATGAAAACAGGAACTGGTGCTCAAATGTGTGGACTTTTGGGGTCCCAAAGGGTGAGGAAGGAGCAGACCCAAGGGCATTTGTTCGCGGGATGTTTTTGGCCTGCTATCCAGGGTGTCACTCTCCAGAGCCATACAAAATTGAGAGGTCTCATCATGAACTGAGAGCATGCCCAGAGGTGAACAGCAGGCTGCGGGCTTTTGTGGTTAAGCTTCTCTGGTTTCAGGATAGAGAACGTATCATCCGGGAAGCTCAGAAAACGGGGCATGTGCTATACAAAAATTGGAAGGTGTGTATTTATTGGATCTGGTGACAGAAATGATATGCCAATGCAAAGATCTTTTTAAAGTATAAGGATTGGTTGGCACAGAAAGTAATAAAAGTGGCATTGTGGTACCCAGCCAGACTTACTTTAGTGGAGAATGGCATTCATAGATGGTTTCAATTGCCTACATCTCTGAATAAGTTTCTGAGTGTCTCCCGACACATGCCAGAAGGGGCAGAAAAGACAGGAACTTGGAGCAAGAAATCTGCATTCGGAGATACAGCCAATGGGTCTGAGATGATGCCTTCAAAACTGGCTCAGGATGGATGAAACTCTGCAGTGGGGACTAGTTTGGCTGCATTGCTGGATTGGGAGTAGAGTGACAAGCAACCATTGATGGGGAATGCTCAAGGGGAGAAGGCTCAACCGGTGGAGACAGAGAAGGAAGGAGATGGATGGCTGTGACTAGTTTTTCTTTTTGCCCCTGGGGCATGGCAGCAGTGAGGAGATGATTGTGCCTTGAGGGCATTTCTTTGATGCGGTCTGGATGGGCAGACAGGATGAGTATTGAATTCAAATGTTGATTGACAATTGGTTAAAAATGTATAATGTCTGCCCAGGTGGGCATACAGACTGCTAACTGTTGAGGGGTGATAGATCCAGCTGGATGGATGACGCACGCTGGGCTCTCTGTTGGAATTGCATTGTTTGAGGGGAGTTTCTCCCCCTTCAGTGCTGGGGGAGATTTCCCCTACCAGGATGAGTATTTTGTATGGGTTGGGGAAGGGGGGGTGGCTTTGGGAATTTGATGATTGTGGAGAGCCGAGAGGGAGGGGAGTATTGGAACTTAGTGCCTTTGGAAATCCGAAATATGGAAAAGAGGGAGATTTGGTATGGGAGGTGGGCAGTGTTCATATTGTTTCAATGTTTATTTGTTCTTGCTTGTTTGATCAGGGCGTACAGCTAGAGGTCTAACATCAATTTTCTTCAAAAGGAGGACGTGATTTATAAGATCTTTCTGCTGCTTTTGATACTGTTGACACCTCCTCCTTCTTGACACTCCTCCTCACTTGGTTTCAGAGGCCTTGGTTCTTTTTTATCTCTGCAATCACTCTTTCAATGTTTGTTCTGGAGGTTCCTCCTCTACTGCCATCTCTTTCTCAGTTGGTGTACCTCAAGGATCTCTTCTGGGCCTTCTTTTCTTTCTCTATTCCCAGTCCCTTGGTACCCTCATCTCTTCCGATAGCTTTCAGTATCATTTTTATGCTGATGACTCTCAAATCTACCTACACATGACATCTCTCTTTCGTTCCAAACTCATATCTCTACTTGCTTATCTGACATTGCCGCCTGGATGTCTCACCACCACCTAAAGTTTAATATGGCTAAAACTGAACTTCTTATTTTCCCCCCTAAACTCTTCTCACCCTTCCTCCTTTCTCTCACTGTTGGCAACACTCTTCTTCTTCCTGTTTTCTCGGCCCACAACCTTGGGGTCATCTTTGACGACTCCCTTTCCTTCTCCACACATGTTCAACATATAGCTAAAACCTGTTTCTTTCTCTACATTAACATTCATCCCTTCCTCTCTGAACACACTACTAAGGCTCTTGTCCACTGGTCACCTCCCATCTTGACTATTGCAACCTTCTTGCTGGTCTCCCTCAATGTCATCTCTTTCCTCTTCAGTCTATCCAGAACTCTGTTGTATGGCTAATCTTCCGCCTGCCCTGATACACTCATATAACCCCTCTTCTAAAATCACTTCACTGGCTCCCCTTCCATTTCCATATCGAATTCAAATTTCTCCTTCTAACATACGAGGGGTGTCCGATATTAAAGGTATAGGCCAAAATTACACTAACATTTGTATTTAAAGAAATTATTCAATACATTCCACCAAAAACAACATACTTTTGTTTACTTCTCCACATAATCGCCGTAAACATTGAGACATTTATCCTAGCGTGACACTAATTTAAACATCCCTTCACAGTATAGTTGCGTGTCAAGTTTCTTGAAGTAGTCCATAAGGTCAGAATAAATGAAAATCCGAAGGGGCTAAGTCCGGACATTGCATACAGCCATAAGACAGAAAAGGTCAGGACGATTACGCGAAGGAGTTAAACTTCTGCACGACGGCGCAAGACCCCACACGTCAAAACAAACCAATCTGTGGTTGAGACAGCGGAAGTGGGAGGTCCTGTTACATCCTCCATATGGTCCGGAATTAGCCCCTTTGGATTTTCATTTATTCGGACCTTTGAAGAAATTCTTGGCGGGGAAACGCTTTGCGGATCAGGAGGAATTGCAAGACACCATTATGGACTACTTCAAGCAACTTGACACGCAACTGTACATGTGCATGTTGGTCAATATGTTCTTGAAGCTGGATTTGAACTGTCTTTTCAATGATCTTTGCGAGAAAGGGTACACTGGCTATGGGTCTGTATGAAGTGGGTGAGCTGGTGTCTAAGTGGGGTTTCTTTAAGAGGAGTCTGACTGAAGCTTGCTTTGGGGAGGGCTGGGGAAGTTGGCCTGTGACAGGTAAGTATGAAGAATAGATGAGTGGTTGGAGGTGGATTCTTATAGCTTTCACCCATGAAACTGGGCATTGGTCTGGTGGGGAGGTGGTTGTGTTGATATGCTATGACCATGAAACTCATTTCCTATGGTCTGCCTTTAAGTCCTTATTGACCTGAGTTGGATTTGAATCAGTGAATTAAAAGTGAAAAACACTAATGCTCTGTGCTTCCCTGAACTATCCAGTTACTCACAGGCATAGATGCGCTAACATTAGACAAAGTAGGTGGTCACTTAGAGTGCCAGTCTCTGGGGGTGCCCATTCCTGCCACTGTTGCCCCACACTGGGACCTACACCAGTGCCTGTGGCAATGCCTTGAAACAGCCCTGTGGCGCTTACCTTCTAACTTCAGTGTCGTGGGGCTGTTTGCTTCCACCCCCACCAATGCTGAGTTCCTGTTTGCCCCATACAAAAGGAAGTCGGTATTTTGGGGGCAGAAGCAAACAGCCCTGAGGCGCCAAAGGTAAGTACCGTGGGGCTGTTTCAAGAGATTTCCGCAGCTGCAGGTCCCAGTACATTAAAACTAAGACTAAGACACAGACAGCAGTCCAGCAGTGAGATGGGGGCTTTCTAGTCTTTTGCACTGAGTGTCATATGTATCATTTTCTCCGAGTTGGTGAGGGGTCTTACATGTGCTCTAGGTGCAAAGAGCTCTTTGCTCTCAGGGAATGGGTCCGATCTCTGGAGGCTAGAGTAGCACACTTGGAGGACAGAAGGAAGACAGAGAGGTCCATAGACGAGACCTACAGGGATATAGTACTGAAGTCCCACCTCCAGTCTGGTAGCATCCCTGTTGCCATGGAGGAGAGAGGTCATGTGACAGGAGAGCATCACCCTGGTGTGGCAGGAAGTGATCCTGTAGCTAGAACCTGTCCTCCATGTGATGTAAAACTTTCTCGCACCGATGAGGTTTCTCCAGGGTCATGTGCACAAGAGGGAAGGGTTAGGACAGCCGTTATAGTTGGTGATTTGATCATTAGGCATGTAGATAGCTGGGTGGCTGGTGGACGTGAGGATTGCCTGGGAACATGCCTGCCTGGTGCGAAGGTAGTGGACCTCACGCACTATCTAGACAAGGTTTTAGATAGTGCTATCTTGGTACATGTTGGTACCAGTGACAGGAAAGTGTGGTAAGGGGGTTCTGGAGGTTAAATTTAGGCTTTTAGGTAGGAAGTTCAAATCCAGAACTTCCAGGGTAGAAGTCTCCGAAATACTTCCCGTTCCACGTGCAGGGACCCAAAGGCTGGCAGAGCTTCACAGTCTCAATGCGTGGATGAGATGATGGTGCAAGGAAGAGGGTTTTGGATTTGTTAAGAACTGGAGAACATTCTGGGGAAAGGAGGGGCTTTTCCGAAGGGATGGGCTCCACCTTAACTGGGATGGAACCAAGTTGCTGGCATTAAAATTCAAAAAGGAGATAGAGCAGCTTTTAAACTAGATAATAAGAGAAAGCCAACAGTCGCCCAAGAAAGCATGGTTTGGAACAATGTATCCTTGAAGGATACTAGCAAAAGATTGAAGTTAGGGCATATCAACAGAGGTTCCAATAAAGACAAAAGTAACTCAAATGCCCTTGAGTACAGAGTAGACAGAGCTTAAAGATTGCAGATTATCTCTGCCTACCAATAGCCAGATTAATATGAATAAAATACAGCTTCTAAAATGTTGTATACAAATGCTAGAAGTCTAAAAAATAAGATGGGAGAGTTAGAATATATAGCACTAAATGAGAGATTAGATATGATTGGTATCTCAGAGACATGGTGAAAGGAGGACAACCAGTGGGACACTGTGATACCTGGGTACAAACTATATCATAATGATAGAGCAGATCAAATTGGTGGAGGGGTTGCACGCTATGTTAGAGAGGGCATTGAGTCACAAAAGATTAAAGTTTTGCAGTAAACAAAAATTCACTGCAGAATCAAATTCCATGTAAAAAGGGGAAGAGGAAGGTGATGGCAGTGGGGGTGTATTATCGACCACCTGGCCAAAATGAACAAATGGATGATATGCTCAAAGAAATCGGGAAGCTAGCAAAAGTTACAGCACAGTAATAATAATGGGTGATTTCAATTACCCCATTATCAACTGGGTCAGTGTCACTGCAGGACATGCTAGGGAGATAAAGTTTCTAGATGAAATAAATGACTGCTTTTTGGAGCAGTTGGTTCATGAACCGACCAGAGGGGAAGCCATTTTGGACCTAGTCCTTAGTGGAACATAAGATCTGGTGCAAGAGATAAGGGTGTTGGGGCCACTTGGCAATAGTGATCATAGCATGATTACATTTAATTTAATAAATGGAGGAGGGACGCTAAGGAAATCCACAATACTATCTTTTAATTTTCAAAAGGGAGACTATGATAAAATGAGGAAAATAGTTAAGAAAAAATTAAGGTGAGCAGTTGCAAAGGTTAAAGATTTGCATCAAGCATGGGTGTTATTTAAAAATACTATCTTGGAAGCCCAGACCAGCTGTATTCCACGCTTTAAGAAAAGTGAAAGGAAGTCCAAAAAACTGCCAGCATGGCTTAAAGGTGAGTTCAGATAGGCTGTTGCCAATAAAGCATCTTTCAGGAAATAGAAAAAAAGAGCCAAATGACGAGTACTGGAAACAACACAAGCACTGGCAATTTAGATGCATAAGAACATAAGATATGCCATACTGGGTCAGACCAAGGTCCATCAAGCCCAGTATTCTGTTTCCAACAGTGGCCAATTAGGTCATACGTACCTAGCAGTTTCCCCAAGGGACACAGGTTCCACAATGCTTGTATTGGTTCAAGCATTGATATCCTGGGTCCCTTTTTAATAATGGTTTATGGACCTTTCCTCCAGGAACTTGTCCAAACCTTTTTTAAACCCAGCTACACTAACAGTCTTTACTACATCCTCCGGTAACAAATTCCAGAGTTTGATTACACGTTGAGTGAAAAAATATTTTCTTTTATTAGTCTTAAATAGTTTACCCTGTAGCTTCATTGCATGTCCCCTAGTCTTTCTATATTCTGATAAGGTAAACAATCGATTTACGTTTACCCATTCCACTCCGTTCATTAATTTATAGACTTCTATCATATCTCCCCTCAGCCATCTCCTTTCCAGGTTAAAGAGCCCTAACCTTTTTAGCCTTCCTTCATAGGAGTATCCTTCCATCCCCTTTACCATTTTGGTGGCTCTTCTCTGAACCTTTTCTAAAATCGCTATATCCTTTTTAAGATACGGCGACCAGAATTGCACACAATATTCAAGGTGCGGTCTCACCATGGAACGATATAGAGGCATTATAATATCTTTTGTTTTATTTTCCATTCCTTTCCTTATCATACCTAGCATTCTATTTGCTCTCTTGGCCGCTGCTGCACACTGGGCCGAGGGTTTTAACATGGTATCCACAATGACGCCTAAATCTTTTTCCTGGGTGGTGGTTCATAATGTGGAACCTTGCATCATGTAACCATAGTTTGGGTTGTTCTTCCCTAGGTGCATAACCTTGCACTTGTCCACATTAAATTTCATCTGCCATTTTGATGCCCACTCTTCCAATTTATCAAGATCCTCTTGCAATTTTCCACAATCCTCTTGGGTTTTAACAACTTTAAATAGTTTTGTGTCATCTGCAAATTTGATAACCTCACTCGTTATTCCACTTTCCAGGTTATTTATGAATGTCAAAAAGCAGCGGACCCAGCACAGATCCCTGGGGTACACCACTATTCACCTTTCTCCATTGGGAAAATTGGCCATTTAGCCCTACCCTCTGCTTTCTATCTTTTAACCAGTTCCCGATCCACAATAGTACACTGCCTCCTATTGCATGACTCTTTAGTTTTGCCAAAAGTCTCTGATGAGGGACCTTGTCAAAGGCTTTCTGAAAGTCCAGATACACAATATCAACCGACTCACCTTTGTCCACCTGATTATTCACTCCTTCAAAAAAACATAACAGTTTAGTAAGACAAGATCTTCCTTGTCTAAAGCCATGTTGGCTGTCTCCCATTAGGTCATGACTATCTACATGCTGAGTAATTTTATTCTTTATGATGGTTTCTACCATTTTTCCCGGTACTGATGTCAGGCTCACCGGTCTGTAGTTTCCCGGATCACCCCGGAACCCTTTTTAAAAATTGGTGTTACACTGGCGATCCTCCAATCTTCAGGTATTAGAGATGATTTTAATGATAGTTCACAGATTACTAATAGCAGGTCTGCAATCTCGTATTTCAGTTCTTTCAACACCCTTGGATGTATACCATCCGGCCCAGGTGATTTGCTACTCTTCAGTTTATCTAATAGTTGTAATACATCTTCCCGATGTATCAATATTTCCTTCAATTCTTCCGCACCTTTAAATACCACTTCAGTCATGGGTAACATCCCTATATCTTCCTCAGTAAAGACTGAAGCAAAGAATTCATTCAATCTCTCCGCTATCGCCTTGTCTCCTCTTAGTGCTCCTTTAACCCCTTTATCATCTAAATGGACCAACTGACTCTCTCACAGGTTTTTTGCTACGAATGTACTTGAAAAGGTCTTTACTTTGCGTTTTTGCTTCCGCAGCAAGCTTCTTCTCAAATTCTCCCTTTGCCTGCCTTATCAATGCCTTGCATTTGACTTGCCAGTGCTTGTGCTGTTTCCAGGTTTTATCGTTTGGCTCTTTTTTCCATTTCCTGAAAGATGCTTTTTTGGCAACAGCCTCTCTGACCTCACCTTTAAACCATGGTGGCAGTTTTTTGGACTTCCTTCCACTTTTCTTAAAGCGTGGAATACAGCTGGTCTGGGCTTCCAAGATAGTATTTTTCAACAACAGCCAAGCCTGATGTACGTCTTTAACCTTTGAAACTGCTCCTTTTAGTTTTTTCTTTACTATTTTCCTCATTTTATCATAGTTTCCCTTTCGAAAGTTAAAAGGTAGTACTGTGTATTTCCTTACTATCCCTCCTCCACTAATTAAATCAAAGGCGATCATGCTATGATCACTATTGCCAAGTGGCCCCAACAACCTTATCTCTTGCACTAGAATTGTTGTTCCACTAAGGACTAGGTCTAATATGGCTTCCCCTCTGATAAGGCACTGATAAGGCAGGCACAGAGAGAATTTGAGAAGAAGCTTGCTGTGGAAGCAAAGACGTGTAATAAAGACTTTTTTCAAGTACATACATTGCATAAAACCTGTGAGAGGGTCAGTTGGACCATTAGATGATAGAGGGGTAAAAGGGGCACTAAGAGGGGACAAGGCCATAGTGGAGAGAATGAATGAATTCTTTGTTTCAGTCTTTACTGAGGAAGATGTAGGGATCTTACCCATGACTGAAGTGGTATTTAAAGGTGATGCTGCAGAAGAATTGAAAGAAATATCAATACACCAGGAAGATGTATTACAACTATTTGATAAACTGAAGAGAAGAAAATCACCTGGACCGGATGGCCAGTGTATTGCCAATTTTTAAAAAGGGTTCCAGGGGTGATCCGGGAAACTACAGACCAGAGAGCCTGACGTCAGTACTGGGGAAAAATGGTAGAAACTATTATAAAGAACAAAATTATTGAAGATGTAGATAGTCATGGCTTAATGGGAGACAGCCAACATGACTTTAGCCAAGGAAGGTCTTGTCTTACTAATCTGTTATGTTTTTTTGAAGGTGTGAATAAAGAGGTAGACAAAGGTGAGTCGGGTGATATAGTCTATATGAATTTTCGGAAAACCTTTGACAAGGTCCCTCATGAGAGACTTTTGGCGAAAATAAAGAGTTATGGGATAGGAAGCAGTGTACTATTGTGGATCAGGAACTGGTTAAAAGATAGAAAGCAGAGGGTAGGGCTTAATGGCCAATTTTTCTCAATGGAGAAAGGTGAATAGAGGAGTACCTCCAGGGATCTGTGCTGGGTCCACTGCTTTTTAACATATGTATTCATAAATGACCTGGAAATGGGAATAATGAGTGAGGTAATTAGTTTTGCAGATGACACAAAACTATTCAAAGTTATTAAAACCCATGAGGATTGTGGAAAATTACAAGAGGACCTTGATAAATTTGAAGACTGGCAGATAAAATTTAATATGGACATGTTCAAAGTTATGCATCTAGGAAAGAACAACCCAAACTATGGCAACACGATGCAAGGTTCAACATTAGGAACCACCACCCAGGAAAAAGATTTAGGGGTCATTGTGAATAACATGTTGAAACCCTCCACCCAGTGTGCAGCGGCAGCCAGGAGAGCAAATAGAATGCTAGGAATCATAAGGAAAGAAATGGAGAATAAAATATATTGCCTCTGTATTTTTCCATGGTGCGAGCGCACCTTGAATATTGTGGGCAATTCTTGTCGCTCTATCTTAAAAAGGATATAGCGTTATTAAAAAATGTACAGAGAAGAGCCACCAAAATGGGGATGGAAGTATACGCCTATGAAGAGAGGCTAAAAAGGTTAGGGTTCTTCAGCCTGGAAAAGAGACGGCTGAGGGGAGATATGATAGAGGTCTATAAATTAATGAATGGAGAGGAACAGGTAACTTTGATTGTTTGCACCATCAAAATATGGAAAAACAATGGGACGTGCAATGAAGCTACAGTAACCTATTTAAGACTAATAAGAGAATTTTTTTTTCACTCAACGTGTAATCAAACTCTGGAATTTTTTACTGGAGGATGTAGTAAAAGCTGTTAGTGTAGCCGGGTTTAAAAAAGGTTTGGATAAGTTCCTGGAGGAAAGGTCCATAAACCATCATTAAAGGGGACCCAGGATATCCACCGCTTGACCCAATACAATCATTGTGGAATCTGTATCTTCTGGGGAAACTGTTAGGTACTTGTGACCTAGATTGGCAACTGTTGGAAACAGGATACTGGGCTTGATGGACCTTGGTTTGACATATCTTAAGTTCTTATGTTCATTAACGGCTGCAGGGGTGGCAAGGGGAGGTGGGGCACAAGGTATGATATTTGCCTAGGGCGCTAGCCCTGCCCACAGGTCTTTACAAATAGGGTGGTTAATATCTAGAATAACCTATCCGCTTTAATGATAGATATAAGTAGTGTGACAGAATTTAAGCATGCCTGGAACAGATATGGGGAACAATAGTAGGAAGAGGATTGCAAGGTCAGGCAGAAGATATTAGAGAAATGCAGATCCTCCAAGATGAATCACATAACTCCAATTCTATTTCAGTTCCAATTCACATGCGCTTCAAGTTTAAATAAATTCTGATCATTTTCAAAATTAGACATAATATTTTTCAGCAACCCTTCAACCTTTACTTACAATGAGACCTAACAATAGACAGAGAAGATCTTCTTGCGAGAATTTAATATCTATACCTAAGCAACATACAAGCACAAAGCAAACAACTTGTAACTGTGCCTTATCTTTATATGCTTCATCTCTTTGGAACTCTTTGTCAGAGGAGTTAAGATCCATATCTGATATCAAAGATTTCAGGAAAGCACTGAAGACTCAGCTCTTCAGGGAGCATTTTGGACCTGATATGTTAACCGAGGGGTATGTATACTAAGCAGCGGTAGCAGTTTCCGTGCAATATTGGAGCCCGACCCCATTGAAGCCTCTACTGCTGTTTAGTAAGCATACCCCCTAATCTGCATTTGATTATATCTCCTTATTTTATGTTTTTGTAACACTTCAAGTTAACATTCCCTATTTAATGTATCAATTTGTGTTTGATGTAAACTGCATTGAATTTAAGAAATGCGGTATAGAAGATTTGTTAAATAACTAAACAAATAAAGATTTCTATTTTTATCTACATAGAACTGTCTTATGGCTGGATAAAAAGGCACAAGGAGTGAATTCTGGCCTAATAAATCTTTCTTACTCTGATCTCTACCCTACACCTTGTAGTAGTGTGGGAGAGAGAATAGCTAAATGTATTAGTTTGGAAACCCATGTAAAATTGGCATGCCATTAAAGTGATCTGAATGTGAATCTAAAGGTTAGGAAATAGGGATGAGCATTCATGAACAGACATTCTGTTTATTTGGAGACCTAAAAAGTTAAATTGTGTGTAGATCACTTAAGTGCACATAAACTAATGTACAGAGCCAACATCAGAATCGGCCCTGTACGTCCAGGGCCACAGACCGTCCACTACCTGCCCTAACTCTGCCTCTGCAACAACCCTTTCCCGCCCTCATCTAACCTCCCCATACAAACTCCTTGTTCATATGGGGAGGCTTAGCTGGGATGGGAAAGGCAGATGAATAACGGAGATGGATGTCCCAACGGGACGTCCATTCCCGCTAAGCGTGTTACAAAATAGACCCCTGAATGGATTGACCTAGCCCACAAAAATAAAGCATCCTGACTTCTGTTAAATCAGAGTAATCAAGTTGGCCTTGCTTTTGCAAGACACACTTCCTGTGTTTGCATTAAGGATTCTTCTCTTTGGCTAGCTGTTTATTAGACCAGTTAAGGTCACATTCTTAATTCCAGGATTTCTTTTCCATCAAAACTCAGCCATGTGCAGTATCTTGACTGCTGTTAAAACTTCATTTCAAGATATCCGACCAGAAATGTAAATATTCAAGTTTTGCATTTGTGCCTTTATATTATGTAATATAACTTTTGAAAATAAAATTAATCTTTAAAAATAAATTGGTATTACTATAGTGTGATTTGTTTTGTTGTCTTTTAAGCTTTTATAGGAGCAGTAGGAATCCCTAGGGTAGAGATTCCATACATTTCTAAAACCTATTCCTTTTAAATTCCTCTCATTCTGTTAACCTATACTCTTTGCAAGAGCTTGAAACTTCTATGGCATTTATGCTTGTCGCAGCCATGTAGATTACATTCGTTCTAGAGCTTGATGAGAATTGGGTTCTGTTATATTTCTTTAGTAACCTTTCTAAAACCTTTGATTTAAAGTTTGAATCTCTACAAATGTATTTATCTAACAAAGATAAAAAGAAAAAATGTTTTTGGCACTCCATCCAGAGGTTCATAGATTTATCATTATGTTTATTTCAAATACTCTGCTAAGTGCAGCTACTTCTTTTGAGAACCATAGTGGCCTCCTTTTCTTTTGACATTTATTTACCTTTCTAACAAAAGGGTTTGTTGCCCTTAAAATATCCCCTTTCAATTTTGCCCATTGCTTTTCTACTTCCCCCAGCTGTTCCCATCTCACTAATGACTCTTTCAAGTATTGTCCTATCTTGGGAAAGCTAATTTTCCTAAAGTCTAAGGGCCCGATTTTCAAAGGCAGGTACATGTTACATGTTACCCGTGTAAATGCCTTAACTGGGATTTTGGAAAATCCCGTTGAAGTCCCTAATACACCCAGATGCTATCTGCTTAGCATCGGGACGTTCTGGGTCGGAGCGGAGGCGGGGAATGGCACTAAGCGGGTAGCAGCAATTTTTTATGATAGGCACTAGGGCTATCTTTAATGCACTGAGGATAAACAGGCAGCATCGAAAATCGCTGCTACTCACTTAGCCTCGGCGGCTGCTGGCCTGTGTGGCGTGACCTGGATTTTCATTTACGTTGCCACGAAAATGAAAATCCAGATTAAGGGGTTGGTGGGCAGGCTATGCGCCGACACAGCGCTAGCCTGCCTAAATGAGAATCGGGCCCTAAGACCCTCACTTTTGAGCGGTTTTTATCAGCCCTAATCCTCATACTGAATCATACCATCTGGTGATCACTTAATGCGAGATTATGTCCCACTATAACATCAGAAACACTTTCCCCATTAGTAAGTTCTAAGTCCACTATGGCCCCCATCATGTGTGGGTTCTCTTACCAGTTGTTTGAATAGTTCTCCCTGTAGAGAATCCAGGATCTCCTTTCTTCTAGATGACACCATAGCAGGGATGTGCCAATCCATATCCGGCATATTGAAATCACCAATCAGTAGCACTTCTCCTATCATGACAATACAGTTTATGTCTTCTATTAATCTTCATCCACTTCTACTCCCTGTTAGGGGGATCTGTATATAACTCCAATACAAATGGATTTCCCTTTCCCTCTTTCTAGTTTAACCCACAGTGCCTCCTCTCTTCCTTTAAAATCCTGTAATTCTATAGCTTTAATATTATTTTTTACATATAGTGCCACTCCACCTCCCCTTCGTCCTAACCTGTCCTTCCTGAATAAAGTATAGCCTGGTATAATTACATCCCAGTCATAGTTGTCCATGAACCATGTCTCTGTAACCACCACTAAATACAAGTCAGCCTCTTCCATTAAAGTCTCAACATTTGGGATCTTATTTCCTTTGCTACTGGTATTTATACACACCACTTTCCAGCTTTTGCCCTATTACCGATTTCTACAGAGGTATTTAATGTTTCACATACCTGGGGGCTTTCTTCACCTACCTGGGGCCTCTCTTCACCTATCCTCAACAAATCTAGTTTAAAGCCCTCTTCAGTAGGTTAGCCAGCCTGCTGCTGAAGACACCGACCCTTCTTGGACAGACGGACACCATCATTGATCTGTAGTCCTTGGAACATCATCCCACCATCATTAAAATCAACTGTAATACTTGAAGATTAGCGAATGGCTAATGTAACACCAATTTTTAGAAATGGTTCCAGGGGTGATCTGGGAAACTACAGACCGGTGAGCTTGATATTAGTACTGGGCAAAATGGTAGAAAACATTATAAAGAATAAAATTACTGAACATGTATATAGTTATGGTTTAATGGGAGAAAGCTGAAAGTAAGCTTGTTTGTACAGGGCGGTGTACACTATCAGACTGTCTAAGAAAACCTGAGAGAGTTAATTTTGTTCAGAACTTTGCTTAGAAATAAACTTCATATATTTGCTTACTAAGTAGGTGAAGAGGTACAAGTCCTGTAAATAAGAAAAGGGGCAGGCTGTCCTCTAGCCTTGCAGTCTCAGGGTTATTAGATATCAAGCAGTCAGCAGTAAACAGTTATGTCTTGGAATATATGTATGTCTCCTCATACTGACCTATGCTGATTAGAAATTGACCTGTGATGTGATGAATACGTTATACCTGACGTAGGATAATAATGTGAAATTATGCTGTATCCTCCAAAAGAGCCTTATAAATAAAGTGAACCATAGCTAATAGTTAGAGTAAACAAAGAGAACTTGTTTCTATTTGTTTCTTTCCGCAAAGCTTTGGTGTATCTATATAGAAGTGTGTGGTATTTTATTGCTGCCTCTTAGATTACCTTCTCATTGCTTTGAATGTAGTTTTCTGTGACTCCAAGAGCCCTGCAGGTTGCTGGTGAGGCGGGGGGGGGGGGGGGCAAAATGAAGCCCACAGTTGGTGCCATGCCGGTCTGCAGATTTCTCCATTCCTGGCAAGGGTGGAAGGTGTTTGAGTATTGTATGGTGACAGCAATGGGTAATCTGTTAGGTAAACGAGAGTTATCTCTGTTGCGTGAATGGCATGACAAGGCTAAGTTTTTAGCTGTTCGGAAAGGTAGCCCTTCTTTTTGTATGCGTGAGAAGTATGGGGATATGGCTACTAACGACAATGTGCTTCTACAGTTTCCTTTGGAGGGAACATTTTCTATAGATAAACTTTGTTATCTGGAATGTGCTTTGCAGGCTAAACATAAATTATGTGATGCCCGTGAATGGCTGGTGTTTAGTTGGTGGCAGCGAATGGCACATAATATGAAGAATGATTTGTTTGTGTTAAAGAATGCTGATAAAGCGAGTGAACCACAGGAGAAAAAGAATGATAATGAACGGGCAGGGAAGTTCCCAACTGTTCTTTCTCCAGAATATGATGCAGATGTGGCTGCATTGGTAATTGGAGCTGGAATAGCCCCAAGTGCATCCCCAACGTCTCCCCCTGTTTCTTCTGAGAGTCATGTAGTTTCTGGAAGGGGGAGGATCACTCGTGCAGCTGAATTAAGAGAAGAGATAAGAAATAAACAAAGGATATTGGGGGATGCACAAATTGAAGATTTCAGTACTTGCAATGTTTCTCAGCTCAGAGAAGTGAATGCCCTTCTTAGCCGTGAAATAGAAAGTATTGCACATATAATAGAATCCTTAAAGGGAATAGTAAGAAATTATATTTCTGCTACAAAGGAATTGGGGATTTCTAGTAAACTTATTGATGTTATTGCAAAAGATCTGGATAAACATTTTATGACCTATAGAGAAAAATGTGATCAATTACGTGGTGCTATAAGTTTTCTTCGAACTGTTTTACGTCAACATAATAGTCCATGTTCTACTTGGGCTGATTTAGATAATTTGCTTAGAACTGTGTTTTATAACCCAGCTGATGTTCATAGGGTCACTCATCCAGTTTGTGACATACCCTGTGATAGATTTCCAACAGAAGACTCAAAGAGATAATTTTGTTTCAGTGGTTATTGAATTCCTTACAGTAGTATGCAAACTTGTAAAAGGATTGGTTGAGATTAACATCTCTAAGGCAGAATAGGGGTGAAAAAGATTTTCACACTAGGTGTATGCGTTTAAGGACTATTCTGGTGCGGCAGAGGACACACTTTCAGACTTCACCAATTGTTTTTGTAAATGGTTTAATCCCGTGAGTAAAAGGAATTTTTGAAACTTTAATAATAGATTGGCCAGCTAGAACAGCTGATGTAATTCTGGAAGGAGCTCGGTACAGTGGGCTGACATTTGATTATTTATCGTACAGTTCAACCCTATTATAAGAATCGTACAGTTCAACCCTAAATCGTATTTATCATACAGTTCAACCCTATTATAAGAATTTTAATTCATGTATATAGCCTATCTCATGTATATAGTGCATGTATATAGTTCAACCCTGTTATCCAAGTTTGTACCCCTGTTCGATGTAAAACCAAACAGACTGTGTGTCTTGGTCACTTTGTTATACTGTAAACCGCGCTGATGCCGAATAGTGCGGTATATAAGCAACTGTAATAAAATAAATAAATAAATAAATAAAAAATGTGAAATGACTAAATTGCTCAGCTTGCAGATTGCTTCTATGTAACTTCCCAGGAGCAGGGGGAGGGGTAGGGTCAGAGCGAGAGGATGGTTAGAGAGCTGATTTCCCTCTTCCCCCTCCGGTAGCTGCTGATTTCACTCTATCCTGGCTGAATGGGAAGATATATCTCCAGCTGTATTCTCTCTGAAGTGCTGTTTCCTGCAGATGCCAGTATCATTCGTCCTGGAGAACTTTCTTCTACTTTATGGACAGTGCTGGGATCAGATATCGGATGTCTTTCTATCCCGCCTGTGAGGATCATCGTGAAACCTGGAATTCAGTTTCCTAGACTCAAGCTGTGTCCACTGCCAGCAGCTGTCGGTGAAGGAAGTTGTTCTGTGCTTGAAGATTTCCAGACACAAGGTGTCATTTATCCTACAACTTCTTTATGTAAGACTCCGGTTCCTCCTGTACTAAAGGCTGACGGTAAGACTTATAGATTTGTGCGAGTCCTACGAGACCTGCTTATTTTCAGTATGAATTGGCAAAAAGAAAAAAACAGTTTTTGTTTTTATTTTATTTCTTTTTGAAGGATACACTGCTAGTCCTGCATATTTTCACAGGCCCTAAGGACTGCATTATTTGATGTAAGACTCAACCATTCCTCTTTAGCTCATTATGTGAATGATTTGCTTTTAATGTAGACCAAATTACGTATGATGTTGTTCGGATTTCTTGTCTTTATTAGCTGATATTGCTGAATTAGGTTAAAGGTTAATTTGTCTCAGCCGCAGTTTGTATCTTAAACTGTTATTTTCCTGGGTATTGCCCTAACACTCTCTGGTTGTGCAATTACCTCTGCTAGATTGGAATCTATTTTATCATTGTCTTCTTAGCAACACTGGTGTTGATGTGTAGATATCTGGGTTTACTATTCTGTAAATAAGAGCTAGCAAATTTCTCAGATCTTACTGCTCCTCTTTGTCCCCACATTATCACAGTGGGAGGTTTGTTTTAAATGTAGAAATGTACTGGAAAATGCGCCATGTTCTTGTCTATGATTATTTTTTACTATTCAAATTGTTTATTTCTGATTTCTCTGTCTGTGTGCTTTTGTGAGCTTTCCCGACTGGTTGTAAGCCAGTGAATTGATGAAGTGACTTTGGGACTCCCGCTATGTTTATGTAGCGGTGGCTTTTGCAATTGAATCTCATTGATTTTCTGGTTCTACAGTGCCTCTTGCCAGCACAAGTTGCAGTTTTGAACTCCAAAGGATATCCTTCTGCTGGAGATTTGTGTCATAGGACAACCATTTTGGGAACCTAAAAGACGCTCTTCTGGTATCAGTGTCACTGACATTGCTGTATTTAGCACCGTTAAATATGACTTTGTTTTTCCTTTCATCTTTCTTGCAGCAATAGCAAGATACCTCCTTTGAAACCCAGGGTCGGACTTCGTGCTGTCCAGGGCTGCTGGAAAGAGGATCATCTTCTTATTTGTCCTGACCGTCTTTTGTTTCTACTTGCCCTGTTCCTGCATCATGAGCTTTACCGCTGTGGCTATGCATTTTGTCTTTTTGGTTCTCTGGTATCCCCTGAACTTGTTATTATTTTCTTTGGCATAGCTTGTCTGCACTGTTGCAGGACTGGCACTGTAGGGTCAGCGTAGGGTCAGTTATTAAGATTCCTGCCTGCCGAACTCATTTAAATTTGCTTTTGCAGTCTGTTTTGTAGATTTGCCCTGTGCCAGAGGAGGGAGGTGGTATTCATCTGGCGGTCACTTGTCTATTCCCAAAGGTCACTTATGCACTCTGATACAGGATTGAGCTTTGAATTGGACAAAAGCCCTTCCCTTTGCCCTTATGGCAGTGTGTATTTCCCCCAGCCTGACACCATATGAAATAGTTACTGGACGTCCAGCTACTTCTCCACATGCCTTGGCAGTTATCCCAGACCCCTGGTGGTTGCGCAGCGATATCTTAATTTATTGTGCACGATTGCACTCAGCCCTGTCTGTTTCCCCTTTTATTGAAGGTGAATCTTCAACAAGATGCCCCTCCAGAATCATCACATCCGGACGTGAACCCAGGGGATTGGGTCCTGATTAAGAATATGCATCCAAAGACACTTCTGGCTCCTAGGTCCATTTCGTGTACTTCTTCTGGTGGGATATTCAGCCTGTAAAGTGGAAGGACATTCTCGTTGGATACATCTTACGCAGTGTAAGAAGGCTCCCTCACAAGATTCAGAAGATTCCCCGCATCCATGATTCAAGAGATACAACGCAGACTTCTCGGACAACAGTGATATTGCAGAAAAGATTTTTTAAAGTACTTTCAGTGAAAAGAATGGTGACATCACAGAAAAAGATTATTGTATTAAGTAGATTCTGAATGGACCATTCATGCAAAATGCTCTTGTTTGGCATTTATAGTATTGCTTAGAGGGATGAGGTCATTTTAGATTGGTGTTTTTCCTGATATATAGGTACTTAACCTCTACTTCATAAATTTATTGAGCCTTAGAGGCTACTCATAGCTACAGTATATATCCTCATTATATAATGGAGCGTATTAAGAAGAGTAGGTATAATTTCAGATTTGATTTAGTATATTTTGAAGCAATTATAGTTTTAGATATTTAAAAGTTTTGCTAAAAATGTTTTTATATCTGATCTTAGTTGTGCTGGGGTATATTAGTAGTAGTAAAGAGATGCTGCAGTTAGAACCTTGGGAATGTAATGATGAATATTCAAATATTTTCGAGTCACAGGTACACTCAGTGACAAAACATTTCAATTTATCAGACTGTGCAGTGTGTCTTCCATCTGTGACAGCTACTCAGCATGGATTTCTACCTAGGGTTAGGCCTAAGACCTTTGAGGAGTTTCGTGACATAGCCTTTAATCTAACTTCTGTACAATGGTCTCATACAAGCCCAGAACCTAGAATAGTTAGTCCTATGCCTCTGCAACATCCTCCAATATGTTTTATGGCTCAGGGTAAGGGAAGAAAGGTAGGGGATACTCCATGGAATGTTTGTAGAATAGTAATTCTTCTATCTGGTATAAGAAATCCCTTGTAGGAAACTCTTATATTTCAGTGGTATAATTAATGTCAGTTCAAGGGAACCAGGTGCATGATTATGAATTACTACAATATAATAGTTCTGGCTACCCTTTGAATGCCTCTAGTTCAGACCTAGGCATACCTAGCTGGAGTTTCCCTTAGGGTATTATCCCTGGAAACGTAATTTGTCTGGAGGGCTTAATGAAATGGTCATGACTCAGTGGGCTTTGAATAATTGTATCCAGAATATATCTTGTCCTCAGAATTTGACAATCTGGGAAGATGGCTTAGTGGTGTGTGTGGAGTAATAGTTGTTTTTTGTTGTAGTATGCTTGATAATAATGGAAAAATAGTAAAAGGCCTATTGGATAAAGTTAGAAACCGTACTTTTGTTTCAAGTGATAGTTATATAAGTTCTTTTTCAGCTCTATTTGATTGTTTCTTCATTTTGGATTCATTATCCAGGCCTTTGCAAGGCTTATTAGCATCATTGCTTGGCATTTTGGGGATTCTCATTTTAGGAGCATTAATTCTCTGTGTATTATCAGCTTGCTGTAAGAAATCAGTGGAATCACTGACCCCTACATTGATATTACAGATTGACCCAGAAACTTGTTTTAATTCCGCTTCAATGGCATTGTCTGAGTTTCCTTACTTTGGGAATGATTCTTTACAGAATCAGAGGAGGGACTGAAAGTAAGCTTGTTTGTACAGGGCGGTGTACACTATCAGACTGTCTAAGAAAACCTGAGAAAGAGTTAATTTTGTTCAGAACTTTGCTTAGAAATAAACTTCATATATTTGCTTACTAAGCAGGTGAAGAGGTACAAGTCCTGTAAATAAGAAAAGGGGCAGGCTGTCCTCTAGCCTTGCAGTCTCAGGGTTATTAGATATCAAGCAGTCAGCAGTAAACAGTTATGTCTTGGAATATATGTATGTCTCCTCATACTTACCTATGCTGATTAGAAATTGACCTGTGATGTGATGAATACGTTATACCTGACGTAGGATAATAAAGTGAAATTATGCTGTATCCTCCAAAAGAGCCTTATAAATAAAGTGAACCATAGCTAATAGTTAGAGTAAACAAAGAGAACTTGTTTCTATTTGTTTCTCTCCGCAAAGCTTTGGTGTATCTATATAGAATTGTGTGGTATTTTATTGCTGTCTCTTAGATTACCTTCTCATTGCTTTGAATGTAGTTTTCTGTGACTCCAAGAGCCCTGCAGGTTGCTGGTGAGGAGGGGGGGCAGGCAAACGGAAGCCCACAAAAGCCAACATGGCTTTTGCCAAGGAAGGTCTTGTCTTACTAATCTGTTATATTTTTTTGAAGGTGTGAATAAACAGGTAGACAAAGGTGAGCTGGTTGATATAGTGTATCTGGATTTTCAGGAAACCTTTAAGATCCCTCATGAGAGACGGCGAAATTAAAAAGTCCTGGGTTGGAAGGCAGTGTACTATTGTGGACCAGGAACTGGTTAAAAGATAGAAAGCAGAGGGTAGGACTAAATGGCCAATTTTCTCAATGGAGAAAGGTGAATAGTGGAGTACACCAGGGATCTGTGCTGGGTCTGCTGCTTTTTAACATATTCGTAAATGACCCGGAAATGGAACTCACTCCCGGATGATTTACGGGCCACAAAAGATTTAAAGGACTTCCGCAAATCACTTAAAACCTTCCTATTCATGGAATATTATGATCAACCAGACAGTGAACTTCATTAACATTATTAAGAAGGGACCCAGGATATCAATGCTTGAACCAATACAAGCATTGTGGAACCTGTGTCCCTTGGGGAAACTGCTAGGTACATATGACCTAGATTGGCCACTGTTGGAAACAGAATACTGGGCTTGATGGACCTTGGTCTGACCCAGTATGGCATATCTTATGTTCTTATGTAACAACGCATGATTGTAATCATAAAGTATTGTTATAATTAATTTTATAGTATCCCTTTGTAAGTTGTATTACCTCTTATCCAATGTTATGTCACTCCTATTTTTTGTAATTTATTTTGTGTAACTCACGACTTTAATTGTAGGAAAAAGTGGTATACAAAATAGGAATTACACTTACCTGGTAATTGTGGTTCCTTGAGTGACTCCAGTTTAGTCCTCAACCTCTGGGTTGTGAACCTCTTCCTGCAGCTTGGAGACTGGGCATGTCAAAAACTCATGACATCACTGGATATAGCCTGCTGGTCTCTCCCATCAGCCCCCAGTGAACTATTGACAAAGCAGACTCAAAGGAGCAAAAAATCAGTAACTCTCTTTTTTATTTTTTATTTTTTTTTTAAATTTAACATTATATTCAAGGGCACACAGAACATATAACCTATCTACCTACTACTCCCCTTCCAGAAGGAAAGGGACTGCTTCCTGCATGCTCTCCTTTCCGTCAAATGCCTATCCCTAAACAATCCAGAGAAATATAGCAATATATATAACAATATCATAATATAATATAACAATATAGCGCAAAACAAATGGAAGCATCAAAACGACTAAACACCAGTGAAGGCCTATATCCACTTTTAACCTTGCACTTCCCCCAACAGAAAAACCACTGCTAAGACCCCATTCCCGAGCGGGAATGAGGACTAAACTGGAGTCACTCAAGGAACCACAATTACCAGGAAAGTGTAATTCCTATTTCCTTATCGTTCCTCCAGTTTAGTCCTCAACCTCTGGGATGTATCAGAGCAGTAACCATATGCGATTGAACTGTGTGAACACCTCCGGATGCCACTCCCATTCTCTGGCATCTACTCGGACCCAGCTGAGAAAATCCGCCATCACAATGTCCTTACCCGCAACATGCGCCACTGAAAACGCTGGCAGCCAAAGCTCTATCCACACACACAGACCCTCTGCCTCAGCCTCTATGGCCACACTTCTGGTTCTGCCCTGCTGATTGATGTAGGTCACCGCCGCGGAGTTGTCGGACAGTACTCACACCACTCGACCTGTCACCGTAGCTTCGAATGCCTGCAACGCCCAGCATATCACTCGCATTTCCAGATGGTTGATTGACCACTGAGTCTCCTGTGTACTCCAAAAGCCTTGCGCGAAACGATCTCCAAACGTAGCGGAGTTTAACAAAGTTTTTGGCCAAGCTCCCGGAGGAAAGGTACATAACCTTTTATTAGAGAGAAGCTGGAAAATTATAATTTTTTTTTTATACCAACTTTCACCAATTCAAGATGTTCTACAAGGCACATAACCCAACAGAGCATCACATCTGTTGTACATGCAACGGAACCCTTAAAATATGAGCATACATGAATCCACCGCTTGCCCCAATACAAGCATTGAGTAGCCTATTCGTCTTTTTGGAAACCAGCCAGGTCCTTAAGACCAGGATTGGCTACCTTAGGAAACAGGATACTGGACCTGAAAGAGCTTGGTCTGACCCAGTATGGCATTTCTCGTATCCTTATGAACAGAATCTCCCCAAGGTCTCTGCCTTGGAAGTAACAGGCTGCGCCTGGCCCTATGGCCAGCTCACAGGGAGCAGTGCAGCCTAGTGGTTGAGGTAAGTTGCCAGAGGACCAAGGGTTTGAATTCCAATCGAGACCACCAACCTTGGGCCATAAAAACTGGGGTTTCTGGTACCACAGGTGGTCCTTCTGGCCTTCGTTAAGCGACTTAACCCTCTGCCTCAGGTACAAAAACATAAATTGTGAGCCCTGCAGGGACAAGAGAAATAGAAATACCGTAACTGACTGTATGCCACCCTGACCTGTAGGCAATCAGTATACTCAAATAAATAACTGACTGGGAATATGTGACTGTAGCAAACACTGGCAGTGGAGAGACATCAGAGCTGGTGCTGGTTCCTGGTCTTCCTTTCTTGCTCTCCCAGTCCTTCTGCCAGCATTGAGAAAAGGCTGAGAATAGATTGTCCAGTGGGCCGGAGACCTTGTGTCCTGGACTTCAGAGAGAAAGAGGGGCTAGGATCTGGGAGCAAAGCCCAAAGAGAAAGGGAAACTGGTGACTGTGACACTGTAGCTCCTCCGGATGGCTCACTCCACAGCAGATCCCACGACTGCATCTCCAACCCCATGTAACACCATGAGGACCTCACGCACTTTATTACAATCAACATCCCCCTATTACTGGAGAAATTACCTTAGTCTGATAATACAGTCTGAGCAAAGAAATGCAGTCTCACTCTGCAAAGAGTGCACCCAAAAATCATGCCTAAGCAATTGTGAGCACATACAAAATGCACATCTACATATACAGGTGACCCAGCACCTGTCACCCAAACACAGTGCAGTGAGCACGCTTGAACATAGGCTGAATGCATGGAGCATACACAGAGTATTGACTTCCTCTATGAAACTTTCCAGTGCCCTGGAGCGCTAAGCCCCAGAATGTGCTACCTAGACGTCCTTCTCTTCGCCCTCAGCATGGGCCCTTTAACAAGATGGCACAGACGGGTCAGTGCCCCTGCTAAGTGCTTAAAGCTCTGCTCTGACAGCACAGACTCTAGAAATAGATGAGAATTTCCTGGGAAGGGCATGCTAAGTAGAGCTATGAAACACAGGCACGGCACGGCACACCCCCCCCCCCCCTTTCCCAGCCTTCCTGCGGTCAGAGAATAGCAGTGGGATACACCGACAACCTTGCAAGTGGAGGTCTTAGAGGTTGCTGCCTGTGTGAACCTGATGAGAAATACGATTTTGTATTTACCCCCCCCCCCCCGGGATGGGGGCACTGAATACTATATGTGATTCATGAGCAGCGCTGCTATCTGGTGGCCTTTAGGGCACCAGAGCCCAACAAACGATACAGAAGAGCTTTAAATCTTGGTCATATAATCTGAATTTGCAGAACATTACAGTTGCTTGTTTAGTCACTAACCCCTGAGTGCCAATGAGGTGGCCCTGTGGTTATTTCTTCCCTGACTTGCAGAGATCAATCTAAAGATGGCTGCATATACACAGTCACAGAAAGGCACTATTGAGTGTACCAGCTGCCCTCTGGTGGCCATAGACCGTAGCACAGGCACTTCTTGGTTGACAGTTTAGCAGTTATTATTATTATATATATTTTTTATATCCTAAGGTTTCCTAAACCTGTCCCTGTGAAACCACAGGCATTTGGGCAACTTAGAATACACAAAAGCACACTTCCAGCCTGTCCCTCCTTCCACCTACAAGTTAGGGCTCTGCTCTTGAAGAACCTAAAAGCTGGCAATTTGCCTAATATCCCGGGACTTAACAGATGCTCCTCAGAGACATGATTAGGAGGGAAAGAACATGTGGCATCAGAGATCAATGCCAAAACTGCTGTCCTATAAAACTAAGAATAAACTTAAAAATAAAGAGGACAGACCACAGCCCCCTTAAGGCTGAGGAACCCCCGGAGTCTCAAAAAACCTACAAACAAAAGAAAAACACTAGACCTAAAAATCTAGCTATTCTGCCTGTCGTCCTCCTCACACAGGCAGCTCACTGCAACTCTCACCATGTGGTCCAAATACCTAGAGAGAAAATGGCTGCCCCTTTGCCAATGAATTTTGGTGCCAAGAAAAACAGCTGCTGCAAAAAGGAGGCCTCAGCAGACCGACAGAGCCCGAAGGCCTTACCTGCAGGGCCAAAAGCCATGCAGCCTGCTCCTACCATCTTGAATTCATCTGGTCCTCAAGCCACGCTGCTGCGCCTGGCAGCCGCAGCGAGGACCGCTCAGCCGGTTCCTCAGAGTAAACTTTAAATCCCGCAGCAACGGAGAGGCTCCGTCTCACATAGCTTCAGTGTGGCTGTACGGGTCCCGGAGCTCTCTCCCGTACCGTCAAGGGAGAGAGATCCGCACCGGCAAATGCCTGCAGCAAGTGAAAATAACTGACACGAGAGCTGCTACCAATTTAAAGAGCCAGGCTCAAATTTAAAATAGGAGCAAATTTCCTTATATTTACACTTAACAACTAAAGGGAACTAATCCCTGATTGCCAATTAACCAAAGGTAACTGAATTAAAAGTAAAATTAAAGGTAAAAATCAAAAGTAAAATCAGAATAGAATTTGTCACACTAAATGCTCCTTATCTGTTCCCCCAAGTGAGCCTAGAAGCTAGGCTCACTACGTCCTCCTGCTGCATGTAGACTGGACACACTGGGGGCTGATGGGAGAGACCAGCAGGCTATATCCAGTGATGTCATGAGTTTTTGACATGCCCACTCTCCAAGCTGCAGGAGGAGGTTCACTACCCAGAGGTTGAGGACTAAACTGGAGGAACGATAAGGAATCTAAATAAATAAAATAAATAAGGTAATAAAATTAAACTAAAACCCAAGAGGACTGTGAAATATTGGAAGAGGACCTTCTTAAATTGGAAGACTGTCGGATGAAATTTAACGCACACAAATGCAAAGTTATCCACCTAGGAAAGGACAACTCAAACTATGGTTACACAATGCAAGGTTTCACATTAGGAGCCACCACCAGGAAAAAGACTTAGGTGTCATTGTGGATAACACATTGAAACCCAATGCCCAATGTGCAACGGTGGCCAAGAAAGCAAATAGAATGCTAGGTATCATAAGGAAAGGAATAGAGAATAAAACAAAAGATGATATAATGCTTCTGATTTGTCCCATGGTGCGACCACACCTTGAATATTGTGTGCAATTCTGGTCGCCGATTCTTAAAAAGGATATAACGGAATTAGAAAAGTACAGAGAAGAGCTACCAAAATTGTAAAGGGGATGGAAGGATACCCCTATGAGGAGAGGCTTAAAACATTAGGGCTCTTCAACCTGAAAAAGAGACGGCTGAGGGGAGATATGATAGAGGTCTATAAATTAATGAATGGAGTGAAACAGGTAAACATAGATTCATTGTTTATGCTATCAAAAAGTAGAAAGACTAGGGAACATGCTTAAGTCCCGCTTAAGACTAAAAAAGAGAAAATATTTTTTCACTCAACACATACCATATATACTCGAGTATAAGCCTAGTTTTTCAGCACATTTTTTGTGCTGAAAAACGGCCCCCTCGGCTTATACTCGAGTCAACATCTGCAGATGTCTAGCAGGGGGCGCTGCTTCTAAAGCTAAAGTTTCCATAACCGCGGCTGCAGATATGGAAACCTTTGCAGTGATGTGCTGGGCATTCCTACAGTGTGTGCTGTGCCTGTGTGAGCGGCGGGTGCTAAGTTGTCACCTGCCACCCGCAGAAGTAGTTGTAGTAAGCACGGACCCTCCCTCCCCCTCCCCGACTCCCCCCGCAGAGGTACCTGTAGTTCAGCAGAGTTGGCCCACCCTCGAGCCCCCAGCAGCACATCCTGGACAGTGTGACAGGCTCGGGCTGTCACAGGCAGCGTTAAGGAGGCTGGCACATCACACAGAGGCACAAGCTCCTCCTCTGTATGTATGTGCCAGCCTCTCAGTGAAAACACACACATAGCCCCTGTAAATTCAGCAGATTGAGCCACGAGGAAGGGGAAAGTAAAAGTAAAATTGATACCATATTGTTTTTGTTGACCCCATTTTCCACTTACAGAGCTATTTTACTGTTTTTCGTTTAAATAAATATTCATGTAATTTTATTGGTCTCTATCTTTATTTTTTACATTGACTAGTAGGTGCCTCATTTCCCACCCTCGGCTTATACTCGAGTCAATAGTTTTGCCCAGTTTTTTGTGGTAAAATTAGGTACCTCGGCTTATATTCGGGTCGGCTTATACTCGAGTATATACGGTAATCAAACTCTGGAATTCGTTACCGGAGGATGTTGTAAAAGCTGTCAGTGTAGCTGGGTTTAAAAAAGGCCTGGAAATCCACTGCTTGCCCCATTACAAGCATTATGGAACCTATGTATGCTATAGAGATCCTGCTAGGTACTTGTGGCCTGGATTGGCCACTGTTGGAAACTGGATACTGAGCTTGATGGACATTGGTCTGATCCGGTATGGCATACCTCATGTTCCTATGGTCTTATGTTCACATATAGATATATCAGCCTCCAACTATAAACACACATACAAAACAGAGATGCAGACACATACACACACTTGCTGGCACAAGCACAAGACATAGACACACATGCACACAAGCAGAAATTGTGGAAAGATGTCCACAAGCCATGCTCTGCATGCTTTTCCCACTTGTTTTTATAGAAGATTTTGTTTTAAGTTCTGCCTCTTTGTGTTGGCCTTTATTTCGAATAATAACTAATAACTTGTCGGGGGTGGGGGTGGGGGAGTATTCAAAGGGATTAACATGGTTAGTAGACCTGCTAACCGTATTAATGCTCTTGTCCAGAATATTCAGTGGCACTAACTGGTTAGCATCATCGATAATCAGTATCGACACACAGCAAAAGTCATGCACAGTAAAGGCTGGCCTAACTTTTGCCACAGAAGTTAACCAGGCAGTAGCTGAATATTGTCGCTATCTGGTTAGCTTCTGGTTAACCCAGATATTCAATGTCAGGGTCCAGATATGGCCCTGAAATTGAATATCCGGATTTGAGGTTCGTGGGGCGGCTAGCCACTTTAGCAACGCCAGCTGCTGCTGTTGAACATGGAGCCCTGTGTTTTTATTCAGAAATTGGCTTAGACAATGAACTTTGTACTGTCCCTGAGGAGTTAATGAATTGCTGCAGCCAGAGGAGGAAGATTGTATCCTGTAGAAAGTATGGCCTTGATGGGGGTAATTTTATGTGGGTGTCTACTTTTAGGCACAAAGGCCCAATATTCAGAAGTGGCAGCTAACCAATTTAATGGGGGTAGTCGCTGCCACCAAACTTTAAACCTGGATATTCAATGCTGGGGTCATATGCACCCCTGGCATTGATTAACTGGTTTGACCGCATTAGCAGAAAGATGACCAGACAGCGGCAATATTCAGACACTGCCCGTTTAGCTTCAAAGGCAAACATTAGGCCAGCCTTTGCTGCTCCTTGCTCTCGACACGTAGCTGCTGCCCAATTATGGCTGGGTGCCGCCCCCAGAATTCCCTGATGTTAACTGGTTAGCATTGGGGCATGCAGCAGTGGCACCTGCAGATAGTCATCGGCACTAACATATTGTTGTTGTTAAGTGCCGTCGAGTCGGAGTCGACTCATGGCGACCCTCTGGATAGCTATCCTAAATTGTGTTCGGTCTTCAGTCAGGCGGCTCATTGACGACAGACTGGTACCCGTAGCTGCTGTTATTGTAGCGATCCATCTCATTGCTGGCCTTCCTCTTTTGCGTTGACCTTCTATCTTGCCAAGCATGATGTCTTTCTCTAATGATCTCTCTCTTCGCATGATGTGTCCGAAGTATGAAAGCCGAAGTCTTGTCATCTGAGCTTCTAAAGAAAGCTTAGGTTTGATCTCCTCTAGTACCGACTGGTTTGTTCTTCGGGCAGTCCATGGTATACACAGTATTCGCCGCCAGCACCATAATTCAAAGGCATCAATTTTCTTCCTGTCTGTCTTTTTCACTGTCCAGCTTTCACATCCATATGATGTTATTGAAAATACCATGGCTTGAACAAGTCGAATCTTTGTATGGAGAGAGACACATCTCTGCTCTTGAGAATCTTATCTAGGTCTTTCATAGCCATTCTGCCAAGAGCAATGCGTCGTCTGATTTCTTGACTGCTTGTTGCTTCTTTATTGATAGTTGATCCAAGTAGGTTAAAGTTGTTCACAATTTCAATTTCTTCTCCTTCAACGATGAACCTGTTGATTATGCCAGTTGTCATGATCTTTGTCTTCTTTACATTAAGGTGCAGGCCCATTTTGAGACTATGTTCTTTGATTGTGAGAAGCAAATGTTTCAGATCATCTTCGCTTTCAGCCAGTAATGTGGTATCATCAGCATAGCGAAGGTTGTTGATGAGTCTTCCACCAATCTTCACACCTCTGTTGTCTTCATACAGTCCTGCTTCTCTGATGATTTGTTCTGCATATAAATTAAACAGGTAGGGGGAAAGTATGCAGCCTTGTCTTACACCTTTGCTTATTTTAAACCATTCTGTTTCTCCTTGTTCCGTTCGAACTGTTGCTTCTTGATCAATGTACAGATTACGCAAGAGAACGATCAGGTGTTCTGGTATACCCATGCTTCTTAATGTGGCCCAGAGTTTCTCATGGTTTACACAGTCAAAAGCCTTGCTATAGTCGATAAAGCACAAATAGATATCCTTTTGGTATTCTTTAGTCTTTTCAAGGATCCATCTCACATCCGCAATGATGTCTCTCGTTCCTCGCCCTTTCCTGAACCCTGCTTGCACTTCAGGTAGTTCTTGTTCTAGGTATGGCTGTAGTCTCTTTTGAATAATCTTCAGTAGAATCTTGCTGGCATGTGGGATCAGAGCGATTGTGCGATAATTTCCACAGTCAGTTGGATCACCTTTCTTTAGTATTGGTATAAACACAGATCTTTTCCAGTCAGTTGGCCATGATGTTGTCTTCCATATTTCTTGGCAGAGCCTTGTAAGTACGGTAACAGCTGCATCAGATTGCTGCAATACTTCTATGGGAATGCTATCAATGCCTGGTGCTTTGTTCTTTGATAAGGCTTTCAATGCTGCTTCAACTTCTTCTTTCATCACCAATGGTTCCTGATCATAAGGTATAGGTTGAAACGGCTGTTGGTCCACTTGATCTTTATCATATAAAAACTCTGTATATTCCTTCCACCTTTTCTTGATCTTCTCAGAATCATTCAACATAGAACCTTGAGCATCTTGTAACATTCCAATTCGGGGCTGGAACTTTTTCTTTAACTCTCGCAGCTTTAGGAAAGCCGATCTTGTTCTTCCTCTAATAGTTTCTGCTTCTATTTCCTTGCAAGTGTCATTGTAGTACTTTTCCTTGTCCTGTCTTGCTGCACGTTGGAAATCTCTGTTGAGTTCTGCGATTGTCTTTCTTTCTCCTTTGGCTTTAGCTTCTCTGCGTTTCTGGGCAATTTTCAGAGTTTCTTCCGTCATCCATTTTGGCCGTTTTTGCTTTTTCACCTTTTGTAGAGACTTCTCGCTTTCTTCCAGCACAACCTTCTTGATGTCATTCCATAACTCTTCCGGAGCTCTGTCATTTGTATCTAAAGCAGCAAATCGATTTTGCAGGCAGTCTTTAAATTCCAGTGGTATATTCTCAAGGTCATATTTTGGTGCATTCATGAGTGGTTTGCTCTTTTTCAACTTTAGCTTGAGTTTGCATACTAGTAGTTGATGATCTGTACCACAGTCAGCTCCAGGTTTTGTCTTTGTTGATGTTACAGAGCTTTTCCATCGTTGACTTCCACAGATGTAGTCAATTTGATTTTTATACAATCCATTGGGTGAAGTCCATGTGTACAGTCGTCGCTTGTGTTGCTGGAAGAAGGTGTTTGAGATGAATAGATCATTGGTCTTGCAGAATTCTATCAATCTTTCTCCAGCTTCATTTCTGTTGCCAAGTCCATATTTTCCAACTACTTTGCCTTCTTCTTTGTTGCCAACTTTTGCGTTCCAGTCACCCATGACTATCAGGATATCCTGTTTGCATGTTCTGTCAATTTCAGCTTGTACTTGTTCATAGAACTCTTCAATTTCATTCTCTTCTGCAGCTGTTGTTGGGGCATATACTTGAATTATAGTTGTGTTGATAGGCAATCCTCGTAGACGAATAGAGATTAAGCGTTCGCTGACTGCATTGTATTTCATTACAGTTCTTGCAAGTTTCTTCTTTATTATAAATGCAACACCATTTCTTCTTTGTCTTTCATTTCCAGCATAGTAGACCATGTGATCATCTGATGCAAAGTGCCCGATGCCAGTCCATTTCAGTTCGCTGACACCCAACAGATCAAGTTGTACACGTTCCATTTCATTCTTGACCACCTCCAACTTCCCTTGGTTCATGCTAACATATTAGTGCTGCTGAATATTCAAGTTAAAGCGAATAACAAACAACAGGTCTGTAATTGTGTTACTCTCTTTGAATATCGTGCCCAACATATCTACTTTGGAGTTATTTTAGTCACTAAGGTGCGTATGTGGCCATATATGCAGATTAATCAGCTTAAAAATCTTTTACTAGGGCAAAAGTAGGAGCATTGCGTAATGGTGCATGCTTTGCTGATGGGTGTGTGCATGGGTGTAGTTCAGACTGAAAGTGGCCAAAGCATACGACTATACATGTAGATTGCAAAATACTATAATTTAATATTCTTGAAAAACTTTGTTGCAGGCATTTACACCAGCTGTAGGCAGGGCCGGATTTTAAGAACATAAGAATATAAGATATGTCAGACCAATGTCCATCATGCCCAATATCCTCTTTCCAACAGTGGCCAATCTAGGTCACAAGTACCTAGCAGTTTCTCCAGGACCAAGCAGGAAGTCAGTCCTCACATATGGGTGACGTCGGCGCCGACGGATCCCTCGCGGAGCAATTTTTCCCCAGCTTTCAAAGAAAGCCTTTGGGAATTGCAGCGCGCATGCGCGGTCCCCTTCCCGCCCAAAGGTGCCATCTTGGCCAGTCTTCTTTTTTCCGCGGAGCCCTACAGACGCTGTCTACAAGTCACTGCTGAAAAGTTGATTTTCTTTCTTTATTTTTGTATTTTCTTCGGTTCGACGCCGGTCCCTTTTCCGTCCGGCCTCGCGACGCCGGTTGCGAGGCCTCCCCTTCTTTTCGGTTTTTTCTGTCCTTCGTGACAAATTCGCGCTTTTTTCACTTTTCCCTGGCGGCACGAACGTTTGACCTCGCAGGGGCCCTTTTTCCCCCGATGGCCGCCAGTGGTTTTAAAAAGTGTGTTAAGTGTAAGAAACTTATGTCTCTTACTGACACATATGATTGCTGCCTCCATTGCCTGGGCCCAGATCATGAAGAAATGATCTGTGGAGCCTGTGGCAAGATGTCCGCGAAATCTTTGCGGAGTCGGCAGCATCAGCGGGAGAGAATCTTCTCTGACCCCAGCCGTACCCGGACCTCGTCAGAAGCTTCGGTGTCCAGGGAATCTGGCTCTGAACACCGGCGGAGCTCCTCTGAGAGGGGGTCTCCTACCCGGGAGCATCATCGGAGGAAGAAACCCGCGAGGACGGCGTCGGTGGACGCTCCTGGCTCCGCGAGGGCCAGGTCGCATAGCCCCGATAGCCGTCCCGGGTCTTTGGAGCTGGAGCGGCCATCCAAACAGCCTCGTCTGGAGATGGACTCGTCTGCTCACGTAAGTCCTGTTGTCCTCGTGGATTCGCCTCCGAGGGGTCCGACGTTGGGCCCGACGCCGTCGGGGCCCGAGTCGGGGGCTGCTGGGTCTCCTGAGTTCGGACAGGTTGACGGCCTTGGAGAGCAGCCTGGCTGCCTTCATGGACCAGCAGCGTGCATTGATCGCTGGCCTCGCTGGCGCTTCTGCCCTGACCGCCGGGACGTCGACGTCTAAGTCGACCCCGGAGACCGAGCCGATCCTCGAGTCCATGCGGGCTCGAGTCGATCCTCGGTCAAGGTCCCCTTCGGCCTCCCGTTCGGGGCCAAGGTCGTCGACGCAGACTCCCTCGGCGTCGGGGCGGACGGCGTCTGTGCCCACCCGGCCAGAGCCGCTCGACTCCTCCTCCGAGGAGTCCGCCTGGGAATCCGAGGTGGAAGAGTCACCTGATTCTTTTCGGACTCGGTGTATCCCTTCGGACTCCCCCGAGTCCGACCCTCGGAGACAGTCCCCCCCGGAGGATGCTCGGTTCTCGGACTTCGTGAGGGATATGGCCAAGGCCTTGGCCTTCCCTGCGGATCCCGAGGAGGAGCCTCGAGCCGAAGAGCTCGATGCCCTCCAGTATGACTCTCCTGCAAAGGAGCATTTTACTGTACCCGGTTCCTCCGATGCTGGAACGACTTCTCTTCCGCATGTGGGAGAGCCCGGCGTCATCGCCGGTATTAAGCAAGTGGGTCGATGCCATATATCGAGTCCGCAAGAGCCCTGGCTTCCAAAAAGCACAGCTGCCGCACCATTCCATGGTGGTGGAATCGGCCATGCATAGGCTCAAGAGCCAGAAGATGCACTCCTCGGTGCCTCCCGGCAGGGAAGCCCGCAGTCTGGATGGCATCGGTAAGAAGTGTTTCCAGGGCTCTATGCTTGCTTGTCGGGTCCAGACTTACCAGCTCTACATGGGCATGTATCTCAGGGACCTGGCTAAAGAAATAGCCGGATTCTCTGCTGGTCTCTCCGAGGAACCTTTGCGGAGGTTCCTGGCCTTGTCCACCGGTATTCGGGAGTGCTCAAAGTTTATCTCTCGAGCAGCCTATGATGGCTTTGAGGCATCGGCTCGGGTAGCCGCAGCCGGCATCGGGGCCCGCCGACAGGCTTGGCTTCAGTCATCCGACCTCGAGCCCTGGGTGCAGGACAAGTTGGTCGATGTCCCCTGCAGAGGTGAAAACCTCTTTGGCAAACCTATGGATGAGAAGGCTGCGCAACTCGAGACAGAGACTCTCACCAGGACTCGGCTCTCCAGGAAAACCTCTGCCCCTTCCCAGAAAAAGAAGGGCTCGGGGAAAAAGCCCTTTTACCCGAGGAAGGCGGCTGCCTATAAACACTACCCTCATTATCAGGCCTCCGCAGCTCCCCAACAGGGTCAGCAGGCCAAGGGACGGGGTAACGGGTCCCGTAGGCAGCAAGCCCCCAAGCCTGCGCCACCAGCCCCTGCTCCGCAGGGTGGGGGTTTTTGACTCTTTCAGCATAGCCTCTCCCCCTCCGCTGGTGTCTCTCAGCACGGGAGGCCGGCTGGTCCACTTTGCCCACAGGTGGTCCAACATCACGTCAGATACCTGGGTGCTCCACATAGTCCGAGAGGACTATCTTCTACACTTCCACCAGGTACCTCCCTCCTACTTTCCAGGGGAGCCTCTGCGACCCCCTCTTCACCGGGACTTACTCCTTCAAGAGTTGGCAAGTCTTCTTCAGGAACAGGCGGTGGAACCGGTGCCCCACCACCTGAGAGGTCAAGGCTTTTATTCCAGGTACTTCCTGATACCAAAGCATACTGGAGGCCTCAGACCCATCCTGGACTTGCGGAACCTCAACAAGTTCCTGGAAAGGGAAAAGTTCAAGATGCTTACCCTTGGAATCCTGCTGCCCTACCTCCGGCAGGGAGATTGGCTATGCTCCTTGGATCTAAAGGATGCCTACACTCACATCCTCATCCACCCAAGCCACCGACAATACCTAAGGTTTGTGGTGGCAGGCAATCATTACCAGTACAGAGTACTGCCCTTTGGCCTATCCTCCGCACCACGAGTCTTCACAAAATGTCTCGCAGTGGTGGCGGCTTATCTCCGGCTTCAGGGCCTCTTTGTCTTCCCTTACCTAGACGACTGGCTCATCAGAGCACCGTCCTCCACGGAGGCCACTCATGCCACGCAACGTACTGTGGCTCTGCTCCAGTACCTGGGCTTTGTCATAAACTTCGAAAAGTCCACTTTGCGCCCCTCTCAGGATCTCGAGTTCATCGGCGCCAAGTTAAACACGCTTCAAGCGCGAGCCTTTCTGCCGCTCGACAGGGCACAACGGCTCATGGCTCTAGCCAGCCGCTTCCGCAGCCATCCCCGGGTCTCGGCCAGGCACTTTCTGAAACTGCTCGGCCATATGGCTTCCACGGTCCATTTGACCCCCAATGCCCGCCTGAATATGCGGCCTGCTCAATGGTGCCTTCGCTCACAATGGCGTCAGGCCTCGGGGAGACTAGCGGACTCCGTACGAATCTCCAGCCCGCTGGTCTCTTCTCTACGGTGGTGGCTTCATCTGCCCAACCTAGTGCTCGGAATGCCCTTTCAGTCTCCTCCGCCTGTTCAGGTACTGACGACCGACGCTTCTCTCCTGGGCTGGGGAGCACATTGCCAAGGGACATGTACTCAGGGTCTCTGGACCCCGTGGGAATCTGCCCAGCAGATCAACTTCCTGGAGCTCAGAGCGATCCGCCTGGCTCTACGGGCCTTCTCCCACCTTACCACTCACCAGTCCGTCCTCGTCCAGACGGACAATCAAGTGGCCATGTTCTACGTGAACAAACAGGGGGGCACGGGCTCCTTCCTTCTCTGTCGGGAAGCACAAAAGCTCTGCGCTTGGGCCGTCAGCCGAGGAATCCTCCTCAAAGCTGTCTATCTCCCAGGTCAAGAAAATTACCTGGCGGACAAACTGAGCAGAATACTCCAACCACACGAGTGGAGATTGGACCCGTTGGTGGTTCAAAGGGTCTTTCTCCAGTGGGGCCTCCCCACTCTGGATCTCTTTGCCAGTCCTCTGAACAGGCAACTTCCTCGGTTCTGCTCTCGGGAACCGCATCCCCTCCGAGTAGCGGCGGATGCTTTTCTGCTCTCATGGTCCACGGGCCTTCTGTATGCCTTTCCTCCCATGCCGCTGGTGTCTCGAACACTTTTCAAGGTTCTCCAAGACAAGGCTTCGGTGATACTGATAGCGCCCCGGTGGCCCCGGCAACCGTGGTTCCCGCTACTGATGCAACTGGCGGTAGACACTCCGTTGCCTCTGGGGTTTCAGCCCGATCTCCTGACCCAGGATCAGGGGTCTCTCCTACACCCCAACCTCAGATCTCTTCATCTGATGGCCTGGCTGCTGAAAGGGTAGTCCTTGCTCCCCTCCTGCTGCCTCCAGAGGTGGAAGAGGTCATGCTGGCTTCCAGGCGGCCCTCTACCCGGAAATCTTACGCCCTTAAATGGCGTCGCTTCTCCACCTGGTGTACTCAGCAGTCTCAAGATCCCTTCTCCTGCTCAGTGTCAGTGGTCTTGCAGTACTTGCTTTCCCTCTCCAATCTTGGACTGAAGTCCAACTTGGTCAAAGTTCACCTCAGTGCTATTTCTGCACATCATGTACCGGTGGAAGGCAGGCCTCTTTCCGGCCACCCTCTCATGGCACGGTTCTCCCGAGGTCTCCTTCTCCTTAAACCACCTTTGCGCCCCCCAGCCCCTGACTGGGACCTGAACGTGGTTTTACAGCGGATCACCTGTCCGCCTTTTGAACCCATGGCTACCTGTCCTCTCCGTTTTCTTTCGTGGAAAACCTTATTCCTGGTAGCCCTCACTTCCGCTAGACGCGTTAGTGAACTGCAGGCCCTAGTGTCTGATCCCCCTTACACTAGGTTCTACAAGAATAGGGTAGTCCTGCGGACTCACCCTAAGTTTCTTCCAAAAGTGGTCTCCCCTTTTCACATCAATCAGGAGGTGGTGCTTCCGACCTTTTTTCCCAGGCCAAACTCCAGCCGAGCTGAGAGGGTCTTGCATACCCTGGACTGTAGAAGGGCGCTGAACTTCTACCTTGATCGTACGCGGGAGCACCGTAAGACTGTTCAGCTCTTCCTGTCTTACGACCCTAATAAATTGGGGCTCCCTGTCTCCAAGCGTACTCTGTCCATCTGGGTGGCTGGCTGTATCGCTTGGACTTATGGGGCGGCAGGCCTCTCGTTGGAAAGTCGAGTCACCGCTCATCGGGTTAGGGCGAAGGCTGCGTCAGTGGCTTACCTCTGCTCTGTTCCATTGGCAGACATCTGCCGGGCTGCTACTTGGTCTTCGAGCCAGACTTTTGCAACCCATTACTGCCTCGAGAGGGAGTCCCACAGGGACAGTGCTTTCGGACAGGCAGTCCTCCGTAATCTCTTCGAGGTTTAAGCAACTCCTACCCTCCATCCCGGATGTTGGGCTACCGGTTGGAGATTAGTCAGAGAAGATTCCTTCCTTCTGTGCTGCTGAGCTAGAGGGAGCTCATTTTTGTGCTTAGGGTCTCTGGTAGCCTTAAGCTTGGGAGTCCCATAAGTGAGGACTGACTTCCTGCTTGGTCCTGGAGAAAGCGTAGTTACTCACCTGTAACAGGTGTTCTCCAGGAGCAGCAGGAATCAGTCCTCACAACCCTCCCTCCTCCCCGTGGAGTTGCAGTCATATGATTTAGTTTTTGCAAATTTTTTTGCTGTCTTTTCGCTATGTCATCAGACTGGCCAAGATGGCACCTTTGGGCGGGAAGGGGACCGCGCATGCGCGCTGCAATTCCCAAAGGCTTTCTTTGAAAGCTGGGGAAAAATTGCTCCGCGAGGGCTCCGTCGGCCCGACGTCACTCATATGTGAGGACTGATTCCTGCTGCTCCTGGAGAACACCTGTTACAGGTGAGTAACTACGCTTTCCCCAAAAGACACAGTTTCCACAATGCTTGTATTGGGGCAAGCAGTGGATTTCCCAGGTCCTCTTTAATAATGGTTTATGGACCTTTCCTCCAAGAACTTGTCCAAACCTTTTTTAAACCCTGCTACAATAACAGCTTTTACTACATCCTCTGGAAACGAATTCCAGAGTTTGATTACACATAGAGTGAAAAAATATTTTCTCTTATTAGTCTTAAATAGGTTACACTGTAGCTTTATTGCATGTCTGCTAGTCTTTCTATATTTTGATAGTGTAAACATCCAAGGGTGTTGAAAAAACTGAAATATGAGATTGCAGACCTGCTATTAGTAATCTGTGAACTATCATTAAAATCATCTGTAATACCTGAAGATTGGAGGATGGCGAACGTAACACCAATGTTTAAAAAGGGTTCCAGAGGTGATCCAGGAAACTACAGACCGGGGAGCCTGACGTCAGTAGTGGGAAAAATGGTAGAAACCATCATAAAGAACAAAAGTGCTGAACAAGTAGATAGTCATGGCTTAATGGGAGACAACCAACATGGCTTTAGACAAGGAAGATCTTGTCTTACTAATCTGTTATGTTTTTTGAAGGTGTGAATAAACAGGTAGACAAAGGTGAGTCGGTTGATATAGTGTATTTAGACTTTCAGAAAGCTTTTGACAAGGTCCCTCATCAGAGACTTTTGGCAAAACTAAAAGAGTCATGGGATAGGAGGCAGTGTACTATTGTGGATCAGGAACTGGTTAAAACATAGAAAGCAGAGGGTAGGGCTAAATGCCAATTTTCCCAATGGAGAAAGGTGAATAGTACCCCAGGGATCTGTGCTGGGTCCGCTGCTTTTTGACATATTCATAAATGACCTGGAAAAGGGAATAACGAGTGAGTTTATCAAAATTGCAGATGATACAAAACTATTTAAAGTTGTTAAAACCCAAGAGGATTGTGGAAAATTGCAAGAGGATCTTGATAAATTGGAATACTGGGCATCAAAATGGCAGATGAAATTTAATGTGGACAAGTGCAAAGTTATGCACCTAGGGAAGAACAACCCAAACTATGGTTACATGATGCAAGGTTCCACATTAGGAATCACCACCCAGGACAAAGATTTAGGCGTCATCGTGGATGTTAAAACCCTCTGCCCAGTGTACAGCGGCGGCCAAGAGAGCAAATAGGATGCTAGGTATCATAAGGAAAGCAGGGCCGGAAAATTAAAAGATATTATAATGCCTCTATATCGTTCCATGGTGAGACCGCACCTTGAATATTGTGTGCAAGTCTGGTCGCCGTAACTTATAAAGGATATAGTGTTATTAGGAAAGGTTCAGAGAAGAGCCACCAAAATGGTAAAGAGGATGGAAGGATACCCCTATGAAGAAAGGCTAGTTAGGGCTCTTTAACCTGGAAACGAGATGGCTGGAGGGAGATATGATAGAAGTCTATAAATTAATGAATGGAGTGGAACGGGTAAACATAAATCGATTGTTTACGTTATCAGAATATAGAAAGACTAGGGGACATGCAATGAAGCTACAGGGTAAACTATTTAAGACTAATAAAAGAAAATATTTTTTCATCAACGTGTAATCAAACTCTGGAATTTGTTACTGGAGGATGTAGTAAAGGCTGTTAGTGTAGCTGGGTTTAAAAAAGGTTTGGACAAGTTCCTGAAGGAAAGGTCCATAAACCATTATTAAGAAGGGACCCAGGATATCAATGCTTGATCCAATACAAGCATTGTGGAACCTGTGTCTTTTGGGTAAACTGCTAGGTACGTATGACCTAGATTGGCCACTGTTGGAAACAGGATACTGGGCTTGATGGACCTTTGTCTGACCCAGTATGACATATCTTATGTTCTTATGTACTACGTTTACCTGTTTCACTCCATTCATTAATTTATAGACCTCTATCATATCGCCCCTCAGCCGTGAACCATGTTTCTTTAACTGCCACTAAATCCAAGTCAGCCACTCCTACCAAAGCCTCAACATCAGGGATCTTATTTCCCATGCTACGGGCATTTATACACACCGCTTTCCATATGTTGTCCATTTTACCAATTTTCATAAAGGTATTTAATGTTTCACTTACGTGGGGGCTTTCTTCACCCATCCCCAACGAATCTAGTTTAAAGCTCTCTTCAATAGATTAGCCAGTCTACTACTGAAGACGCGTCGACCTTTCTTGGACAGATGGATACCATCTCTGCTCTACAATCCTTGGAACAGCATCCCATGGTCCAGGAAACCAAAATGCTCTCAATGACACCATCCACGCAGCCATGCATTCATCTCCAGGATGCGAGCCTCTCTGCCTTGCCTTTACCCTCAACAGGGAGGATTGAAAAGAACACCACCTATGCACCTGTCTGCTTCACCCTCTGGTCCCAGAGCCATGAAGTCACTTTTGATACACTCAGAGGGATACCTGGCAGAAACATTTGTTCCGACATGGATTAGCAACATTGGGTAATAGTCAGTGGGCTTGATGAGTCTCGACAAACTCCGTAACATCTCGGATTTTGGCACCTGGCAGACAGCATACCTCTCTGGACATCAAGTCTGGTCGGAAGATGAATGCCTCAATAACCCTTAGAAGAGTCACCAACCACCACTACCCATTGCTTCCTTGTGGTCACTGATTCTTCAACTTTGGGGTACTTGAGCTCTGGTTCTTCCCTTTCCAGGGATGCTTTCACCTCCTCCACTTCCAGGGCTGCATAATGGCTCTTCAGTTCAAGGGCTGGAGAAGTTGGATTGGTGATTCTGCAGGCCCTGGTGACTTGTGTCCAACCTTTGTCATTCTTTTGGCACCCATCTTCTCCTCTGCTGGAGAACTTGGTTGTTGCAAGAAGCATCTCATCAATGTACTTCTCACTGTCTTCAATGCTTCTCAGCCTCGCCACCTCCTCTCTCCATTCCTCCACTTGTTTCCTGAGAGCTTCAGCATGCAGGCAACCTGCACATGGAACTGGTCCTTTAACTGGCATTGGGACCTCTCTCTGGACAGAGGCAGAAGCTGTAATGGGGGCAACAGTTTTAGCGATATGATTTTTCCCAGCCTTTGTTCTGTTCATGGAGCTTAGGTATCTGTAAAAGCAAAAGAGAGAGGTCTACCAAAGTACCAGCCGGTTTCTCAGCTGTCTTTTCAGAGATCAAGCAGTTAAATCTCTTTAATTATATTCAAAATGTGCTGTTCCAAGTCCCTATGTTTTGTTAATTGGGGAGGTGCCCTATAAAGCAAGACTGCTCACTAGGACTGGGTGGGAGTTGTGGGGGGGGGGGGTGTAGGGAGGGAACTAACACCTGATTCGGTGTCAGTAGTACCAAAGAGTTGAGAAAGTTACTAAGGTTAAATTAGACTTACCTGCTAATTGTAGTTCCTGGAGGAACTCCAGTCTAGTCCCGGAATCTCTGGGGTTGTCAACCTCCTCCAGCAGCTTTGGAGACTGAGAAACTTCACACTTGTGACATCACTGGTATATAAGTAGTGGCACTGCCTCCTCACACCAGTTACCCTATTGACAAAGCAGACTCACCGGAGCAACAATTAAGTAGTGAATAACAGCAACAACTGTACAGGACCTGAGGTCCAACTATTTATACTAGCTTTAGCAATTGACTATGCCCTGAGACCCCCATTGCCGCTACTAGCAAAAACGCTCCTTTCACCAGCCCTCACCCCCGATTACCCCCTGCCCTACAGGACCCAAAGCCTAACACAGTAAAGTGTTGCTTACCTGTAAATTAGTCTCTGCTTCAGGCCACAAACTATCAATAAAATAGGGCGGGATACGGCACTAGACTACAGTTCCTCCAGGAACTACATTTAGCAGGTAAGTCTAATTTAACCTTCCTGATTGTTCCTCCAGTCTAGTCCCGGAATCTCTGGGGATGTAACAGAGCAGTGAATATAATTACCTTCAGAGTAAGATTCTTTATCGAGGCATCCGCTAAAGGCTCAAAAGGCGCTTTTCCCAACGCCTCCAAGACCAACGGAAGATCCCAGGCTGGAACCAGTCGCTTCCACGGCGGCCGCAGTAGAGCCACCGCTTTCAAAAAATACTTTACATCCGCATGACTACCTAGCGAAGTGCCCTGCACTTTACCTCTATAACAGGACAACGCTGCCAACTGAACCTTCAACGAAGCCGCCGCTAAGCCTTTCTGAAACCCATCCTGTAAGAACACCAGCACCTGCGGTACTGAAGCCTTCAAGGGCAGGACCCCCTTCTCCGTACACCAGGCTTCAAAAACACGCCACACTCTAACATACGCCAGCGAAGTAGACCTCCGCCTCACTTGCAGCAAGGTAGAAATCACCGCCCCCGAATAACCCCTCGCTGTCAACCTAGCCTGCTCAGTAGCCAGGCCGTAAGCGAGAATCGATCTACTTGGGGCATGCAAAGAGGTCCCTGGGTTAGAAGGTCCTTGCAAAGTGGAAGCAGCCAGGGCTCTCCCACCAACAGCCTCACCAAGTCCGTGTACCACGGTCTTCTTGGCCAATCCGGAGCAATCAGGATCACGCGCCCCCTGTGAAGCTCTATCCGCTGTAAGACCCGACCGATTAACACCCACGGCGGGAACACATACAGGAGCTGCCCTTCCGGCCAAGGCTGAATAAGGGCGTCGAGGCCTTCCACCATCCTCTCCTTTCTCCTGCTGAAGAAGCGATCGACTTTCGCTGACTGACACGTCGCCATGAGATCCATCACCAGCTCCCCCCAGCGACGCACTAACATTTTGAACACCTCTGGATGGAGAACCCACTCCCCTGGGTCTACCCTCACCCGACTCAAAAAATTGGCCTCTACATTGTCCACCCCTGTGACGTGCGCTGCCGACAATGCCACTAGATTCTTCTCGGCCCATTCGAGCAGACTTTCTGCCTCGGCTTCCAGCGCTATGCTGCTGGTGCCTCCCTGACGGTTTATGTAAGCCACCGCCGTTGGGTTGTCTGAGAACACCCGAACGGCCGTTTCCCGAAGATATGGGTGAAACTCTTGCAGGGCCAATGCTACCGCTCTCAACTCCAATCTGTTGATTGACCAAGTCCTTTCCAGGGTGGACCATTGACCCTGCGCCAGCCGACCTTGACAATGGGCTCCCCAGCCCTGTAGACTGGCATCCGTTGTCAGTGAAATCCATGCCGGAGGCTCCAACGACATTCCTCGCTCCAGAACTCCTGGGGACAACCACCATTGGTGAGCCTGGCAAGTCTGTGGTGGGCAAGCCAACCTCGGACAGGGAATCCCTTTGATGCGACCACCTCCTTAACAGCGCTCTCTGCAAGGGCCTCATGTGGGCTCGCGCCCATGGTACCAACTCCAGGGTGGCTGCCATGGTTCCTAATACCCGAAGATAGTCCCAGGCAGAGGGACACTGTTTGCTGAGAAACTGACAAATCAAGTACCTGAGCCCCAGCACCCGCTGTCTGGGTAGAAATACTCGACCAGCCCTCGTGTCGAAACGTGCTCCCAGATACTCCAGGTTTTGAGATGGTTCCAACTTGCTTTTTGCCATGTTGACCACCCAACCGAGACTCTGCAGAAGGGCCAGCACTTTGGACATAGCAGCAACACTCTCTTCTCAAGCCTTTGCTCTGATCAACCAATCGTCCAGATACGGGTGGACCAACACCCCTTCCTTCCGTAAGGCCGCCGCTGCCACCACCACCATCACCTTGGTGAACGTGCGTGGTGCAGTCGCTTGGCCAAAAGGAAGCGCTTGAAACTGAAAATGTCCCATCAGCATTGCAAAGCGGAGGAATTTTTGATGTTCCTGCCGTATCGGAATATGAAGATACGCCTCCGACAGGTCCAAGGATGTCAGAAATTCCCCCTTTCTCACCACTACGATAACTGATCGGAGAGTCTCCATCCGAAAATGAGAAACGCGGAGACAGCGATTTACTCTTTTCAGATCTAGGATTGGCCGCCACGTGCCCTCCTTCTTTGGCACTACAAAATAGATGGAGTATCGACCGCAAACTAACTGGTCTGTAGGAACCGGTACAATTGCTTTGAGACATAACAGCCGTTGTACCGTCTCCTGCACAGCTTTGCACTTTGTGCGTGCTTTGCACGGCGACCGCACAAAGGAATCGGCCACCGGATGCTGCAACTCCAACGCATAACCTTCTTGGATTACCTCTCCCACCCACCAATCGGAAGTGAGTTGGGCCTAGGCAGGGTAAAAATCCCGTAGGTGACCCCCCACAGGAACCAGCCCCACCTGAGCCCTCCTTGCTTCATTGTGCTTTTCTGAAAGTGGAGGAAGCGGCGTCAGGCGTAAAACCTCTGCTCGCTCCTCTAAATCCCCGAAATCCTTGGGTCCGACGAGGAAAACGCCCCCGCTGCCCTTGTCCAAACCTAGTGGGACGAAAACAGCGAAACTCCTGTTGCTGCCCCCTAGACCTGGGACTGAAGCGCCCCTGCCTTTGCTTGTCCTCTGGCAATCTACCACCCTTGGATTCTCCTAAATCCTTGACTAACTTCTCCAACTCTTCTCCAAAAAGTAACTTACCGCAAAAAGGAAGCTTACTTAATCTCGCCTTGGACGAGCCATCTGCTGCCCAATTTTGCAGCCAGAGACATCTCCTTCCCGCGACTATCGATGCCATACTCTTCGCCAAACCTCGGATAAGATCATAATGAAGATCAGCTAAATACTCCGTGAACATAAGAACATAAGATATGCCATACTGGGTCAGAACAAGGTCCATCAAGCCCAGTATCCTGTTTCCAACAGTGGCCAATCTAGGTCATATGCACCTAGCACTTTCCCCAAAAGACACAGGTTCTGCAGTGCTTGTACTGGGTCAAGCATCGATATCCTGGGTCCCTTCTTAACGCTTTATAGACCTTTACTACAGGAACTTGTCCAAACCTTTTCTAAACCCAGCTACACTAACAGCCTTTACTACATCCTCCAGTAACAAATTTCAGAGTTTGATTCCAACCTGCCGGATTCCAACCTGGACGCTTCCTCGGTCTCCTCCTGAATCTACTGCGCCCACCGTAAACAGGCTCTGGCCACCCAGGCCCCACAAATAGACCCCTGTAAGGATAGCACATTTGCCTCAAAGACCTGCTTTAGCAAGGTCTCTAATTTACGATTCTGCGCATCCTTGAGCGCTGCTGATCCTTCAACTGGGATGGTAGTTTTCTTGGTCATCGCTGCCACAGTGGCATCCACTCTCGGAGCTTTAAACAACTCCCGATCCTGATCCACCAGAGGTTAAAGCCTCGCCATAACCATAGACCCTTTGAGCATGGCTTCCGGCATATCCCATTCTTCCTGAGTCATCTTAAACACTCTATGCACTGGGAATGCCCTCTGCGCCTTCCTAAATGCCTGCAGCAAGGGATCCTCCAGGGTAGAATCCTCCGCATGGCCTCCTGGTGGCATATTAAGAGTCTTGAGGGACTCCGCAATGAGCGCCGGTAATTCCTCCCTACGGAACACCCGTACCACACTTGCCTGGTCTTCTTGTTCCCTAATCTCACCTTCCTCTAGGTCCTCTTCCAGACCATCTTCCATATCCGCCTCCTCTGAGCGTATGTTCTCTGAAATGATGGACAGTTCCATCTGATCTCTTTCTCCTCTGGCTCTTTTTGTGCTGAGTCCAGAAACTTCTGCCGTCAAAGGAGAACCCGGCCTCTTTTCCTTGCGTGCCACCCCTGAGATACACGCTAACTGCACCCCCTGTGAGCTGCCCAATGCCTTTTGGATTAGAGCCATAAAATCTGAGGTAAAAATTGCCGCTAAACTCCCTGCTACAGGGGGCTGTGAAACCGGGGGATCCGGCGGTCAAGAAGTACTGGGCCCCACCTCCGGAGCAGGTAGAAAGGCAACGGTGGGCTCTACCACCTCCCTGAGAGCCTCTTACCTTCCTGCCTCTGTCTCTGAAGCTAGGTCCCTAGCCTCAGACTCATGGCTGCAACCCCTGCATACACCCTCCTGTGTCAGGGAACTCTTCCTGGTCCCACACATGAGGCAGAGCTGTTTGGCTGGCATGCCGCGGTGCTGCCCAGCCAAGCCCCCAGCCAAGGAAAAGAAACTGTGTTTTTTTGTTTTACAAGCTGTCCCTTCAGACTTGCCTTCCCAGCGAGAATCTGAAGAACTCCGCTAAAAACGAAGCTTCCTACACGAACTACAGACTCTAAAAGCCCCGAGATTGCAAATGGCAATCTCCCGCGCGGCGCTCACGCAGTCCGGCCTATTACATGCTCCATAACTGCTGTTCCTGCCTAAAAAGGCTGCTTACCTTCTGTGCCTCTGGCGATTTGCCGGCCGGGTTGAGGCCCGTGCTTTCCCACTCAAAGAAAGCCGACTGAATGCTGCTCAAACGCCGTTGTCTGCACAAAACCCCCGAAACAGCTTCTGATGGACAGGACGGCTCCAAGCGCTGGCAGGCAAGCCTTCTGCACACGCCGAGCTCAGTCCCTAGCTGACTCCAGTGCCCTTCTCGCTCGGCATGGCAATCAGCTGCCGGTCCTCTACCTCCTCTTGCTGCTGTTATATCGCAGGTTCCCCCCTGACCCTAAGAAGGGAGATTACAAGAGCTGACTGGAACAGAGGACCTCAGGGCAATGGGAGGCCCGATCAGCCGCACCATGCCTAAACAGAGCCTTTAAAATAGCTCTCTGATGAATTTCTCTGCATAGAATCTTTATTGTTTTTGTGTTATTTAAAAACCCTTATCCACACCTAAACTTTGCTTAATCGTTCCTCTAGTGAGCCCTGAAACCCCCGTGCTCACCACCCCTTCAGCTGCTTTGGAGACTGATAACTGGTGTGAGGAGGCGGTGCCACTACTTATATACCAGTGACATCACAAGTGTGAAGTTTCTCAGTCTCCAAAGCTGCTGGAGGAGGTTGACAACTCCAGAGATTCCGGGACTAGACTGGAGGGACGATCAGGAAAGCAGAATTTTAAACCTACCCCACTAAAGAATATATTTCTCCTTTTAAACTAAAGCACCAAAAAAAATGTAACTTTGTTTTAAAAATGTACCAAAACCCTTTTAAGAGCTCCCAGTCAGAGAGCTAGCAATTTAACCCTTTTAAGAGCTCCCAGTCAGAGAGCTAGCAATTTTAAAAAACACAAATTCTTACCTTTGTTTGAAATGTATAGCCCCTGTTAGGAAACCCAATACATAAACTGTACTGTATTTATTGCTGTAAATAACGCTGTAGATATGTTCATTCCCTGTTAAATCCAAGTTTTTACTCCCTTGTTTAATGTAAACTCTATGTGGCCCTCCCACATAGTAATATGTTGTTTATTGTAAACCACACTGATATTGTAATAGCGCGGTATATAAGAAAAGTTCAATAAATAAATAAATGCCTCAACAGTACAGGCAGGGGTGCCTCAAGGCAATCTGCTGCCTGAGGCGAAGAATGAGATGGCGTCCCCCCCCCCCCCCACACACACACATTAGAGGGGGGCGGGGCTTTTTCAGAAATCTAATCAGAGGCTGAAAAAAACCAAAAAGCCGATTAAACAATATGGAGGAAATGCAAGATGTTTGCACACAGGGCCATATCGAGCTGCAATCGCGCCCTGTGTGACTTGTAGCTTAGGCGCACACCCCCCTCCCCCCGTACCTCCGTCCAGCGCTGCCTGCTCTTTCGCTGCTGCTGCTGCCTTCTGTTTTTTTCATGGTGGCACCAGCAGCAGGGAAAGAGCAGGCAGCATTGGACGGAGATATGGGGAGGAGAAGGGGGGCATGCGCCCGATCTGAAAGACGCCGGCACTTTAAGCAGACCTGTCCCTCCCTGCTCTGACATCATGTCAGAGGAGGGAGGGACCAGACCTGCTTAAAGTGCTGTGAAAAGGCTTTGGGGGGCGCATTATGGCTGCCTGCTATTGTCCTGCCAGCGGCGGCAGGGCAACAGCAGACAGCCGATATGTGCCCCCCAAGCCTTTGCGCCCTGTGCAGCTGCACAGCTTGCACAGGGCTAGGTACGGTCCTTTTTGCACAACAAGGAACTAAAAGCAAGAACCAACAGCACAGTTTATAAAACTAAATTATAACTCATTTTTATTTTGTTGTTATAAACTGTGTTATGGTTCTTGCTTTTTATTTTTCAACATATATTTTGCATCCACAGTAGGTGCAGAGCAGAACCAGAACATTCACCCACAGAACTCAATATTAAAAAAAAAATCTGATTCTGATCATCTCACTAACAACAACAACAACCACTATTCTCCAGTACCAGGTATATTGTGAACTAATACAAAACCCTACAACAAAGAGCAAACCTACCATACCATACCATATCAGCACAAACTTCCAAAACTCACATAAGGAGCCCATCAAAAAAAGCATCACTGTAACTACTACAGTGGGCCCTGGAACATCCATACACCTATTTGAAAAGCTGAACAAGTCAAATTACTACAATACAGTATAGATCTTTATGTACAAACCCCATGTTAACAGAACATCTGTCCTCAGTCACACACTCACAACATCAACCCTCACCAAGTACAGAATAAGTAACCACAATCTAAAGTAAAAATAAAAATATATAGACAAAATTTAAACTGAAAGCCTAAGAAGCCAGAGTCTACATGCAGTGCAACATCAGATAAATAAGAGATGCAGTTCCCCTATACTGTGTAAAATATAAAGATAGCACAAAGTCCAATCACTAAAATTAAATAAAATTATTTTTTCTACCTTTATTGTCTGACCATTTTATCCTCTGATCATACTGGTCCCGATCTGAGGCTTCTGCTTTCCTGTCTTCTCTTAGCTCTCTTTCTGTGGTCTATGGTCCATGGTCCATCTGCCATTTCTTATCTCTTCTTTTGTTTTCTTCACTTCCTTCCATCAGCCCATTTCCAATTTCAGTAACCCTCCCCAGTATCAGCACCCCTTTCCAGTCCTCCCCTCCCCTCCCAGTACCTTCCATTGTCAACCGCATTGCATTCCCATGACTGCCACTGGTGTCCATTCCCTTCCAGTCCCCCTCCTGCCCCACTGTCCAGCCCCTTCTAGTCCAAATACCATCCGAGGTATCAGCTCAGGTCCACTCTGCCACCCCCCTGTTAGCTCCCTTCCAGTCGCCCTACCCTCTGTCCATCTCCCTTCCAGTGCCATTCACATGTCAGCTCCCTTCCAGCCTCCTCCCCATTACCCAGACACCTACCACTTCTATCCCCAAGTGTCAGCTCCCTTCCAGTCCCCCTTCAGTACATCCCAGGTGTCAGCTCCATTCCAGCCACCTCCTTCCCCCGGAAGACCTTCTCAGTATCCACTCCCTTCCAGTCCTGTTCAGCACATTTGTAGCCCTAGCCCCTAGTTTTCTTCCAGAGCCAGCAGCACTCTCCTCCCCTCCCCCATTAGACCATTTCCAGTCACATCCCCCTAAATCAGTCCACTCCAGTCCTAGCCCCCCAATCAGCCCATTACTTGTCCTAGCCCCCCTAATCAGCCCATTTCTAGGCCTAAACCCACCAATCAGCCCATTACCAGTCTTAGCCCTCCTCCTGATCAGCCCATTTCCAGTTTTAACCCCCTCCCGATCAGCCTATTTCCATTCTTAACCCCCATCAGCCCATTTCCAGTTCTAACCACCCATCAGCCCATTTCCAGTCCTAGCCCCCCTCCCAATCAGCCCATTTCCAGTTCTAACACCCCATAGCCCATTACCAGTCCTAACCCCCCATCAGCCCATTTCTAGTCCTAGCCCCCCTCCCAATCATCCCACTTCCAGTTCTAACCCCCCCCATAGCCCATTACCAGTCCTAACCCCCATCAGCCCATTTCCAGTCCTAGCCCCCCTGATAGCCCATTACTAGTCCTAGCCCCCCTCCCGTTCAGCCCATTTCCAGTTCTAACCTCTCCATAGCCCATTACCAGTCCTAACCCCCCCATCAGCCCATTTCCAGTCCTAGCCCCCCCATAGACCATGACCAGTCCTAACACCCCCATCAGCCCACTTGCAGTCCTAACCCCCCATCAGCCCATTTCCAGTCCTAGCCCATTTCCAGTCCTAGGCATTTCCTGTTTCCCATCAGCGCCAGTGGGCTCAGCTTTAACAGAGCTGCGGGGAAGAGAAACACTCTCCCTTTGTGCGGCTCTGCAAAGCTGAGCTGGCATGTTGGGGAAATGCTGGCACGGCTCTCCAGGGAAGCAGGGGGGCCGCGGCCCCGGGACGCTTCATTCTGCCGCTGCTGCCACTGCAGCAGAAGCAGCTTCTGCAGCCGGAGGGGTTTTTTTTTTTTTTAATTATTTTGAAGGCCGAATGAGGCGATCTTTTTGGGGATAATTTTTGCCACCCCAAAAAAGTTGCCGCCTGAGGCTACCGCCTCACTCAGCCTCATTATAGAGCGCCCCTGAGTGCAGGGCTCTGAAGCCTTTTATGCAGTCCTCAGCTGCTCTCAGTTGTTTCATAGGCTAATCAGGCACACTAACTCCTGAGTAGGTGTCAGTAGCACCAAAGAGCTGAGAAAGAAGAAATTAGGTCTTACCTGCTAATTGTCTTTCCTTGAGTTCTCTCCGGGCCATTCCAGGGAACGGTAGGGTTGTCAATCCCCTTCAGCAGCTGAGGACTGAAAACTGTAAGTTTTTCTGTTGACAGGCTAAGCCACTCCCCCTGTTGTCAGTGCTCCAGTCTCCTCTTGGTTAACACCTATAACTAGAAAAGGAAAGTAATGAACCAAAAAGAACACTGCATACTTCCCCAGCAGAAAGCTCCCCACCAAACAGCAACATGGCTCTCTTCTGGCGCCTTTTTTTTTCTCTTTTTTTTTTCCATAACTTTGGAAATTAGAAATCAAAATATAGCCCCCCGCACCTAACCGAGGGAGCCCCAAGAAAATCCATCTACCCGATAACCCAGGAACCTTCCTCTAACTGCTCTGCTGCTCAGGTAGATCCACACTATTATATATACTGAGACCATTATCAGATCAAAAACAAAACAATGGGTGGGCCCTGGACTGGCCCGGAAAGAAATCAAGGAAAGACAATTAGCAGGTAAGACCTAATTTCTTCTTCCTTATCGTTTCTCCGGGCCAGTCCAGGGAACGGTAGGGCAGTACCAAAGCAGTACCTAAAAACTTGAGGGACCCGCGAGCCCCGCTACAATGGCAGAAGCACCGACATTTGCATCGCCTCTGGCCAGAACATCCAGTCTATAGTGTCTAGTAAACGTATGCAGGGAGGACCACGTAGCAGCCCGACAGATATCCACCGGAGGAACCAGCGCATACTCCGCCCAGGAAGTCGCCTGACCCCGGGTGGAATGAGCCTAAGCCCATCCGGAGGCGACTTTCCTGCAGCCTCGTAAGCCGCCACGATCGCGCGTTTTACCCACCTGGCAATCGAAGCCTTCGACGCTGCCTTACCTTTGCGTGGGCCCGCGAAAAGCACGAACAACCTATCTGACTTGCGGAAAGACTTAGTGGCCTTAAGGTACCTCCGCAATACTCTACCGAGATCCAACTTCCTAAGGGACCGATCCATTTGCGACCCCATCAAATCGGAGAAAACTGGCAACGTCACTGATTGATTTACATGAAATGACGACACCACTTTAGGCAGAAAAGAAGGAACCGGCCGCAACACCACCTTTTCCACCAAAAATTGAAGGTACGGTTCTCGACAAGACAGCGCTTGGAGATCCAAAATTCTTCTAGCCGAACACAACGCTACCAAGAACGCTGTTTTCCAAGACAGTTCCTTCAAACTGTTAGACGAATCGAACTGAGCACGAGTTAAAGCCTCGAGCACTATGTTCAAATCCCACGGAGGGACTACTCGCCGTATCGGCGGCCTGATAAGCTTGGCTGCCCGAAAAAACCGTTGCACGTCCGCATGAGTTGTCAAACGACCCCCCTGCACCGAGCCTCTATAGCAGGACAAGGCCGCCAACTGAACTTTGAGAGTACTGAGAGCTAAACCTTTCTCCAGCCCATCCTACAGAAAAGATAAGAGGACTGGTAGAGACGCCGACAAGGGACGAATGTCACGCTGCGCACACCAAGACTCAAAAACTCGCCAGACCCGAACATACGCGAGAGAAGTGGACGATCTCTTCGACTGAAGCATTGTGGACACCACTGACGCCTAGTAACCTCTGCATCTCAACCGATCCCCTTCAAGAGCCAAGCCGTAACCAAGAAGCGATCCACCTGCGGCATCAGCACCGGCCCTTGAGCCAATAGATTGAGTCGAACTGGTAGACGCCAGGGTGGTTCTGTCAAGAGCCGCACGAAATCTGCATACCAAGGCCGCCTGGGCCAATCCGGAGCAATGAGAATTACCATTCCTCCGTGCCTTGCTATCAGGTGAATGACTCTGCCGATCATCGGCCAAGGAGGGAAGACATACAGCAGTCTGTCTCATTGAAATACTGTCTGCCGAACCCTCCTGCTCCGTGAAAGGACTGCCCCCGAAGCCCGAAACGACTTCTGGGATAGGGAGCAAAGCGAGCCCCCCGGAACCTCTGAGAATCTCTATTTTACCCCCGTTGAACCGTTCCCCCTCTGGGAGCTTTTGGCCGATCTTTTGGCAAACCACCCCCTTGGAGTCTCCCAGATCCTTCACAATTTTTTCTAAGGCTTCCCCAAAGAGCAGCTTGCCCTTATAGGGAAGTTTACTGAGCCTAGCCTTTGAAGAAGCGTCGGCCGCCCAATTCCATAGCCAAACGAAGCGTCTGGCTGCGATGAGCGAAGCCATAGACTTCGCCAAAATCCTAACCAAATCATAGAAAGCATCCGCCAGATATGCCGCCGCCGATTCCAACTTAGCTCCCTCCGCGGAAGAGCCTTCACCCCCATCCGCAGAGGCCTCCCCTTGGAGCCAACGGATGGAAGCTCGAGACACATACGCCCCACAGATGGATGCCTGCAGAGAAAGAGCACTTGAATCAAAAGCCTGCTTCAGGAGCACCTCCAGCTTGCGATCCTGCAAGTCTTTAAGCGCCACTCCCCCTTCCACAGGGATAATGGTCTTCTTGGTTACCGCTGACACCAAGGCGTCCACCTTAGGCATTTTCAAGAAATCCTTCTCGTCCTGCGGAACCGGATAGAGACGCCCTAGGGCGCGACTACCTCACAGAGTAGCCTCTGGGAACTCTCATTCAGACTCAATCATCTGCTTTATCACCCGGTGCACCGGAAAACAATGGTTCTCCATCCTAAAACCTTGTAACAACAGATCCTCCAGCGGCTCCTGGGCCACTGTGGGTAGAGGAATATTCAGAGCTGCCAAGGAGTGGGTGATAAGCGCTCCTAGTTCCTCCTTACGAAAAACCCTAAACACATTAGGATCCTCGCCCGGCGCAATCTCCCCCTCTTCCAACTCTCCAGGGCAAAACTCAAACCCTGCCTCGGATAGGACCTCTCCGTCCTCTATCCCCCGAGGCTCGGAGATCTGCGGCTCGAAGTCTCCCAAGCCAGATCCTGTCTTAACACCCTTCTGTGAAGGACCCTCAGCAGGATCCACCCTAGTAAAGTCAGGAGACCTGTTACTCAGAAGAGAGGGAGAAGAGCAGGAACTGCCCCCTGAGATGCCTTCAACAAATAGGCTTTATGCGGGGCTAAGATGAAATCAGGAGAAAATAAAGAAGAAAGCCCCTCCTGAGTCTCAGGCAATATCTTAGGGGTTTTACTAACAGAAGCAGAATCTTTATGAGTTTTAGGGGAGCCACAAGGGGAGCAACCTCTCGCAATCACCAGAAGAAACACACAAATAGCAAGGGGAATTAGGTGGTCACCAATGCTTTATTGATTAAAACGCCCCAACGCGTTTCGGCAAAGCCTTCATCAGGGGGCTGAGAACTGCAAAACCAGCAAATAAATAATAATAATGCATAAACATATATAGAATATGAAAAATATAACATAAATCATATAGATAATAAAAGAAGAATAGAAGAATAAAACATAATTATTAATATAATGTCTAACAGCATGTATAGACAACTTCAAAAAATAACAATAAAGAATATGTATATATATATATAGAAAACAATGTAATTTATAATATAAATGTACAACAAGGACTAAAAAATAAATAGTAAAACTTGTATGCAATAAATAAGGCAATACTTACAAATAGAATTGGTCAACCACCACTATAAATTGATCAGCAACCGATATGAACCAATACCTAAAGTAAAAGCTGGAATCATATCACAAACAACATAATTTAATGTAAAATAATGTATATTACAAAGTTAACTAAATATGAGACAACAGCGAGAAACCAGGACCAAGGGGCAGAAGGAGACTTATAAGGGCAAAAATAAAACTTGTATAGAGAGTAAAAGAACTGTTTGTGGGGTACAAATAAAAGAGTGACCAAAAGAAGGTCAGCTTGTGGATTGGTATCACGGCTTATTATATAACCTTAAAACAACATATAAAAGAGATACTTCACGAGGACAATAAAAGTTTTACTTAGACATAATGTGTATTACACAATAGTTATCAAATCATTGCCAAGACTTATAGAAGCCCTCTGGGGCTCAGAAAGATGAAATTGAGCCCTAGTTATACATTTCAAAGGGCTAAAGACGGACCAAGCATCAAAGATACATGAAAGTGCATTTAAAGTATATATTATCAATAGTCAAGACGAAGGCTGACCGTATATCTACAATAGGAAAACTATATGAGTTCCTTAGCAGACGTAGAAAAGTAATATTGTTTAAATGCCAGGGCTGCGTACAGCTGAAAGACAGCCAGATTTAAAAGAATAAAAATGAAACCAGAACCAAAAATAAAACGTATCATAATCGAAATCCAAGTGAACATATACACCCCTTTCAAGGGCAAGAATTGCATCTAATCTTATCTGAGCTACTCGAAGAAAAATGTTATGTTCATCTTTCTGAGCCCCAGAGGGATTCTATAAGTCTTGGCAATGATTCGATAACTATTGTGTAATACACATTATGTCTAAGTAAAACTTTTATTGTCCTCGTGAAGTACCTCTTTTATATGTTGTTTTAAGGTTATATTATAAGCCGTGATACCAATCCACAAGCTGACCTTCTTTTGGTCACTCTTATTTTGTACCCCACAAACAGTTTTTTTATTTGTACCCCACAAACAGTTCTTTTATTCTCTATACAAGTTTTATTTTTGCCCTTATAAGTCTCCTTCTGCCCCTTGGTCCTGGTTTCTCGCTGTTGTCTCATATTTAGTTAACTTTGTAATATACATTATTTTACATTAAATTATGTTGTTTGTGATATGATTCCAGCTTTTACTTTAGTCCTTGTACATTTATATTATAAATTACATTGTTTTATATATATATATATATATATTCTTTATTGTTATTTTTTGAAGTTGTCTATACATGTTGTTACAAACCAACCAAAAGGCGTGATAGAAAGGAAAGACAGAGTCCTTTATTTGAAACTCAGGCCGCCCGACACAGGCCGTGTTTCGCTACAAGAACAATTTACCTGTAAGCCAATTTTTGAGAACCAAACGCATTTGCACCAAGACTCAAGATTTTGAAAAACAGGCCCAAGACATGAAAGAGAGATTTCTGGCTAGAGATTATCCAGTTTGTTATCTTCACAAAGCTTATACCAGGGCCAAAGAGACCCCTCGAGATGACCTGCTTAAGGTCAAGACACGTGAAGATGACATTGGTATGGTTTGTCCCCTTATATACTCCTCCCATTCCAAATATATCATTAAGATTCTGCAAAGAGAGTGGCATCTGGTACAGACGCTTCCAGCCTTTCAGGATATGAAACTAACCGTAGCACACAAACGTAATATTAATTTGAAAAACCTGCTGGTACCTTCTGCCCTTACAGAAAAGAAGTTGTTATCCAAGTTCAAGGGACAATACCAATGTGGAAGGTGCTCGGTGTGTCTAAATTCTTTACCCATACGTAATTTTTTCATTCACCCTTTCACTAAACAAAAATTTTACATAGACGATTTTTCTAATTGTGAAACCAAAAATGTTATTTACGTCGTGCAGTGTCCCTGCAAAAAATTATATGTGGGCAAGACCACTCGTATGATAAGAACAAGGATAGTGGAACACAAGAGTTGTATAAAACGCCTATTGGTAGACAAACCTTTAGTTCAACATTGGCTAGATGTCTCACATAATATCATGGATCTTAATTTTTTTGTTATCAAGAAAGTGAAGGTTAACTGGAGGGGTGGAGACATCAATAAAACCCTTATGAGGCTCGAACAGAAGTTTATTTTTCATTTAAATTCTATGACTCCGAACGGTTTAAATCTTGATCAAGACCTGTCAGTATTTCTTTGATGACCAAACCTCAGTTAAGGTTTATTTATTTTTTATTTAGTATACATTTTGTATACCGCTACTTCCAGCGATCAGCAGCGGTTTTTTTGATTACAGATTGGAAATTGTCAAATCATGACAGGAAATTTTTGAGGTATAAACACATTGATTAGACAGGAAAGCACAGCACACAGAGAACTATTTTACAGGGAACATGGGCTATGGAGGGTTAAGTGGCTTGCCCAAGACCACAAGGAGCACCTGTGGGACTAGAAACCCCAGTCCTTCCGGCCCAAGGTTGCTGTCCTCTAGTGGGATTTGAACCCCTGACCTTCCGGCCCGAAGTACCTTGCCCCAACCACTAGGCTACTCCTCCACAGGTTCTGTTTTTATGATTATCATTTATTATTTATTATCCTCAAGCTTGTTTTTAGGGTTCCTTTTAACATATTTATTGTATTATTTATGTGAGTTTTTATTGGGCAGTTTTATTTATTTTTTGGCGTTCGTTTCATGTAGTTATTTATATTTTGTTATTTATTTATCAGGTTCGGTATACTGTGTGGGATGGTTTCTTGAATTTTATTATTCTATATGGCTCTTCTACCGTGCCTTCTGGTTGTCTCATTAGATCTGGGGTTCCTGTTTCATGTCATTATGATTCCTCTTTTACTCTGAGTACATCCTGTATCCTAAAAATTTTTTTGAGGCACTTTTATTCTAGCATTTCATTCTTGTAGTAGTTTTTAGTGGATGGTGTATTATATATACTTTTTACTAATGGTCTTTGAACGATACTTTCTAGTTTTTTCGGTTTTAATTGTATTCGTGACCCCCTCCTTATGTGCCCTCCCCCTCCCCTCCTTCCCCCTCCCTTTCCCCTTTTCCTTCCCCCCTCCTCCCTTTCCCCCCTCCTCCTTCCTCCCCCCCTTTTTTAAACGTTATAATTAGGAGTTATATTATGATGTCCAGTATGCATTTCATTTTCGTGCTCCTTTTATATTTAAAAAAAAAAAATTTTTTTGAAGTTCTATTGTGGTGGGCTGCTCAATACCTCTTTTTTGTATATGCCTTTTCTGCCTGGCACTCAGATTCACTAATTGTTTATTTTTCGAATGCGCTTCTCCTTTAACTTGGTGTATTTATTTAATTATTTTTTGAGCTTTCTTCATAACCATTTTATTTGGGGATATTCACTGTGGTGGTTTGCCCAAACCCCCCTCCCCCCCCCCCCCCCCTTTTTTTCATATGCCATCTTCGGTCGGCACTTGGATTCACTAATCATTATCTGCAAACGCGCCTTTTCAACTTTGGCAGTATATGCTGTTAATGTGTAATAAAGGACTTTTATTTTCCCCTTTATGTGTCATTCGCTTTACTTCTTATTCATAATCTGGTTGGTATATGTGATATTTCATATGACTTGGTGGTGGTTTGGTAGTTGTCAATTACAATTCAATGTGCAACCCCGCATCTCGTTCCGGCGGCTCTGCCGGTCTGTGCGTCTTTATGGTTATTATATTATTTTATTATGATCCTAACACGTTTACAATGATTTCTATGAAGTTGGCTTCACATGTATGATTGTTTTTTTCCTTTTTCTTTAATTCTGGTTCATATTATCTTCCCGCTAAATGTCAGACTCCGCCCCCTTTCCTTTCTTTATTTACGCATGTGTCGGCGTTCTCACTGTCATGCTGCTGTCAAAAGGGTCGGACGGCAGTTTCTCTTAAGGTAACTGTTTTTTTTTTTTTCACATATGCTTTTGCCTCACCCTTGTTTATGAATTAAAGAAGTGAAACGAATGCTTTCGTTTCACTTGCTGATCGCTATGTTTTCAAGACAAAAAGCACAGCGAACCTACAGCCCCCCCCCCCCCTTTTTTTTATCAGTCTTAACGCATGGTTTCATGTATGGTGAATGATCACTTTGGTGGCTGCTTTTTGTATCTCGATGGTGATTTCTTTTGATTCTGCCCTCTATATTTTTGCTTTGTAAGGGACACGCTTTACAAAGGTCATATTAATATCATTATGCACCGTACGCTCCATATACATTGCTTGTAAGGGTTACGCTATACAAAGGTCATATTAATATCATTATACACAGTATGCTCCACATACAACTTTTTTTGTGGTCGTAAGTATCATATTTAATATTACATAGGTTATACACTATGTTTGATGGCATTACATATCATAGTTTTTATCTCTTCCCCTTTTTTGTACAGCTCAATGAGTAATGCTCGGGTCAACATTGAATTGATTTCTTTTTGACTCATAGTTTCAATCGATAGGAATCCCCTGTTCCACTCCAGCTACCATATTCCTTTAGTTTAGGTTCTGTTCATATAGTTCATTTATTGAAGGTTTATATGGTATCCATGTCCTGTCTTGCTCTCCTCGTTTCCCCCTCACTTTCAGTCAATATACGTTTTTTTAAATAAAATGTCCTGTTTTCTTGTCTCTCCAGTAACAGTGTTCTTTTAGATTTCACCACAACAAGCGTGGTATATTTTTCAAAGTCCACAACAGAGGTTGGTACATTAATTTATGTATATCTGTCTTTATGATGTTTTGTACCTCCGAGCACTTTTATTGTGTATTGTTGATTTTAATTGATGTACTGTATGTGAGTTTCATGTTTTTAATGGCGTTTTATGATAATTTATACGTTTGAGCACTCTCATTTATTTCACAGTATTTATTATTATTATTTTTATTATACCACACGTTGGTAGCTTTTAATGTTTTTAACACTATTTTAATATTTAAAAGTATGATGTTTTTTAAGTTTGTTAATCTGTTCCTTTATGTGATTGTTTGTTTTTTATGATTTTAGTTGTTTGTGCCTGGCCAGCCCCTGACGAAGGGTAGCGAAACACGGCCTGTGTCAGGCGGCCTGAGTTTCAAATGAAGGACTCTGTCTTTCCTTTCTATCACGCCTTTTGGTTGGTTTGTTCTTGCTTCAGCGTGATCACTGCTCCTTAGTGTTGTACTTTTTATACATGTTGTTAGACATTATATTAATAATTATGTTTTATTCTTCTATTCTTCTTTTATTATTATCTATATGATTTATGTTATATTTTTCATATTCTATATATGTTTATGTATTATTATTATTTATTTGTTGGTTTTGCAGTTCTCAGGCCCCTGATGAAGGCTTTGCCGAAACGCGTTGGGGCGTTTTAATCAATAAAGCATTGGTGACCACCTAATTCCCCTCGCTATTTGTGTGTTTCTTTATGAGTTTTAGCCTTTCTCTTCCCCTGCTTATGAGGACCCTCGGGAGAAACGGCAGGCTCTACCAAAATGGCTGCCATTCCCGCCTTTTCCAAGGTGCTCAGAGGTCTTTCTAAATCAGCCGGAGCTTTGCTATCCATTCTGCTGCCCGTCGCCCTGCAGTGACAAAAACAAAAACACCGGTTTCTAATCCAGCCCCTGCCGAGATGCTGAAAGTGCGACCGCACACAGAAAATCACCCCGATCGCACCGCTCCAGGCTCCAGAGCAGCGTGCGATGTCGCGCGCACGGCTGGAGACTAAATAAGGCCTCTGACTCACCCAACACTCACTGGAGTCAAGCACTATTGTACCGCGTTCCAGCTACCCTGCTGCTAGCGGGGGATGGAAATCGCAGCCCTGCAGAAAGAGAGAGGTTCCTGGGGCTCTCAGAACCAAGTCCCTTACAAGAAATTTGGATCCCTTGAAAAGCAGGCTCTGCCTTTCTTTGCCGCTGTCACACTATAGCCCAGGATCCTAAGCTCCAATTATCTTAAAAAGCACCTGTGCCAGGAAGTAAAACAGAATAAACAGCCCCGCTAGGGCTAAACTGCTTAGCAAAAGAAATGAAAGAAAGAAAGACTCATCAGTTTAGCTCAGGGAGATGTCAGCATCGACGTCCTATTCAGCTGCTGAGGACTGAAAGACTGGAGCACTGACAACAGGGGGAGTGGCTTAGCCTGTCAGCAGAAAAACGTACAGTTTTCAGTCCTCAGCTGCTGAAGAGGATGGACAACCCTACCGTTCCCTGGACTGGCCCGGAGAAACGATAAGGAAGTTACTAAAGCAGAGTTTTAAACCGACCCCACTAAAGAAAATATTTCTCTTTTTAAACTAAAGCACCAAAAAGAATGTAAATTTGGTTTAAAATGTACCAACACCCTTTTAAGAGCTCCCAGTCAGAGAGCTAGCAAGAAGTCTTCATACATCCTTGCGTTTTCCCCTGTCTACATTTACCAACTGCAATACGGAGAATGTGATATATGTAGGGAAAAGTAAAGATCAGTTCGGACACGGATTGTGGAGCATCAAAGTTATATTAAACGTGGTATTCCACAGAAACCATTAGTTGCACATTTGCGTGAATTATCACACAGCCTTACAGATCTTAGATTCGTAGTGCTAAAACAGGTATACCTGCAGTGGCATGGAGGGGACAGAGACAAAACATTACTACGGCTTGAACAAAGATACATCTTTCAAATGAAGTCTATGGCCCCCTCAGGGCTGAACTTAGAATCTGACCGTTCTGTTTTTTTTGAAGGATCTTTCTTCCCATGATTGTCTTTTTCTGGGTGCTTATATACTTACACATGCAATGTATATGCATGTAACATAGAAACATAGAAATATGACGACAGAAAAAGACCACATGGCCTATCTAGTCTGTCCTTCCGTATCAACAACTAGAACAGTCCCCTTTTTCCTTAAGAGATCCTCTGTGTTTGTCCCATGCTTTTTTGAATTCAGTTACTGTCCTCATCTCCACCACCTCCACTGGGAGACTATTCCACGGATCCACCACTCTTTCCGTAAAGAAATATTTCCGCATATCACTCCTGAATCTATCCCCCTTCACCCTCATCCCATGTACCCTCGTAGCAGAACTTGTTTTCAATTGAAAGAGGCTCTCCCCCTGAACATTTATGCCACGGAGGTATTTAAACATCTCAATCATATCACCTCTATCCAGCCTTTCCTCTAAGGTGTACATACTAAGATCCTTAAGTCTGTCCTCATATGCTTTAAAATGAAGACCACTAACCATTTTAGTAGCCACCCTCTGCACTGACTCCATCCTGTTCACATCCTTTTGAAGGTGCGGTCTCCAGAATTGCACACTATACTCCAAATGAGGTCGCACCAAAGACTTATACAGAGGCACTATCACCTCCTTTTTTCTGCTAGCCATTCCTCTCCATATGCACCGAACCATCCTTCTAGCTTTTGCCGTCGCATTTTCTACCTGCTTAGCTACTTTAAGATCATCAGACACAACCATGCCTAGGTCCCGCTCTTCTTTAGTGAACAAAAGTACTTCACCACCTATACTATATTGCTCCCTTGGATTGCTGCAGCCCAAATGCATGACCTTGCATTTTTTAACATTAAATCCCAGCTGCCAAATTCTAGACCATTCTTCAAGCTTCGCTAGATCCCTCCTCATGTTATCTACATCTTCCTGGGTGTCTACTCTATTGCAGACTGGTATCATCCGCAAAGAGGCAAAATTACCCGACAGCCCTTCTGCTATATCACTAACAAAGATGTTAAAAAGAATCGGACCAAGGATCCCTGGAGTACACCACTGGTTACATCCTTCTCCTCAGAGTGAGCTCCATTTACCTGTACTCTTTGTTGCCTCCCACCCAACCAATTTCTAACCCAAACAGTAACTTTAGGGTCCATCCCTAGGGTGCTCAGTTTGTTTATAAGTTGCCTGTGAGGAACAGTGTCAAAGACTTTACTGAAATCTATATACACAACATCTAGGGCTCTCCCTCGGTCCAACTCCCTGGTCACCCAGTCAAAGAATCAATCAGATTTGTCTGACAAGACCTGCCTCTGGTGAATCTATGCTGCCTCGGATCCTGTAATCTGCTGGACTCCAGAAACCTCACTATTTTCTCTTTCAGCAGTGTTTCCAATAATTTACTCACCACCAAAGTTAAACTAACCAGACTGTAGTTTTCAACCACATCCTTACTTCCGCTTTTGTGTAAAGGCACCACATGAGCCTCTCTCCAGTCTTTTGGCACCACTCCCGACTCTAATGAGGCATTGAAAAGGTCATTCAGTGGAGCTGCTAGAATGTCCCCAAGTTCCCTCAGTATTCTAGGGTGTATCCCATTCGGTCCCATCGCTTTGTCTACTTTAAGATGAGCTAGTTTCTCACGAACACAATCTTCTGAAAATTGTTCAAGATGTCCCTCGCTTCTGTTCCTGTTTGTGGGTGTTTTCTGAGGTCCTGCTCCTGGTTCTTCATTTGTGAACACAGAACAGAAATATTTGTTAAGCAATTCCGCTTCATCCTCATCAGCTTCTACATATTCCCCCCCTGCACCCTTGAGTCTGACAATACCACTTTTGCCCTTCCTCTTCTCACTAACATATCTGAAAAATGTCTTATCCCCCATTTTATTGCACTGGCTATTTCCTCCTCTTTTTGAATCTTTGCTTTCCTGACTACTTTGCTAGCTTCTCTAAGTTTTTCCAAATATAGATGCTTGTCTTCCTCTCTCTGTGATCTCTTGTATTTCATGAAGGCCTCCCTATTTTTCTTCACTTTTTCAGCTACTTCTTTTCCTTTTTCCTTTATTTATTTCCTTTATGGGAGGAGTGGCCTAGTGGTTGAGGCAAGTTACCTCAGACCAGAAGGTCAGGGGTTCAAATCCCACTAGAGGACAACAATCTTGGACCAGAAGGACTGGGGTTTCTAGTCCCACAGGTGCTCCTTGTGGTCTTGGGCAAGCCACTTAACCCTCCATTGCCCATGTTCCGTGTAAGTATTAATGTATGTCTCTCATATCCCCTCGTGTTTAAATGTATCCCTCAATTGTGTTGTGACCACTTTGATTGAAGGATAAGGTGGTGTACAAAACTGTCTAAATAAATAAAATAAAATATTTGCCATCTTAACAAAAAGGTTGGTTGCCCTTAAAATATCCCCTTTCAGTTTTGCCCACTGTTTTTCTACATCCCCCAGCTGTTCCCATCCCGCTAACGACTCCCTGAGCTATTGGCCCATCTTGGCAACGTTAGTCTTCCTAAAGTCTAAGATTCTCACCTTTGAATGGATTCTAACAGCCCTAGTCCTAATACTGAGCCACACCATCTGGTGATCACTGGATGCAAAATGATCTCCCACTATTACATCAGAAACACTTTCACCATTGATAAGCACCAAGTCCAGTATGGCCCGTTCATGTGTGGGGTCTGTTGCTAATTGCCTGAATAGTTCTCCCCGTAGAGAATCCAGGATCTGTTTACTTCTAGATGATACTGCAGCAGGAATGTGTCAATCAACATCTGGCATATTGAAATCCCCTATCAATAGCACTTCCCCTTTCCTAGCATTGCTGCATATGTCTTCAATTAACTCTCTGTCTACCTCTTTCTCTTGTGAGGGAGGTTTGTATATCACGCCAATGCAAATAGATTTCTCTTTCCCTCTTTCTAGTTTAACCCACAATGCCTCCTTTCTCCCTTTTAAGCTCTGTAATTCCAAAGCTTTAATATTATTTTTTACATTTAGTGCTACTCGTCCTCCCCTTCTTCCTACCCTGTCCTTTCTGAATAAAGTATAGCCAGGTATAGTTACATCCCAGTCATGGTTTTCTGTGAACCATGTTTCTGTAACTGCCACTAAATCCAAGTCGGCCACTCCTACGAAAGCTTCAACATCAGGGATCTTATTTCCCATGCTACGGGCATTTATACACACTGCTTTCCATATGTTACCCCTGGTACCCATTTCTATAAAGGTATTTAATGTATCACTTACCTGGGGACTTTTTTCACTCATCCCCAACGAATCTAGTTTAAAGCCCTCTTCAGTAGATTAGCCAGTCTACTACTGAAGATGCGTCAACCTTTCTTGGACAGATGGATTCCATCTCTGCTCTGCAACCCTTGGAACAGCATCCCATGGTCTAGGAAACCAAAACGCTTTTGATGACACCATCCTCTACGCAGCCATGCATTCATCTCCAGGATGAATGTGTGTGTGTGTGTGTGTTTGTGTGTGTTTTGTGAGACTATACCCTCCTTAGGCACCCGCCTAGATATGGGGTATAGCTCTGTTTGTTAAAGGAATACTCTGTAGTTGTGTCCAAGTATAATTAAAGCTGGGCTTTATTCCCCTTCCTTTGAGGATTGCCTTCTGGATACACCAAATAATGGTAACACAAATAAACTGTTGCTTCACAGATAAATAAAAGCTTTCCAAATGATAAAAATGCTTCTTCTTGCTTCTTAACAAAGAGATTCTATCTCATCAGAAATACATAGAGCACAATCCATGGGTTCTGGAATGACCTCTGGGTTTGAACTTTCCCACTGCATCACATCAGGACCTGGTCCTGTAAACGGGCACCAGGTTTCTGTATTACTGGTTTCAGAACCTTGCACTGGGGAGACCTCAGTTTCTATGAGAGGAAACTGTTCTGTGCAGCCAGGGACATAAGGAGCTGTGCTTGGGGTTTCTTTCCAACACCCATTCCAATAAGGGTTTTCTAACACTCTGTAAGCTTGGCTCTTTACAAAAGGACCCACTTCTTTCCCTCTGTAGAAAACAGGGTACTTATCTTTCTTTCTGGTAAAGATAGTTTCCAGCCCTTCCTCCGTTAGCCAAGGCTTCTTCTCTGAGGTGTAAACTGCCTTTCTCCAGGAGTTCCAAGCACAAGGCTTAGCTGAGCTGTAATCACTTCCTGGCTTCAGTGAGCTTTCCTGGGTGTGACGTTTGCTCTCTGCCTGCTTGGTTGCCTTCCCTGGCACGAGGACACCTCTGGCCTGGAAGTCTCTTGCACTGCTTCTCCCAGCACTCTCTGGTTCAACAGCCTGCTTCCACTCAGCCCTCTTTCTCCAGGACAGCGTGTCTCTCTGTGTCTGCTCCTGAGTCTCTCTCCTTCTCTCTCCTCCCCCTGATCTCCTTGCTCTCCTTGATCTCCTTCTGTGGAATTTCCCACCTGGTATTAACTCCCTGCTTGTTCTATGTAGTACGTGATTCTTTCCCCAGGTGAGCCTGATTAGGACTCTGAATTTCTACTGCGTCACTAATGCTCTGAGGAAAGTTTGTTTCTCCATTCCTTGCTTCCCTGCAATCTGAATGTCTCAACTGCACATGTGGCTGTGAGGTAAGCTCTTCTTTTTCATTGCCCTTTATTATCCCAGGCTCAGTGCTGTCCACCTCATGACAGTATATATATATTGTGATGGTGCAGAGGGGTTAAACACTAGAAACAGGAGGTTGAAACAGTTTCTTTCCCCTGATGCAGACGGCAGTACAGGCAAGGAAAGGGTTAAACCTCCAACTCAGAGAAACTCTATGCTTAGGAAGGTAGAGAGAGAGCCACACCTCAGCTCCATGACAACCAGGGGAGCTGACGTGAGAGGCAAGGGGGCGGAGTCCAAGCCCATAGGACAGCCCCAAACACTTAAGCAGGAAGTAACAGCCCCAAAGGAGGAGGTGCTGGGGAACAACAGAGAGACTGAGAGAGAGTCCGAGAACAGGAACAGGAAGGAGAAGTTCCAGGAGAGGTGCTTGGAAAAACCTCTGGGAAAGCATCTTGAGAGAGAGAGGAATTATCACTGGACAAGCAGCAGAGAGAGGGAGGAGAGAAGAACCTTTAAACCTCAAAGGGAAAGGTTGGAAACCTTATCTAGGAGAGAGAAGTTCTTCTGAGGACTCTTCCGTTGAAGCTGTGCACACAGGTGGGAGCTTAGGCAGAAACAGAGTTCCGTTTAAAAAGCTGTCCAAACATTCCCAAGGCAGGCAACGTATCTGTAGCTCAAGTTTTGAAAGGAGCACGGGTGCTTTGAAGCAGTCGGCTGATTGTGTGCTGCAGAGACAGGAGCTGGAAACAAACCCTGCTGAGCAGTTTGCCACGAGGGAATCCGTGAAGCAGTTTGGGGACAAATGTTTGCCTTATGCCCAGCCAGTGAAAGCTAGAAGTACCAGGAAAAAGGTGAGCCCTTTAGATTCCCTTAGAGCTGTGTTAAAGGAGTCTGGTATTTTAAAATCCTCCACCATACCTACAAGTAAGAAGAACTTTAGCTGGAAACAGCTTAGCACTTTATTAGAGCAATGGAAGCCTGTTGATCTGGAAGCCCCTATAAATAAGCAGGATATATCAGAGTCAGACGATGAACCTATGCAAACTGAGGAAGCTTTGATAGGATCTGAATACTCTGACATGGAAACAGATTGCGCTTATTGCCATAAAGAGTGAGAGCTGTGTAACGTTGTGCTGTTGAGAAGTACTGAACAAAGCCTGACTAATTGCAAGGGAGCTTTTACACTGAGAGTGGCTGAGTGCTGCCAAAGTGTAAAACTCAGTCTATTAAGCAGCTGTGAAATAGGAGTACACTACGGTTGTGTTATCTGTTATATGAAGCTGTTTATGAAGACACTGCGGATAATAGGAAAAGCATTTAATGTTTGAAGCTGAAAGAAGTTTGGTTATTCTGTTGGAACGGACTTGCCTGAGAGTTATCAGGAGGACTGTGTTATACCACGTAACTTCATTTTGGTTTGGAGAAGCATCCATTTATTTCTGTTAAAGGGGTAGTAGATATCAATTCCTGTGCAACAATAAACTTATTGTTACCCCAAAAACCTTGGCTGTATTCGTCTTGGCTCACAACTACAAGGAACATAGACAGCAGCACACACAAGGGATATAAATTTGTGGTCACGTCCACTTCTACCAGGCGACCACCTACATATACAAGAAGAGGGCGTGACAATATATATATATCTACACACACACATACATATACATACCCATGCACATACATACGTCCATACATCCATTCACACATCCTTCAAATTAGGAATTATATGGAAATTGTATATTCATATTATATATATATATATATATATATATATACAGGGTGGCCCAAAAAAAGTGAGAACATCTCGTAAATTAAAAGCTTAAATAGTTTCTCCAGGACCAAGCAGGAAGTCAGTCCTCACATATGGGTGACGTCGGAGCCGACGGAGCCCTCGCGGAGCAATTTTCCCCAGCTTTCAAAGAAAGCCTTTGGGAATTGCAGCGCGCATGCGTGGTCCTCTTCCCGCCCAAGGGTGCCATCTTGCTCAGTCTTCTTTTTTCCGCGGAGCCCTACAGACGTTGCCTGTGAATCCCCGCAGAACAGTTGATTTTCCTCTATTTTTATCTATTTTTTCTTCGGTTCGACGCCGGTTCTTTTCCCGCCCGGACTCGCGACGCCGGTTACGAGTCCGTCCTTTATTTTTCGTTTTTTTTGTCCTTCGTGACAGATTTCGTGCTTTTTTCCTTTTTTCCCTGGCTGCCCGGTCGTTCGACCTCGCAGGGGCCCTTTTTCCCCCGATGGCGGCCAGTGGTTTCAAAAAGTGTGACCTCTGTAAGAAACTTATGTCTCTTACAGACACTCATGACTTCTGCCTCCGCTGCCTCGGCCCAGATCATGACCCCATGATCTGCACGCCATGCGGCAAAATGTCCTCAAAAGCATTGAGGAGTCGGCAGCACCAGCGGGAGCGTATCTTCTCTGACTCCGGCCGGGCTTGGACCTCGTCAGAGGCTTCGACGTCTCGGGACTCTGGTCCTGAGCATCGTTGGAGTTCCTCTGAAAGGGGGTCTCCTACCCGGGAGCATCATCGGAAGAAGAAACCCGCGAGGGCGGGATCGGTGGACGCTCCTGGTTCCTCGAGGGCCAGGTCGCATAGCCCCGATTCCCGTCCCGGGTCCTTGGAGTCGGAAAGGCCGTCAAAACATCCTCGACTCGAGATGGACTTGCCCGCTCACGTAAGTACGGTTGTCCTCGTGGACTCGCCTCCGAAGGACCCGACGTCGGGCCCGACGCCGTCGGGGCCCGAGTCGGGGGCTGCTGGGTCTCCTGAGCTCGGACTCAGGTTGACGGCCTTGGAGTGCAGTTTGTCTGCCTTCTTGGACCAGCAGCGGGCATTGATCGCTGGCCTCGCTGGCGCTTCTGCCCTGACCGCCGGGACGTCGACCTCCAAGTCGACCCCGGAGACCGAGCCGATCCTCGAGTACATAAGGGTTCGAGTCGATCCTCGGTCGAGGTCTCCTTCGGCCTCCCGTTCGGGACCGAGGTCGTCGGGGCGGATGGCATCAGTGCCCGCCCGACCGGAGCCGGTCGACTCCTCCTCCGAGGAGTTGGCCTGGGAATCTGAGGACGAAGAGTCACCTGGTTCCTTTCGGACTCGGTGTGTCCCTTCGGACTCCCCCGAGTCCGAACCTCGGAGACGGTCCCCCCCGGAGGATACCCGGTTCTCGGACTTCGTGAGGGATATGGCCAAAGCCTTGGCCTTCCCTGCGGATCCCGAGGAGGAGCTTCGAGTCGAAGAACTTGATGCCCTCCAATATGACTCTCCCCCGAAGGAGGCCTTTATTGTACCGGTTCCTCCAATGCTGGAACGGCTTCTCTTCCGCATGTGGGAGAGCCCGGCGTCGTCGCCGGTGTTAAGCAAGCGGGTCGATTCCATTTATCGAGTCCGCAAGAGCCCCGGGTTCCAAAAGGCACAACTACCACACCATTCCATGGTGGTGGAATCGGCCATGCATAGACTGAAGAGTCAAAAAATGCACTCCTCGGTGCCCCCTGGTAGGGAAGCCCGAAGCCTGGATGCTCTCGGTAGGAAGTGCTTCCAGGGCTCTATGCTTGCTTGTCGAGTCCAGACATACCAGCTCTACATGGGCATGTATCTCCGAGACCTGGCTAAAGAAATAGCCGGGTTCTCTGCTGGTCTCTCCGACGAACCTTTGCAGAGGTTTCCAATCCTTGTCTACTGGCATTCGGGAGTGCTCCAAGTTTATCTCTCGAGCAGCCTATGATGGTTTTGAGGCTTCGGCTCGAGTAGCCGCGGCCGGCATCGGTGGACGCCGCCAGGCTTGGCTTCAGACGTCCGACCTCGAGCCCTGGGTGCAGGACAAGTTGGTCGATGTCCCCTGCCGAGGTGATAACCTCTTTGGCAAGCCCATGGATGAGAAGGCTGCGCAAATCGAGATGGAGACTCTCACCAGGACTCGTCTCTCCAGGAAGAAGAAGGCCTCGGGGAAAAAGCCCTTTTAGCTGGTCCACTTTGCCCACAGATGGTCCAACATCACCACAGATACCTGGGTGCTTCAGATAGTTCAAAAGGGCTATCTTCTTCATTTTCACCAGGTACCTCCCTCCTACTTTCCAGGGGAGCCTTCCAGACTCCCTCTGCACAGGGACTTACTCCTTCAGGAGTTAGCAAGTCTTGTTCAGGAACAAGCTGTGGAACCGGTGCCCCACCACCTGAAGGGTCAAGGGTTTTATTCCAGATACTTCCTGATTCCGAAAAGAACAGGAGGCCTCAGACCCATCCTAGACTTGCGCAACCTCAACAAGTTCCTTGCAAAGGAGACGTTCAAAATGCTTACCCTTGGAATCCTGCTGCCCTACCTCCAGCAGGGAGACTGGCTATGCTCCTTAGATCTGAAGGATGCGTATACTCATATCCTTATTCATCCAGACCACAGACAATACCTCAGGTTTGTGGTGGACGGACGCCATTACCAGTACAGAGTACTGCCTTTCGGCCTATCCTCCGCCCCCAGAGTGTTCACCAAAATGCCTAGCAGTGGTGGCGGCCTATCTGAGACTTCAGGGTCTCTTTGTATTCCCATACCTGGACGACTGGCTCATCAGAGCCCAGTCTGCCCAAGAAGCCACTCAGGCTACTCATCGCACGGTGGCTCTGCTCCAGCACTTGGGATTTGTCATAAACTTTGCAAAGTCCACTTTGCTCCCCTCTCAGGATCTAGAATTCATCGGCGCCAGGTTGGACACTTCAGGCGCGGGCCTTCCTGCCTCTGGACAGGGCCCAAAGGCTCATGGATCTCGCCAGCCGTTTTCACAGCAATTCCCTGGTCTCGGCCAGGCAATTTCTGAGACTGCTCGGCCATATGGCTTCCACGGTCCATGTAACCCCCTATGCCCGCCTGAACATGCGACCTGCTCAATGGTGCCTTCGCAAACAATGGCATCAGGCCACTGGGAGCCTAGCGGACTCCGTACAGATCTCCGACCAGCTGATCTCCTCTCTGCGATGGTGGCTTCACCTGCCAAACCTAGTGCTCGGGGTGACCTTTCAGCCCCCTGCACATTCTCAGGTCCTGACGACCGATGCTTCTTTCCAGGGCTGGGGAGCACATTGCCAAGGGACTTGTACTCAGGGTCTCTGGACTCCTTGGGAGTCCGCTCAGCAGATCAACTTCCTGGAGCTCAGAGCCATCCGCCTGGCGCTCAAAGCCTTCTCTCACCTGATTTCTCACCAGTCAGTACTTGTCCAGACAGACAATCAGGTTGCCATGTTCTACGTGAACAAGCAAGGCGGAACCGGCTCCTTCCTTCTCTGTCAGGAAGCACAGAAGCTCTGCTCTTGGGCCGTCCATCGCAACATCGTCCTCAAAGCTGTCTATCTCCCAGGTCAAGAAAACTATCTGGCAGACAAACTGAGCAGGATCCTCCAACCGCACGAGTGGAGATTGGATCCGCTGGTGGTTCAGCGGATCTTTCTACGGTGGGGCCTCCCCACCATGGATCTGTTCGCCAGTCCTCTGAACCGGCAGCTTCCCAGATTCTGCTCTCGACAGCCGCATCCTCTCCGGGTGGCGGCGGATGCTTTTTTGATTCCATGGTCCACAGGCCTCTTGTATGCCTTTCCACCCATGCCTCTGGTGTCTCGGACGCTCTTCAAAGTTCTCAGAGACAAGGCATCGATGATCCTAGTGGCTCCCCGGTGGCCGAGGCAACCTTGGTTCCCGCTTCTGATGCAGCTAGCGGTGGACACCCCTCTTCCTCTGGGGTTTCAGCCCGACCTCCTCTCGCAGGATCAGGGGACGCTCGTGCACCCCAACCTCCGGTCCCTTCATCTGATGGCCTGGCTGCTGAAAGGGTAGTCCTTGCTCCTCTCCAGCTGCCTCCAGATGTGGAAGAGGTCGTCTTGGCCTCCAGGAGGCCTTCCACCCGGAAGTCCTACGCTCTTAAGTGGCGTCGGTTCTCCGTCTGGTGTACTCAGCAGTCTCAAGACCCCTTCTCCTGTTCGTCATCAGTGGTCTTGCAGTACTTGCTTTCTCTTTCCAATCTTGGCCTTAAGTCCAACTCGGTCAAGGTCCACCTCAGTGCTCTTTCTGCGCATCACGTGCCGGTGGATGGTAGACCTCTTTCCAGCCACCCTCTGGTGGCTCGTTTTCTCAGAGGCCTCCTTCTCCTTAAACCACCTTTGCGCCCGCCAGCCCTGAACTGGGATCTCAATGTGGTTTTACAGCGGCTTACCTGTCCGCCTTTTGAGCCTATGGCTACCTGTCCTCTTCGTTTTCTTTCCTGGAAAACCTTGTTCTTGGTGGCCCTCACTTCTGCTAGACGCGTTAGTGAGCTGCAGGCCCTGGTATCTGATCCTCCTTACACTAGGTTCTACAAGAACCGGGTAGTCCTATGGACTCACCCTAAGTTTCTTCCTAAAGTGGTTTCCCCTTTTCACATCAACCAGGAGGTGGTACTTCCGACCTACTTTCCCAGGCCACACTCCAGCCGAGCTGAAATGGTCCTGCATACCCTGGACTGTAGAAGGGCGCTGAACTTCTACCTGGACCGTACGCGGGAGCACCGAAGGGTGGTTCAGCTCTTCGTGTCTTATGACCCCAACAAGTTGGGGCTCCCTGTCTCCAAGCGTACTCTGTCCATCTGGATTGCGGACTGCATCGCTTGGGCTTACGAGGCTGCGGGCCTCGTGCTGGAAGGTAGAGTCACCGCTCATCACGTTCGGGCGAAGGCTACGTCAGTGGCTTACCTCCGCTCTGTTCCGTTGGCAGACATCTGCCGGGCCGCTACTTGGTCTTCAAGCCAGACTTTTGCAGCCCATTACTGCCTGGAGAGGGAGTCCCGCAGGGACAATGCTTTCGGACAGGCAGTCCTCCGTAACCTCTTCGAGGTATAGGCAACTCCTACCCTCCATCCCGGATGTTGGGCTACCGGTTGGAGACGTATTCAGAGAAGATTCCTTCCTTCTGTGCTGCTGAGCTAGAGGGAGCTCATTTTTGTGCTTAGGGTCTCCGGTAGCCTTAAGCTTGGGAGTCCCATATGTGAGGACTGACTTCCTGCTTGGTCCTGGAGAAAGCGTAGTTACTCACCTGTAACAGGTGTTCTCCAGGAGCAGCAGGAATCAGTCCTCACAACCCTCCCTCCTCCCCTTGGAGTTGCAGTTATATGCTTTCGTTTTTGCTAATTTTTGCTGTCTTTTAGCTATGTCATCTGACGGGAAGAGGACCGCGCATGCGCGCTGCAATTCCCAAAGGCTTTCTTTGAAAGCTGGGGAAAATTGCTCCGCGAGGGCTCCGTCGGCGCCGACGTCACCCATATGTGAGGACTGATTCCTGCTGCTCCTGGAGAACACCTGTTACAGGTGAGTAACTACGCTTTACTTATATACCTTTTTTTAGCTATATAACGTCTTTATTTCAACTATTTCCGGTCACCATCTTTTTTTAAAAAATTTGTCAATCGTTTACACCTGTCTTTTTGAATTTTTAAATAACTTATATGCTACGAGATGTTCTCACTTTTTTTGGGCCACCCTGTATATATATACATACATGTATGCATTGTGGTACTGTATATATATACATACCCCCACATAGGTAATGGAGTGGAGGAGTAGCCTAATGGTTAAGAACACTGGCTTGGGAACTCAGAGACCAGCGTTCATTTCCCACTAGCATTCTTTGTGGCCTCGGGCAAGTCACTTAACCCTCCATTGCCTCAGAAAAATCCAAGTTATCAATGTCCCTGTTTAATGTACATTACCAAGTTTAAGTTTCAATGTAAACTGCTTTGATTGAAATGATAAAGCAGTATATAAAACCTGTTAAATAAATAAATATGGGTATGTGATCCCCTTAATACACTTACATATTAATTATTTTTGACTCTCTCCTTAACTTCCTTTGTCCAAAGGTTTAGGCACATGGATGATAATTAGTTCTATTGGTTTCATAGTGTTTGTTGGTGACCCCGTGAGATCGGAACTCAACCAGTTGTGCCTTACCTTTAAATTGTTAGATGGTATGATACAAGATGCCAGGTCCTGCCAATAATCAAATGACGTCCCCCAGCTTTGAGTACCCCTTCTTTTAATCAGGACCTCAAAATATGTTTGTTAGTTTTATTTAACATGTTTGGTGCTTGGACAACGGGCGATTGGTCTGTAGCATTCTTCTATCGCATATGTCACATAGAAATGAGAAAGTTATTTCTATGTTGATATAGATGATCAATTATACATTTTATATATACAACATCATATCTGCTCCGATCGAAAATTAGTACGTTCCAATATGGGATGCCTGTTCACGAGTATGTATCCTCATGTACCACCCACTTATGAATATTTAAAGTATGACATTGTGTGACGTTGGTCTGCCTCCTTTTAAAATCTGATGTTTGGCAGGCTGTTTCTCCTTTTCAAAGGTCTTCAGTGACAAAGTGCTTTTTGGTCGGTGAATAGTGTAGCAGTAAGTACAGACATCACACCTAGCTAGGGGCTTCATGTGAATGTACCGCTGATGCTGAATAGCGCGGTATATAAGAAAAATAAATAAATAAATAAAATGTACAAGGAATTTCATTCACAGGGCATATATTTTATTTATGTGGGCAATGCATTTTCCAAAAGCTTGGATTGGAGCATTTGCTCCCAAGGCTCATGATTGGAGTTCACTATATAGTTTCCAAGGCACATAAGGTCGATGCTGTTCACATGGATCTTTTCCAATGGATGGATTCCCACTTAATGTTTGGGAGTTATGTTGGGAAGTAATGCTTTATGTGTGGGAGGTTTCTATGTTTTGAGAGCCCCCATGGCGCTAGCTTCTACCACGGGCTGTGCACTTCTATCGCTAAGATCAGTACTTTTTTAAAAAAAATAAAAATGAGAAGAGCATACAAGGTCTGATCCTTTAAAACCAATGTTAAATGCTTCGCTCCAGTGGACATGTTTTTAATATCATGTTGTTTAGCTTTGAAGTTACACTATACATGTGGGTGGTTGTTTGTTTCTTAAGAGTCGCTGGTGGTGTGAGCATTCAATCTAATTCTAGTACTCCTCCCGCTAAGGCTAGATCAGTTCTGTTCAAAATAAAAAATATACAACATAGGCTGGGTTTTATGAATATTGGGGTCTTTTTAGGTGTTGTAAGTGAGTGGGCAGGTTACTAGTGTCCTGATGATTATCGTTAACAAGACCATTTGAGATGGTATATGTTATCCACCTCTGCTGAAGCTCTGTTGTAGAAGAGGTACGTCAGCTCATAAGGAGGATTGTGAACTGTATATTCTTCCAAAAATATAAGATCTAATAGCATACAGTCAGTTCTCATAATCACTTGAGATAGTTAGTTAGTTCGCCTTATATGGATGATTTGATTCCACAATTAAGAAATTACACATTAATACTGAGAATTAAATTATCTTCCTCCTGTTGTACACCATAGATATACAGGCTATACTCAATCAAGAGAGCATATGATTAGGTTCCTTCTCTCTGGTAGTTTATGGTTATAGCATGCCTGGCTTGGTGCCCATCCTCGTCTCTCTATTTGTCATTTGACATGCTTGTTTTCTCGTATCTCCAGAACAATTTTACTCTTTTTTAACTCATGAGATTACAAGGTAGTTCTCTTATTATTGTATTAACATTAATACATGTTTTAATGTATGCTATCAACTCTTAGTGTTTGCTTTTTATGGATATGAATATGTGATTATGCACTTGAAGTGGTTTTCCACTTATTTGATAGTTTATCTTTTTATCATTTTTTCCATTATATGAAGTTTGTGATTAATATTATGAGTTTACTTTATTATTTGTATTAATTTCTGCATATTTTATGTTGACTAATTTATATTTAAAATTTTTATGTTTTTAGAGGTCAATATACCTCTGAAGAAGGCTTTTTCCAAAACAATTGTAGGGTAACCTAGGTACCAATAAAGCTCTCTGTTCTCCAAGGTGTGGTGTGAGCTCGATATCACTGCAGGTGGGATGGTTCCCCTCCGTTCCCCTCTGGTTGGTTCATGAACCAGCTGCTACAAGAAGCAGTCATTTATTTCATCTAGAAACTTTATCTCCCTAGCATGTTCTGCCATCACAATGACCCAGTCAATGCTGGGGTAACTGAAATCACCCATTAATATTACTGTGCTGTAACTTTTGTTAGCTTCCCTGATTTCTTTGAGCATTTCATCATCCATTTATTCATTCTGGCCAGGTGGTCGATAGTACACCCCAACTGCCATTACCTTCCTCTTCCCCTTTTTACATGGAATTTCAATCCATAGAGATTCTACAGTGAATTTTGCTTCCTGCAAAACTTTAATCCTTTGTGACTCAATGCACTCTCTAACACAGAGTACAACCCCTCTATCAATTTGATCTGCTCTGTCATTATGATATAGTTTGTACTGTAAACGGGGGTGCTTGTTGTGAAAGTTCCACCATCTTGGCAAGGCTATGAATTTACTTGACTTGTAAAGGATTGTGGGTGCTGTAGTTCATTCACACAAAACTAGCCGTTTAACAAGAATAAAGAATTGTAGTTGCTCGAGTGTAAAGCAGAAATCAGATTTTATTTATGGGGTGTTATTCCCTCGCACAGATATGCTTGGTAACATCAACAGGATAATTTCTCTAGGAGTTTTATTCAGGAAACAAAACAAATAAGGCAACTGAATTACTTATGCAACAACTTATAAAGACCTTGATGGAACAGAAAAGGTCTTTCTTCTAGCCCCTGCTAATAAACTTTCTTAGCAGTGCTGGAATGAAAAATAAACCCAAAAGGAAAATTTTCTTTATCAAAAAAAAAAACAGCTTTCTTCCTTTCACACAGAGAAGAAGCTTTTTTTCAAAGTCCCACATGCACTTGTGCTTTGCTCTAATCACAGGTGCTTAACCAGCTGCAAACCATTGCTGGCCCACTCTCCACATGGCTCCACTTTCCCCAAAGCTTTCTCTCAAAGAAACTTCTGGGAAGCTAAAAATCAGTACAGTTCCTTTTGGTGTTTGATCCTTATCTGAGGATTACTTTAGAACAGAAGCTTAGAGAGAGAACAATCCATACATTCAACTTCCTCATCTGATATTTCCCCTTGCTCTTGAAATATCATAGGATCACTTTCATACACTGGCTCAGAGGATTTCTCTAACTGATCTCTACCAGGATGGAAACTGTTTCCCTGCTGTCTTCCTTGTGCAAGGCTAGGGAACCGATCAGAGTTCATACCTGAGATCACGTTGTCATTAGGTTTCCTCTCTGGGTATTTTGGCCAGTAGGTAGCAAAGCTTCTGTGCCCAGCTCTCCAATCAGAATCTCTGGACTTCAGGTCCCTTTTCCCATACCTCCTTAAGTAGGTATTAGAGCTCCTTCTTTCTGTAGATGCAGCCGTCTCCTTTACAGGTGCTGTCTGGGGGTTCCTGGCTGTATATCTCCAAGCCTCTGGCTTCCTCCAGTCCAATGAAGAATGCTTGCCCCAGGAATCTCTCCCAGCATATGTACTGCCTTGAGCTCCTTTCTTAGACCTTCTGGACGTCTTGCTGTTCTTCCTTCTGTGCACGCTCCGTCTCTCCTTCTCTTTCTCATCCACCTTCTCTTGCTGTCCTCGTTGCTTCCCTTGCCACCATTGCTGTCTGTCTGATGAATTTCTTCTAGCTTTAAAGTGCCTAGATGGCCACTCCACCCTAGCACACTCCAGGTGTTCTGAATTAAGCCCTGCCCTAGGAGATGTGTGATTAGGGATTACATCATTGCTTCTCTGATTAGGCACACATTTCCCTACTTCAGCTCTCCTAGAGGCTTTCTGTAAACCAGTGCATTCTGGGTCTGGTAGTCTTTTAGGTAAACACTCTGTTTTAGTGCTTTTACCAGCCAGCACAGGTTGCTTATTCAGAGCCAATTCACCTCTTGTATTATTTCTCCCTGAACTATGATAAGCTTCCTTATCACAGTACCCAGGTATCATAGTGTCCCACTGGTTATCCTCCTTCCACCATGTCTCTGAGATACCAATCATATCTAACCTCTCATTTAGTGCTATATATTCTAACGCTCCCATCTTATTTTTTAGGCTTCTAGCATTTGCATACAAGTATTTTAGAGGCTGTATTTTATTCATATTAATCTGGTGATCAGTAGGCAGGGGTAATTTGGAATCTTTAAGTTCTGTCTGTTCTGTACTCAAGGGTATTTTGTCTTTACTGGAACCTCTCTGCTGATGTGCCCTAACGCATTTTTTTGGTAGTATCCTTCAAGGATACATTGTTCCGAACCATGCGCTCTTGGGTGACTGTCGGCTTTCCCCTATTATCTAGTTTAAAAGCTGCTCTATCTCCTTTTTTAAATGTTAATGCCAGCAGCCTGGTTCCATCCCAGTTAAGGTGGAGCCCATCCCTTCAGAAAATCCCCTCCTTTTTCCAGAATGTTCCCCAGTTCCTAATAAATCCAAACCCTCTTCCTTGCACCATCGTCTCATCCACACATTGAGACTCCGGAGCTCTGCCTTCCTTTTGGGTCCTGTGCGAGGAAAGGGAAGCATTTTGGAGAAAGCTACCCTGGAATTTCTGGATTTCAACTTCCTACCTAAAAGCATAACTTTGGCCTCCAGGACCTCCCTACCACACTTTCCTATGTCATTGGTACCGACATGGACACACAATAAGCGGTGTGTGGAGGTCACAGGTGCTTTTATTCAGTGGAACCCCTACGTGTTTCAGCAACCAGCCGTCTTCAGGGGGTGCATATCCTCAAGAAACTAAATAAACAATAAATACAATAAAAACACAAGTACAAATAATGCAAACAATAAATACAATAAATATGAATATAAACTAAAACAATAAGAGGAAAGTTTAAAAGCAATAGTAACAAGAATAAAAACCAAAAACGTAAGGCTAATACTGTTACAAAGGACATGATATCGCAAATGGAGCCCAAATTGAGCATGCAAAAGAGAGATGAGGAGGAGTGCCATTCATACATTGAGTACTCAAGGAAAACTGCGGACAATGCAATCATTAAACCAATGGAACTGTGGGAAATAGAACTGAAGGGAATAAAACAAAGCAAAAGATAACGACAAAGTTGCAGTCTCTTTAAAGAATACTCATATAACTACATCCCTATAAAAATTGCATCAGGTCATAACTGCAGGGGAGAACAGGAGGCTACTAGGAGGTCAGAGCCAGAGGGGAACACAAATAAGAGCATTAAAACAAAAAAAACTAATGTGTACCTTAAAACCATTAAAACCATTTGTAGTTGATTAAAAGGACATAATTGCAGGGGACAACAGGAGGAAGTGTAGCTCTATAATGAGGCCGAGTGAGGCGGTGGCCTCATGTGGCAACTTTTTGGGGGCGGCAAAAATTTCCCCCAAAAAGACCGCCTCACTTGGCCTTCAAAATAAAAAAAAACCAGTCGCAGAAGCTGCTGCCACTATAGCGGCAGAATGAAGTGCCCTGTCATTCTTTTTCCCCCACGCCACGCCGGCTGAGCTTTGCAGAGCCAGGAAGGGAGTGTTTCCCTTTTCCGCGGCTCTGTTAAAGTTGAGCCCGCCGATGCTGATGGGAAAGAGGCATTTCCTGTTAATGGGCTATCGGGGGGGGGATTAGAACTGGAAATGGACTGATGGGGGGTTAAGAATGGAAATAGGCTGATCGGGGGGAGGGCTAGGACTGGAAATGGACTAATGGGGGGGTTTGTAGGGTATAGTAGTAGCACAAAAATAAGTTAGACTCTCTGTTGTTGTCTAGGGGAGATAGCTACTAATATACAGCCCAAAGTTTGGTGAGTTATTCTGGCAATGAGCCATGAAAGAATTCTGGTCTGCAGATGTATATTAGACTTTATTATAGGCAACCAAATAGAAAAATATACATACACATATATGGCTAATTAGGAACATAAAGTAACAATTTGTTATTTTACAGATATACAATTGGACAACGTAATGAATCACAGATTAGTAACCAGACGTCACTGATTCGCTCTGCACTGAGGAAAAGCAAGAAATATATTGCTAACCCCTTTGCCCATCCAGGAGAGGAGAGATAAGCCAGTACCTTAGCTCCGTCGGCACTCAGAAGCAGCTTCTAGCTAGTGCGGGCTCTAGCCTTGTCAGGCGAGCCGCAGTAAGTCCGAACCGGAGGTATCTGTGAAAGTCTTCTCTCAGACCTGTGGAGGACGGCCTAGCCCACACGTAGGGGCCATCTGGCGGAAGGCTCAGGGCGCAGGAATCAGGTACGCAGTGCACAGCAGCAGGACCGGTGCAGAAGTCTGTATGTCCAGGTGGGGAAAAGCCCCAACTCTCTCTCTCACTACTACTAACTAACTAAAGTTTCCAGCGCAGAATGCAGAATTCTGTGTGAGAATCCTCCGTCATAGGTCCGATGATTGGTGGGCACCAGGCAGTCTGAGGTGTTCTCAGCGAATCAGGAGGTAGATGATGAGCAGCTTCTTGCAAACAAAGGAGCCATGGTAAAAGTCAGGCAGAAGCAACAGTATGTAACTTCTGGGCATGTACAAGTGTCCAAGGCCAGCCACGGACAATAGCCTCTGTATGCATGCTTAGAAACGCTGATCCAGCAGTTGCTTGAAGGACAGGCTTATAGCTGAACACAGCAAAAGTGAAGTGAAGAATCCATCTTGTTTTGTGCAGTTTGGTTCATTTTGGTTCAGGCCTGAGTTGCTGAGCAGGCCGGAGATTTGCATGTAGAATTGCAGGGGTACCAGCCCTACATCTCCCCCCCCCTTGTAAGATGGAGGATGCTACAAGGGAGTACACTCCATCATACAAAGCCTAACTAGCAGTACTACCGTGCAGGTCAGAACCAAATGACAAATGATTGACTAATACATGAGAAGTGGATAATACTTCAAGCACAATATGCAGGAAAACAATACTGCATGAGGAATAATACCGTGAATACACTCAAGCAATAAAAGAAGTCAAAATAAAATGACATTGATACAGTCAAGTCAATGCAATCAAAATAAGGCATGGTAACTTCAAACTCAAGAGTATATATATAGTATCCAAACCAAAAATGCATATCAGTAATGCAATATAATGTGTTAGTGTAACACCAAGGTGAACATTCAAAAGTAATGAGAAGCAATGTGTAACAGTGTTAGGAAAATAAACACATGCTATCTATGGAAAAAAAAACAACTCAATTAAGAGTAATGGATAACTTTCAAAGAAAATAGTGACACTTATTCAAAAGTGTGACGTTCCAGCAAATCCTGCAGACGCATGGCAGGCAGCAGAGGTGCAGGATGCATAGAGCGACGAAGAGCACGAATCTGTCTCTGTTGATACAAAGAGATAAGAAACTGGAGCACCAACAGAAAGAAAAGACCAGGAACAATGACATGTGACATAAAAGCAGTTTGTAAAATGTCCACATCACGTGAATCAAAGTTATAATCAGCAATGGCAAGGTCGGCCTGGTCAATGGACAGTTCAACTGTGTGAGAGTCCTTATAGTACAAAAGATAGGTCAAGGCTGCAGTGAAGTCAATCTCATGACCTCGAAACACATCCAATATCTGGAGCTCTGTCGAAACAGGGTCAGCATCAAGATAAAACAAGGAAACTCCACCAACATTAACAATGGAGTTCTTGGGAACATCAATCAAGCAAACATTGCAGGGTAGAGGAACTCTATTATGAATGTCATGTTTATTCATGGTGACCAGGAGTTCACTCAAAGGGGTACTAACCAGCCAAACATTGTTGACAACAGCAACTGTCGTCTCTGAAAAGTCATCGAACTTGGCCATGGTAACTTTACATTGTTCTTTCACATTTGCAGCAGACAACCCACAAAGAGCTGTAGAAGTGTCCTTCAGGAAAGGTTTACCAGGACATAACCAATGAATGTCTTTAGAGCGTTGGCACATGCCAAGATTAGGCACCACATATATTAGTGAGGCGTGCAACAGACGATTCAAAATGTTTCTGTAAAACATGTCGGGGATCTAGGGACACAAAAACTTTCTGTGTGACAGTCTGGGACTGTGTAATCAGGAAACCAGGCGCATCCTGTAGCACGACACCAGAAAGAGGGCCAGGCTCAATCAATCTAGCCACCTCGGATCCCGCTAACATCAAAATCAGGAACAGGACCTTCAAAGTCCGAGACTCCATCTGTAAAAGAAAACAAACAGGCTATGCTGCCTGAAGGTTAGTATCACTCACTTCAGCAAGAGGTTCATCAGGAAGGAACTTACTGGGATGACACGGTCTAAGCTGATTAATGTGGACCCATTTAAGGGAGCCTTCCCTCTCAGTACCTGACTTCATGCGAATTTGATAAGCAACAGGGGAGGCTTTATCCACAATAGGAAATGGACCGTTCCAGCTAGGTAGAAATTTACAGTCTTTGACCTTATTCTTACCAAAATTGTAGTAGAATACCTTATCGCCAATCTGGTATTCTTTAGAGGTAGTCCTCAAATCATAGTAGGCCTTCCTACCCCTAGCAGCAGTGTCCAAATTCTTTTGGGCAAAGGCAAAGGCCCTTTGCAAGTGTTGTCTTAAATGGGCAACATATTCATGAGCAGTCGTAGCAGCAGCGAGATTCACATCATTAGTCCTGTAAAGAAGATGAAGGGGTAAAACCATGTCCCTACCTGTCATCATCTCAAAAGGGGACACACCAGTAGCACGATGACGCGTGGCTCTGATAGCCATCAGGACCAAGGGCAGTTTGATGTCCCAGTCCTTCCCAGAGGAAGAAACATACTTTTTCAAGATACTGATGATAGTTTTGTTTGCTCTCTTCACTTGTCCAGAGGATTGTGGACGATAAGCAATGTGGACTTTGGCCTTCACACCTAGTACCTTCCACAGATGCTTAATGACTTGTCCCGTGAAGTGGGAACCCTGGTCGGATTCCACTCGCATGGGGAGGCCCCACCTGCTGAAAACATGGTTTAACAACAAGGTGGCCGTGGTCTCGGCGGTACAGTTGGGTGCTGGGATGCACTCGACCCACTTAGTAAATAAGCAGGTAACTGTCAACATATATTTGTTGCCTCGAGAGGATCGGGGCACGGGGCCGATCCAATCAATCTGGAGATCAGACCAAGGCATGGTCAGACCTCTGTTTCTCAAAGGTGCTCTATGAGAAGGAGCTGCAGGTTGAAATCTGCAACAGGTCAGACAACCTTTAGTATACAATTGTACATCTTGGTACATGTGGGGCCAGTAGGCCACTTGTTTCAACGTTTCATAGGTTATTCGGTCACCTCTATGACCGGCACAAGGTTCATCATGAGCGTTGTGACAAGGCAGAGCTTTCAGAGCACAAGAAAAAGGGTTTTAAACACACTTTATCCTATGAACCTGCCAGGTATACAGGTCAAGAAAGGGTTAAAAGCTCAGCACACAAAGTTTCAGTGCAGGAGAGACTGGAAAGTGAGCCACACCCTAGCTCTAGGCTAACAGGGAGAGCTAGCCTATCAGGGAAAGGGGTGGACTCACGCCCGATTGGACAAAGCAGTCCTCATAACCAGGAAGTGGTAGTTTCAGAGGAGAGAGGGGGAGGAGAAGGAGTAAAGAGAAGAAAGCAACGCAGAGGCTTACCTTTGGCACAGCCGGGAGAAAGTGACTCAAGGGAATCAGACGCAGCCTCAGAGTCAGACACTCTTTCCAGAGGGACAAAGAAATCAGGTCCAGGCAGAGACTTGAAACCCCAAGGAGGCAAAGCTGGAAGCAAGTGGAACCAGCTGGGAACTGAGTACTTGGACGGTTGCCAGCCACCTTGCTCAGAGAAAGCCACGTCTCGGGGAAGGCAGTTGAAAGTGTTGCCAGGAAGGAATAGCCCAAAGCCAAAGCCAAACCAGGTTAGAAACTCTTACAAACCTTTTAAGCAAAGTTTGGAATCCTTGTCTGAAAGGGATAGAAGTAATTCTTCAGATATTTCCCCTAGGTCCAGACTGATAAGAGAGAAACTGGGTAGAAGGGAAATCCCAGCAGATGAAAAACAAGCGTTGCCTTATAGCAGAGAACGTGTCAGAAGCTGCACTTCAGAGGGTAGCTCAGCTGCACCTCAGCAGGTTGCTAATTGGCAGCAACGGGACATGAACTTAGAATCAGATTCTGATGGCCAGGCTGTATTAAAAGAACCTGTAAAATACTATCAGAAGAGATATATTCCTCCCAACCAGAGAGTAAGATCCAGGCAAGACAGGGAAGAGAGAAATCCCTACTCTCAGTTGTTTGAGAAGCTTAATAAGCCGGTAACCCTGCAAAAGCCTAAGAGACGTAAAGAGACTGGAGAAAAGCAGTTACAGACTCTCCTTAAACACTTGAGATCTCTAGACTCTAGTGAGCCTTATATACAGGAGACTCAAGATAGTGAATGTGAACCGATGCAGACAGATAATCCATTGTCTTCTAGCAGTGACTCAGAAATGGAATGTGGCATCTGTCAGAAAGAGTTTTAAACTACAGCTTAAACATATCCCATATTTTTAAGGCTGTTATGAAAGGCTAATTTGGAGATTGGAGTTACATGCAGACAGGAGTATTGTCTCACTGCCAACCCAAGTCATATACCTAGCTCTAAAGGATAGGTTGCAAGAACAGATAGAATTCTTCTGTGAGAAGTTTGTGTAGAAGAAGAATCAAGCTTAAGAAAGAAGCATCTGTTATACCTAGAGGCTAGAAGAAGTAACTTAAAGCACACGTGGAAAAGAAAAACCACAACACTGAAAGTTCCTTTATTAAAAGCTTTGTATTGGAAAAGTATTGCTGGTATTGAGAACAAGGATGTTTTGGAAAGTTGAAAGAAATAAGAGAAGTTGATTTTGATTTGCATATTGTGCCCTGAGAAATATCAGGAGAGCTGTTCATTCTGGACTTTACCTGTTACGTTTATATCATCTTTTGGATCTCTGTTCTGGGGGAAGAAACCCTGTGCAAACAATAAAATATTGTTTACCCTTAACCTAACTTTGGCTGTCATCACTGGGCTACAACTACACAAGCATACCAGGCAACAGCATAAACAGAGTGACTTTAACTGTGCCCCACTCTCCTACGGCTTCCATACTGGGGTTGACTGGCGAGGGGTGACAGCGTGCTGTAACATAACTCCACGGAAGGCCCGAGGTACCACCCATTGCACAATACCATGCTTACTCGTCCGTATCAACAGATCTTTCTGGAGATGGAACATGTCCTTGGAGATGTAGAGGATCCTCAGTTCCTCATCGTCCTGACAATCCTCCAGAGTTAATGGGTGTTCCTGGGGGTTCTGCAGAAAAAGGTAGAAACGTCCAAGAGTAGGATCTTGTTTCTGGGCTTGCACGAGGTCGAGATCTGTGCTCTTGCCACACCATTGAACCACAGGGGGCATGGTGGATAATTGAGCTTGTCGCCGGGTAACCGCCGTCACCACTTGAAGCCCATTGGTCTCGGGAGCCTCCAACTGCCAGAGGTCTCCAGAGACAGCACCCTCCTTGGCAAGCTGATCAGCTAGATCATTTCCAATCTTGTCAGGGTTATCAACACGGGAGTGACCTTTCACTTTCTTCCAGTAGATGGTCATGTCATTTTCATGAGCTACCTTGTCGAAGGCCAGAATCAATTCGGCATGTTTGACAGGTTTCCCTTTGGAATTCAGCATATTGTTAGATTTCCAAATGGGTAAGTGGGAAACAAAATTCTGTCGGACGTAGTCTGAATCAGTACAGATGGTTAGGGTGTGAACCCTTCCTTGAGCAGCGGACTGGAGAGCTGCCAGGGCTGCAGCTAGCTCTGCATACTGATTAGTCTTGGTACCCAGACGGTACCTGAAGGGTTCACAAGGGTGGTTCTGGTTCCAAACCACACCTATACCTGCTACCAGTTCATGGTCAGGCTCTCGACGGTAAGCACAACCGTCCACATACACCTTGGGGTAGCCTTTACAGAGGTTCTCATCATAAGGACGATGATGAGAAGGCTCAGGCGTACATGACTCCATTTCGGTGTCTAAATTACCCACGAAAGGTTCTCTGGCAGTGCAATCGTGCAATTCAGCCAGACCCTGTGCGGCGGCATCCTTGCGGTTTTGAGCATACCTGACCTCCAGGGGCCAGCCCTGAAGCGCTAAGGTCCAGGAGACAATGCGACTGTTTGAAACTTGTCCCGATTTAATCCGATCACTGCCTAGGAACTTGATGGGTTGGTGATGAGTCTCGACAACCAACCTCTCACCTTGGATATAACTGCGGAAATATTGGAGGGCCCAGACTGTGGACAACAAGGATTTCTCACAGTCAGAGTATTTCTTCTCCACTTCCGTTAAAGCTTTGCTGGCATAGGCAATAACTTTCCTATCTGCGTCATGCATCTGGTACAGAACAGCACTCATAGAGTGATCAGTGAAACCTAGTTCCACGAAGAATTCTCTGCCACTCTCTGGATAGGCAAGACCGGGAGCTCGACTCAAAACTGCCTTCAACTCTTCTAGAGCTGCCTCTTGGTCGGGATTCCATACCCAAGGTTCATCTCTTTTGAGGAGTTTGACCAGGGGTCGGGAAATCTCCGCATATTGATCCACAAATTGGCGTGAATAATTGCAAATGCCCAAGAATGAGCGCAGCTCACTCACGTTGGTCGGACGTTTGAGTTGTTGCAAGGCCGCAATTCTCTTCCTTTGAGGCCGCAGTCCCTCAGCAGAAACTTCGTAACCCAAATAATTGAGGGATTTCTGGCACCATTGGCCCTTTGACAAGGACAGCTTTGCTCCCGCAGCTTTCAGTTGCTGGAAAACATGCTCTATTTCTTGCAAATGGTCAGTGAAACTGGTGCTCTTCACCAGAATGTCGTCTACATAGACGAGGGTGCCTCTAGTCTCAGCATCAGGCAAAGCCTTATGCAGGAAAATATTGAAGTCTGCTGGGGCATTCAAATAACCAAACGGTGTCCGATTCCAAGTATATTGTCGCCTACCGAAGGTAAAAGCCAGCTTATGCTGATCTTCTGGATTGGCAGGTATAGTCCAAAATCCTGAGGCCAAATCCAGGCTTGTAAAGTACCTTGCACCCTTAATGGTGGCTAAGTTCTGTTCCAGATGTGCCATAGGCCATCTGGATAGAGGTACCTTTTTATTAAGCTGGCGATAGTCCAAAGCTAAGCGCCAGCTAGAATCCTTCTTGATGACAGGCCATAGTGGGGCATTGTAAGTACTGTTGCATTGACGTATAATTCCCTTTTGTTCCAGGGAATTAATGATTTCCTGAACAGATTCATAGGAGGCCAATGGGATTTTATACTGCCTCACAAAGACAGGTTTACTGTTGGGATCCGTAGGAATACGGGTGACATGTAGGTCGGTGAGACCACAGTCATAGGTGTCAGTGGCAAACAGGTCCTTGTGACGGTACAGCAGTTCTTTTAATTGGGCCTTTTCTGACTCATCAGTGCAGGCGTCTGCTTCAGCAAGTTTTCCCGCAACCATTTCATCAAATCCCAGAACAGGTTTATTTGAGGGTATTTCAACCTTCTCCTCAATCTCATCTTGGAGAGAGGAGACCTGGATGGCTTGGACAGCATGGGGCTCCCCCCCCTGGTGGGTGAGGGAACTAACAGCCTCATCAAGTTTACTTGACAAAATCAGATGGTCAGACTCGAGGTCCACCTGTGAGGTCACAGCACTATGTGGCCAGACAAACTGTAAGGTGAGGAGGCCCCGGGGTGAGGATCGAACACACGCAGGGGTTCCCCCCCCCCCCTTCACAGATGTTCCAGGAAACAGGGGCTTCCCCAATAATCTGTAGACTCAATTCCACACTTGGGAACGATTCTCCCACTAGGAATCCCAGGGGTTCGCCTTTCACAAGGTGAATGCGATCTGGATTTGGATTGGTGAGCAATAAGTGTAAGGAGGGAGCTGTGGCCTCCATGCAGGGTATGGGACCCATGGCTAGGCCCAGCTCCTCAAAACGGGAATTTGGACTGAAGAAGACCAAGTTGTCTGAGACCACATGTCCTCGGGTCACCTGTATCGGCAGGGGACAATCCTGTACCCTCCCAGGTATGTGGGTGTCTTCTGCACAGACCACTTCACAGACTTGAGGGATAGTCTGACCAGCCCGTAGAGATGGGCGGGCACCAGAGAAATCCACCGGATCTCCTTCCATCCTACTCCAGAGGAAGTTGTTCACAAAATCCACATAAGTTCCCAGTCGAACAAGGCAATCTGAGCCTAAGGAGAGGGGCACCTCAAGTCCTCTGATGATGGAGAAGGTGTGCCGAAAACCTTTGACCCCAACTTGCAAGGGCAGATTGCAGTAGCCCATTAATGTCTTGAGCCCTTCCCCAGGCACTTGGAACGAAGTCTTCGCTCCCATTACCCAATCAAGGGTAAGCTGTTGTTTGAGCCGATAGAAAAGAGTCTCACTGATGAGGGAGTGGTCACAGTGGGGTAATAGGTAGGCCCTTTCCTTTTGGGACATGCCCACCTGCACATATATAAAGGGACCTTTCTCAGCCGAGAATATGTCCGTCAGTCTCCTAGGGTGATCTAGGCAGGGATGGGATGGAGGAGGGGTTTGCACCTCACAACCTTCCACAGGTTCCTTCAGGAATATCTGCAGGCAGTCAGTATCAAGGACAATGTTAGCTACTGAACCAACTGCAATGGAAACCACGTCGCTGATGCCCTGATCCTCATCTCCAGCCCTTTCATACTGGAGCTGAAGGATTTGGGGATCAGCTGACCTCTGGAAATTAATCCTGATGGACTTGTTTGTGCGTTCCACCGAACAAGGACCACTGACTCTGCTGTCATGTTTTACCCTAGCATAAGGTATGGGATGTGTGACCTGTGTCCAGATCACTTCCTGGACATAGTCCAGAATGGGGCGTAACCGTTTCAGGAGCTCATTGCCAATCAAGAATTCTTCCCCAGGGCACTTAGTAATGATTACAGGATGTTTCACCTGTAATTTTCCAATTTGGAGGTTAAGCCAGACCTGCCCCATAGACTCTATGGGCTGATTCCCATAAGCTGCGAGTGACAAATCACTGGGTGTGACGTGTAGGGTCCTCTGACTCCCCAAGGAAGCAGTGAGTCTATCAAAGAGACTCAAGGTAATCAGGGTAGCCTCAGAGGCTGAATCTATCAGGCCCTCACAGAGAAAAGCCTGATGAATTGTAACAGGAACAGTATACCTCTGTCCTTTTGGCTTGAGTTTACCCAGAAAGTACTTGTGCTTCCTGATGGTGTCAAAGGCTGGACCCTCGCTGTCCATGGCAGGACTGTCACTCTGTGTCCATGGGGGGTGGCATCTCCAGCTGGCTGCACCTGTGCAATAGTGACCTGTGGGACAGAAACAAAGTCGGTTAGTCATTCAGTCGCATTAGAAGGGGAAGAGGAGTCAACCAGTTCCTCCTCTGGCTTCTGAGGCTTTGCTCGTGGCTTAGGAGGCACACTACTAGAAGGAGCCGCCTGTGAGGAGCTGAATGCAATGGTAGCCTTCATCATATCTGTCAGCTCGCTTATTCTCTTCTCCAGCTCCAGGTATTTGTCAAAACCGGGCTTTCTCTTCCAGTTCCGGTTCTGTGGAGTGAAACGCTGATTCCCAGAGCGCTGCTTAGACCCAGATGACTGGTTATTCTGGGGTGGCCTGGGAGGATTCTGTGGAACAGAAGGAGAAGAGTTATTTTCTAACGAAAGAGTGGATTTTACAGCACTAACACACTGTTTTGGCTCTCTGGCTTTGCTGGAAGCCCGGACTGTGCTGCCAGTATTGGTTGCTCTCATGTTGGGAACAGCTTCCCAGATCCACTCAGCATGTTCTATCACACGTGACAGGGGTTCGTGACGCTTGTCAGACATATAAGGTTTAATAGATGGAAGGAGCAACTGACAGAAAAGATTACGAAACTCCTGATGGTGTTCTATCGTTTCCCAAGAAGGGTCACTCTGGAAGAAAGTCTGCCTAAGTCTGTAAGCAAACTCTCGGGGCGTTTCATTTTCCCTATGAGTCATACTAAATGCTGCCTGCTTTGCAGCAATATCATCAGGGTATGGCCCATAATGTTTCTTTAGTGCCTGTTCAAAAATGACAATGTCCTTCTTTTCATCGTCTGCCATGGCCCGAATGAATTGCTGACAAGGCACATCAAAAGACCATGGAAGATACAAAACCATGTCCTCCCCCCTGGTAATGTTCAGTGCCCGAAAGGCATCTTTGACTGCAGCTAAATGTTCATTTATGGTGGCATGACCAGTTTTCTCAAAAGGAGTGACCATGCTCCGCAAGGTCTTGATGATTTGCAATTGTGCGACAGAAGCACCTTCATGTGTGTGTTTTCCTTGCAGGACATGGGAACATAAGGGATTTTGCGTCCCTTCAGCTCCCTCTGGTGGTCGCTGCTGGTACAGTTTGCCATCACTAGGGAGACTTCCCACCCCCCCCTCCACCGCTCCCTGTATGGGGAGGGGTCGAGAGTAGGGTGTTTCACTCCGCCCTGTTTCTCTCCTGTGCTCATGCGCTGATGGGAGAGAACTGACTCTGTTCTGGAAAAGCTGCCATTCTACACTGGGCAGGGTTTCCAGGGGCAAACTGCCGTCATCTACCCTCTGGTACTTCGAGAAGCCTAGAGGGATCAAATTATCCCTGTACTCTGTCTCATTACTATGAGAGGTAGTCACACAAGCCAATTCAAAACAGTCAGCTCTTAACTGCTGGATTTCTAGGTTAACTCTCTGCATTTCCTGCCCACATTCCTGACGTGCAACAACTAGCTGCCTTTGCAGATCGACTGTACGCCGTCTCTCTGCACTGAGAGCAGACTCTGTGGCTTCGAGCTCAGCCATCAAAGCACTCTCTCGTTGCTCAAAAAGAGCCGCGTCTGCTTTTAATTTCTTTGTCTGAGCAGCCATCTCAGACCTACAAACTGCTAGAAACTGCAACTCCTTTTGATCCTGTTCACCCCGCCTCTTAAGAGCGGAAACCTGAGCCACTAGCTCTTGGCATCGCAGACACCACAGGCTAGTAGTGCCTGGTGAAAAGAGGCTACCGCTAGCTCGTCTGGTCGCCTCAGCCTGAAGTTCGTCAACTTGATGACGTAACTCAGCACTCTGCTTTTCACACTGGTTAGCTGTCTCCTTAGCACACTGTATCTGACTGTGAGCAGTCCTTAAATCAGACTCTAGCGATTCAGATTTAGTTTGCAGGTGACATAATGCCTTCTGCAGTTTGTCAGTAAAAATATGCAAGACACAGGCATGCTCGGCTACCATATCCACCGGTAATTTAGCCTTATGAGCAAGAAGCCGGTCTAGGAACTCACTGAAAAAGCTATCAGCCCTAACAAACTCTTGCGTATCTGTTGTAAGGCACTTAGAAATTCTTTCAATGTGGTCGGCAGTGGTATCTTTCGACCAACATAGGGAAGCTAATTTCTGGAATGCCAAATCAACCTTATCTGGGTGAGCCATCGTAAATCAATAGCTGAGACTGTCTGTAAAAACAAACACAGGGCACTGCTAGAAGTACTCTAATGCAGAGAGCCTGTAAGGTGGGTTCCAAAGCCGTCTCACAGACATTGCTCTCTGGCCACAAAAACCTCAGCATAAACAGCTGCGTTGACCACAATAGGACAATGCAGAAATATTACACAAATTCTGAGAGGCGTGGCACATTCAGAAATACTCATCCCTTGGAAGAGACCCCATATGTAGGGTATAGTAGTAGCACAAAAATAAGTTAGACTCTCTGTTGTTGTCTAGGGGAGATAGCTACTAATATACAGCCCAAAGTTCGGTGAGTTATTCTGGCAATGAGCCACGAAAGAATTCTGGTCTGCAGATATATATTAGACTTTATTATAGGCAACCAAATAGAAAAATATACATACACATATATGGCTAATTAGGAACATAAAGTAACAATTTGTTATTGTACAGATATACAATTGGACAACGTAATGAATCACAGATTAGTAACCAGACGTCACTGATTCGCTCTGCACTGAGGAAAAGCAAGAAATATATTGCTAACCCCTTTGCCCATCCAGGAGAGGAGAGATAAGCCAGTACCTTAGCTTCGTCGGCACTCAGAAGCAGCTTCTAGCTAGTGCGGGCTCTAGCCTCGTCAGGCGAGCCGCAGTAAGTCCGAACCGGAGGTATCTGTGAAAGTCTTCTCTCAGACCTGTGGAGGACGGCCTAGCCCACACGTAGGGGCCGTCTGGCGGAAGGCTCAGGGCGCAGGAATCAGGTACGCAGTGCACAGCAGCAGGACCGGTGCAGAAGTCTGTATGTCCAGGTGGGGAAAAGCCCCAACTCTCTCTCTCACTACTACTAACTAACTAAAGTTTCCAGCGCAGAATGCAGAATTCTGTGTGAGAATCCTCCGTCATAGGTCCGATGATTGGTGGGCACCAGGCAGTCTGAGGTGTTCTCAGCGAATCAGGAGGTAGATGATGAGCAGCTTCTTGCAAACAAAGGAGCCATGGTAAAAGTCAGGCAGAAGCAACAGTATGTAACTTCTGGGCATGTACAAGTGTCCAAGGCCAGCCACGGACAATAGCCTCTGTATGCATGCTTAGAAACGCTGATCGAGCAGTTGCTTGAAGGACAGGCTTATAGCTGAACACAGCAAAAGTGAAGTGAAGAATCCATCTTGTTTTGTGCAGTTTGGTTCATTTTGGTTCAGGCCTGAGTTGCTGAGCAGGCCGGAGATTTGCATGTAGAATTGCAGGGGTACCAGCCCTACAGGTTAGAACTAGAAATGGGCTGATGGGGGGGGGGGGTTAAGAATGGATATAGGCTGATCAGGAGGGGGCCAGGACTGGTAATGGGCTATCGGGGGGGGTTAGAACTGGAAATGGGCAGATGGAGGGTTAAGAATGGAAATAGGCTGATTGGGAGCTGGGGCTGGGACTGGTATTGGGCTATCAGGGGGGTTCAAACTGGAAATGGGCTGATAGGGGGTTAAGAATGGAAATAGGCTGATCGTAAGGGGGGGCTAGGACTGGTAAAGTGCTATTGTGGGGGTTAGAACTGGAAATGGGCTGATGGGGGGGTTAAGAATGGAAATAGACTGATCGGGAGGGTGGGCTAGGACTGGTAATGGGCTATCGTGGGGGTTAGAACTGGAAGGGGGTTAAGAATGGAAATAGGCTGATCAGGAGGGGGCTAGGACTGGTAAAGGGCTATTGGTGGGCTTAGAACTGGAAATGAGATAATGGGGAGAAGAATTGAAATTGACTGATGGGGGGGCTAGGACTGTAAATGGGCTGATGGGAGTTAAGAATGGAAATAGGCTGATCGGGGATGGCTAGGACTGGTAAAGGGCTGATTGGTGGGGATAGGCCTGGAAATGGGCTGATTAGGGGGGGGGCTAGGTCAAGAAATGGTCTGATTGGGGGGCTAGGACTGGAAATGGACTTATTTGGGGGGGGTTAGGACAGGTAATGGGCTGATGTGGGCTAGTATTGGAAATGAGCTAGGACTGGTAATGGGCTGATAAGGGGGATAGGACTGGAAAGGGGCTGGGACTGGAAATGGGATAATGGGGGAGGGGAGGAGAGTGCTGCTGGCCCTGGAAGAAAACTAGGGGCTAGGGCTACAAATGGACTGAGGTGGGGGGATGGGAGAATAGGACTGGAAAGAAGCGAATACTGAGAGGGTCTGCCAGGGAAAGGAGGGGGCAGGAAGGGAGCTGACATGGGGGAAGGAGGGCGTTGGAATGGAGCTGACACCTGGGATTTACTGAAGGGGGACTGGAAGGGAGCTGACTTGTGGATGGGAGTGGTAGGTGGCTGGATAATGGGGAGGGGGCTGGAAGGGAGCTAACATGTGGCACTGGAAGGGGGATGGACAGAGGGTAGGGCGACTGGAGCTGACTGGGGCGGGGGAGGTGGCACTGAGAGTGGACATGAGCTCATACCTGGGATGGTATTTGGACTAGAAGGGGCTGAACAGTGGGGAAGGAGGGGGGCTGGAAGGGAATGGACACCTGTTGCAGTCGTGGGAATGCAAGGCGGTTGACATTGGAAGATACTGGGAGGGGAGGACTGGAAAGGGGGATGATACTGGGGAGGGTTACTGAAACTGGAAATGGGCTGATGGAAGGAAGTGAAGAAAACAAAAGAAGAGATAAGAAATGGCAGATGGATCATAGACCACAGAAAGAGAGCGAAGAGAAGACAGGAAAGCAGAAGCCTCAGATTGGGACCAGCATGATCAGAGAATAAAATGGTCAGACAACAAAAGTAGAAACAATTTTATTTAATTTCAGTGATTGGACTTTGCTCTATCTTTATATTTTACACAGTAAGGGGGAACTGCATCTCTTATTTATCTGATGTTGCACTTCATGCGGAGTCTGGCTTCTTGGGATTTCAGTTTAAAATTTGTCTACATATTTTTATTTTTACTTTAGATTACTTCATGAAGGTCTGTGTTCTGATTGTGTGACTGAGATTGTGTTCTGTTAACATGGGGTTTGTACATAAAGATCTATACTGTACTGTAGTAATTTGACTTGTTCAGCTTTTCAGATAGGTGTATGGATGTTCCAGGGCCCACTGTAGTATTTAAGGTGTCCTTTTTTTAGATGGACTCCTTATGTGAGTTTTGGAAGTTGGTGCTGATATGGTATGGTATGGTAAATGTGCTCTTCATTGTAGGGTTTTGTATTAGTTCACAATATGCCTGGTACTGGAGAATGTTTGTTGTTGATGTTGTTGTTATTAGTGAGATGATCAGAGTCAGATTTTTTTTAAAGATATTGAGTTCTGTGGCTGAATGACCTGGTTATGCTCTGCACCCACTGTGGATGCAAAATATATGTTGAAAATGAAAAAGCAAAAACCACATCGCAGTTTATAACAACAAAATGAAAATGAGTTATAATTTTGTTTTATACACTGTGCTGTTGATTCTCGCTCTCTTTTAGTTTCTTGGTGTGCAAACATCTTGCATTTCCTTCATATAATTTAATCGGCTTTTTGGTTTGGTTCAATCCCTGACTGGAGTTCTGAAAAAGCCCTGCTCCCCTCTACGGTGAGGGGGGGGGGGGGGGAGGCCATCTCATCCTTTGCCTCAGGCAGCAGATTGCCTTGAGCCATCCCTGACAGGAGGTCACTAGGAAGTCAGAGCCAGAGGGTACATTAAAAACAAAAAACTAATGTGTACCTTAAAAACATTTATAGTTGATTGAAAGGATGGCAATGCAATCCCAACCCAAACGGAGTAAAACATGATTTGACAAGTGCTGGGGACATCGAAAATGTTGTTAAAATAATCTCAGGCAAATAAAGAATAAAATATAATCCTAAAATATCATCCAATCAAAAATGAAACCAACACACTAGAAACGAGACACTGTTAAACTATCCCGTTCCGCGCCACAAGGGGTGAGAGTTCAAAAATTAGCATGTGGGAGGCCAGATGTGCTTAACTGGATAAATCAATAGATGTAATTAGTGTAAGCTTATGGGACCCAACGACCGTATAAGCTGCGGGCAGACGGACCTATCAAAACATCAAATGAAACTCCCTATCATGATAGTGAACATGACTATGGGCAAAAATAACGTGTGCTTACAAACTCAACAGAAAATATTAAATGTGGGCGGACAGTCTTTGAAGGAATCAATGCGGGCTTATAAAGCACCGGTATCATTGGTAAAGTGAAAGGCAGTATCAGGAGTTTGTAGCACTGCTTGTAGTAAAAAATGAAAAGAACAAGAACCATTAAACCCATAGAGATGTAGCCCCATGCTCAGATGGGCTCCAGTAGCTGAACATCTGTAAATGGTAGTTTAACTAACATGTGGAGTGGAGGAGGAGCCTAGTGGTTAGAGCAACTGCCTAGTACCCAGAAGATCAAGGGTTCAATTCCCACTGGCACTCCTTGTGACTTTGGGCAAGTCACTTTACCCTCAATTGCCTCAGAAGAAAAGGCTGGCAATCTACTTCCAGTGATACATTGCCAAGAAAACCCAGAGGTAGCTGGGTCACTATGAGTCAACACTGACTGATGGCACTAAAAAAAAAAAATCAACATGTATGGGGAGGATTACAAGGTTAGCATGGTTTATTTTATTTATTTATTTTATTTATTTACATTCTCTTATATACCGCGCTATTCTGCATCAGTGCGGTTTACATTGAACGAACTGAAATTACATTGAACAGGGCATTATAACTTGGAGATAACTATTTTACAGGGAATATGGGCTATGGAGGGTTAAGTGGCTTGCCCAAGACCACAAGGAGCACCTATGGGACATGGTTTGTTATTGGATAGACAATAATGGTAAGCCCAGGGTTAGAAGCAAATCCCATAGGTGTAATTTTGAATCCAAAAAACCTGCTTCCACCTTTAAGACTAAAACTAGGTTATTCTCACCTGAACCTGATTTAGAGAGAAGTACCAAAAGAAGTCATAGCCAAGTAGATGAACATACAGACTCTTTGGCTTTGCTCATCCATACCAGACATATAATCAGATTTTCAGATGGGCAGCCTTTGGAAAGGAGGGGGGGGGGGTCAAAAGAATTCCCAGACAAATTTTCAGAATCAATACAGGTCACCAGAACAGAACAGATACAGATAGAAGGACTATCACCATTCCAACTTCCCCCAGAGGGGGAGAGGCAGGGGCAGGGGTCAGAGCCAGATGTATAGATGGCATTTTCAATTTATCTAGCTATCAGCTATCTGAGACTGAAATTGAAGTTTTGGAAAGGGTTTATCTTTTGTTCTTTCCACCAAACATGATCAATTCAGTACATATGTCGAACTTTATAAGTTCTTCCGGAAGCTCAAAATTATTGATTTTTTTTGATAAACGTGACAGAGCACAAGATGATGTCTCTGTTATCAAAAAGCCCTCCACTTGGGTTCTGCTTGATAATTTTGATGTTATGATTAGTGCATATGAAGGAGTTGTAATGGCTAGGGTTCAAGAATTATATACGTCTCAACATCATACCTTTTGCAATCTTACGTCCCAACAGAAAATTGCATTACAAAACCTAAAAGATATTATTCAATCATTATAAAACCAGTCGATAAAGGAGGTGCTCTAGTTATATAAGACAGGGCAGCTTAGGTCACAAAGGTTTTACGCCAGATTAATGACACTAGTTTTTACACCAAGATTTATGATGATCCGACATCTTTTCTTAAGAGTCAAATCAACACTTTAATATATATTGGACAGCAGGCGGGTTGCCTGACTAAGAAAGAGACTGAATTTCTCACTGTCACTCATCCAGTGACACCCACAATTTACATGCTGCCCAAGATTCACAAGTCTATAGACTATCCTCCAGGACGCCCCATTGTGTCTGCAATTGGCTCACTGTTGGAATCTTTATCAAAATTTCTAGATGTGTTCCTGTAGCCCCTTTGTTGTTAGAGCTACGTCCTATGTCCGTGATTCTTCACATATCATTAACATTTTGCAAAGTTTTACCAGTTATCACAAACAGCTTATTTTAGTTACTTTAGATATAAACTCACTTTACACGAATATCCCCCAGAAGGCTGCACTTGACATAATTTCTGATGTTCTTATTCAAAGAGATAGGCCTGTTCGCATTTCTACTTTTTTACTTACTCAGATGTGTCACGCCCATAGCCCCTTACATATGTATGGAGGGGCGTGCTTGTTATATAGAATTCACCACTTTGGCAATGATCCAAACTGACTATCTTGCAAAGGATTATGGTAATGGTAGTCCAGTCATGTGGTGCTTGCCTTTGAGGTAAATGAAGACTATGGTAGTTGGCTCGAGTGTTACGGAAATGACAAAAAATTTATTTATGAGGTAAATCAAAATGCAAACAGATTCACTTGGTAACACCTTAGGATGTCTTCTCCAGGATTTATATTCAAAATAACAATACAACTGAAAGCTTATGCAAGTAGCTTATAAAGTCCATTAAACAACAGAAAGTCTTTCTCTCAGCCACTGCTGACAAACCTGCTCAGCAGTGCTGGTGTAGAGCAAATCAAAAATAAAAGCTTCTTCACAAAACAGCTTTTCTTTTCACATTCAAAGAACTTTTTATATCCAACGTGTGCACAGCCTGAGCTGTGCTCTGCTTTGATATCAGCTGGCTAACAAGCTTCAATCAACAGCTTTTCTCCTTCTCTGCACAAGTATTTCACTTTCCCCAAAAACCTTCTTTCTGAATCACACAAACATTCTGCTGCGCCAGTTACTAAAACGTTTCCTTTTTATGTTTGATCACACTTTCAGGATTTCTCTGTGCTAGCAACTTTATATAAAGAACAGTCCATGAAAGTATCGTCTTCCTCTGTAATTATATCTTGTTCTTCTATTTGCATAGGTTCTATATCGGGGTCTGGATCAGAGGGCTTTACTAACTGACCTCCATTATTCAAAAGAGGCTACAATGCTTTACTAACTGACCTCCATTATTCAAAAGAGGCTACAATCATACCTGGAACAAGAACTACCTGAAGTGCAAGCAGGGTTCAGAAAAGAGCGAGGAACGAGAGACATCATTGCGGATGTGAGATGGATCCTTGAAAAGACTAAAGAATACCAAAAGGATATCTATTTGTGCTTTATCGACTATAGCAAAGCTTTTGACTGTGTAAACCATGAGAAACTCTGGGCCACATTAAGAAGCATGGGTATACCAGAACACCTGATCGTTCTCTTGCACAATCTGTACATTGATCAAGAAGCAACAGTTTGAATGGAACAAGGAATAACAGAATGGTTTAAAATAAGCAAAGGTGTAAGACAAGACTGCATACTTTCCCCCTACCTGTTTAATTTATATGCAGAACAAATCATCAGAGAAGCAGGATTGTATGAAGACAACAGAGGTGTGAAGATTGGTGGAAGACTCATCAACAACCTTCGCTATGCTGATGATACCACATTACTGGCGGAAAGTGAAGATGATCTGAAACATTTGCTTCTCACAATCAAAGAACATAGTCTCAAAATGGGACTGCACCTTAATGTAAAGAAGACAAAGATCATGACAACTGGCATAATCAACAGGTTCATTGTCGAAGGAGAAGAAATTGAAATCGTGAATAACTTCAACCTACTTGGATCAACTATCAATAAAGAAGCAACAAGCAGTCAAGAAATCAGACGACGCATTGTTCTTGGCAGAATGGCTATGAAAGACCTAGGTAAGATTCTCAAGAGCAGAGATGTCTCTCTCCATACAAAGATTTGACTTGTTCAAGCCATGGTATTTTCAATAACATCATATGGATGTGAAAGCTGGACAGTGAAAAAGATAGACAGGAAGAAAATTGATGCCTTTGAATTATGGTGCTGGCGGCGAATACTGTGTATACCATGGACTGCCCGAAGAACAAACCAGTCTGTACTAGAGGAGATCAAACCTAAGCTTTCTTTAGAAGCTCAGATGACAAGACTTCGACTTTCATACTTTGGACACATCATGCGGAGAGAGAGATCGTTAGAGAAAGACATCATGCTTGGCAAGATAGAAGGTCAACGCAAAAGAGGAAGGCCAGCAATGAGATGGATCGATACAATAACAGCAGCTACGGGTACCAGTCTGTCAACAATGAGCCGCCTGACTGAAGATCGAACACAATTTAGGATAGCTATCCAGAGGGTCGCCATGAGTCGACTCCGACTCGACGGCACTTAACAACAACAACAGCATATCGGGGTCTGGATCAGAGGGCTTTACTAACTGACCTCCATTAGGACAGGAACTGTTTCTAAGCCCTTTGCAATGCTCTAGGATAGACAAACATCCAAAGTTTATACCTGAGTTAAAGCTGGCATTAGGCTGTCCTCTTAGATACTCTGGCCAGTATGCATTTGAGCTTTTATGACCTGTCCTCCAGTCTATTCCTGGACCTCAGGGCATCTGCTCCATACCTCTTCCACAAGGTATTCGTGTTCCTTCTCCCTACAGCTGCTTCAGTCCTCTTACCGGCTGCTGCTTTAGGGTTCCTAACTGAAGTTCTCCAAACCTCTGGATTTCTCCAATCCCTGGAAGCTGGCTTCTCATAGGAATCTCTCCAAGAACACGGATCTCTCTGAGCTCCTCTCTCCTTCTTCTTCCCGTTCTCGCTCCTACTCCTGCCTTTCTCTGAATATTCTGTTCTAGTTTTAAAGTTCCCAGTTTCTAACCCCTCCCTTTCACTCCCCAGGTGTTGGTGGTCAAACTCCCTCCTGGCAGCTGAGTAATTAGGAGTGACGTAAGGGTTTCTCAATCTGGGTTTATACTCCTTCACCTCATCTCCATTAGGGGCTTTCTGCAGGCCATTGCAGCCTGGAATAACCTGTCTTTTGGGAAAACATGCAGTTTTATTCCTGTGACCTGACAAAACAGGTCCTTGATTAGGGTAAATTCCCTTCCTTTGTTACTATTCTCTGGTCTCTGATAAGCTTCCTTATCACAGATGGCATCTTTGGCAATGATAGAGATTTGTTTCTGTTTTAGAGGTATTTTTTATAAACAAATCAAAGGTGCGGCCATGGGTTCATCCATGGCTCCAGACGTAGTGAATTTGTATGTTGCTGATTTTGAGAAGAGGTATTTTATGAGGCACTCCTTTCAGGCCCAGATTAAATTATGGAAACACTACATTGAGGATGTTTTAATGATCTGGGATGGCACTGAGGCTCAGTTGTTTGACTTCTTTGAATGGTTAAATTCTCTGGATGATAATCTACAGTTTGAAGGCACGTATGGCCTTTGCCAGATCGCCTACTTTGACATTACAATAACGAAGGATCAGTATGGTTTTACAAGTCCAAAATGTAGCACAAGGAAGGCTTTAGCTTGAAAACCTTTTATTTTGCACGTCATTGAGACTGCGTGCCAAAGACCTAACACAGGCCATGTTTCGTCACACCTTCATCAGGGGTATTGGCATACTATCTTAGCAGTATGTTCAATATTCACAATTATCGTTTAGATAATTTGCTGCTCATGCACAATTCTTATGTGCGTTGCCGTAGCTAAACTTCTCAAACTACAACATGAAGTTTCAATCACGCTCACTTGCTTCTACTGAAAATCGCATCTTCCCTTAGATGCCGGCTCATGCGCTCTTCAAAGGGCTGCCAACCGCGGGAAAAATGATGTCATAAATGATAATTGTGAATATTGAACATACTGCTAAGAGAGTATACCAATACCCCTGATGAAGGTGTGACGAAACATGGCCTGTGATGGGTCTTTGGCACGCAGTCTCAATTGAGTGCAAAATAAAAACGTTTTCAAGCTAAAGCCTTTCTTGTGCTACGTTTTGGACTTGTTTTTCCTGGCACAGTGCTTTTTTGTTGGTCAGTATGGTTTTACGACAGGTCTTCACCAAAAAAAGACAGACAGAAACTCACTCTTGAGATTTACAGCTTTCACAATAGGTCTCTGAAACAGAATCTTCCTGTCAGCTAGTTTCTCAGAATACAACATCTCTATACACTGGAACAGGACTTCGAACGAAATGCTAATGAAATGGGTAGACAATTTGAAGAGCATGGTTACCCTAGAGAATGCATTCGTAGAGCTTATAACACTGGTCAACATTGAAATTGTTGCTGACTTTAAAAGGCCCTAATCTGTAGTATCTTGGTGAGCTGAACACGAATATAACATTTACAAAGTTTTATTGGCTCTCGTTTTGAAGATATTGCATGTAGTTCATTTTTGACGTTTCACCGTTTAAATTTATCCAGTAGGACATCAACAACATCCCAAATAAGCCTTGAATGATGTAATATTGCATCACATTGCAGAATACCAGCCTGCATACATCATCCAGAGTTGATTGCATCATTTTCTGATGCAATACAATACTACTGCCAGACGGCTGCTGAAGCCATCGGACGTCAGCAGTGTACTATATGCAGTTGGAAAGGTTGAGCATTTAAAATATTTCAGACTGTGTGCGAGACAGTTTAAGCTACTGTTATATGTTACTGTTAATACCGTTGACAATTTCTGATACATTTGTGGGGAAGTGACATTTGCCAACCAGAAGAAAAGTATCACTTCTCAGCTGAAGAAGGCATATCATCTTTACTTCGGATGCAAGATTGGTGACCAAGACAAGCCTTGGGCCCCGCATATATGTTGTGCTACATGTACAACACAGCTTTCACAGTGGTTGAATTTCAAAAGACCATCAATGCCATTTGCAGTCCCCATGGTGTGGAGAGAGCCAAGCAACCACATAAAATGACTCTTACTTCTGCTTGGTTCCTCCTCTTTCCAGCGGAATAACGAAGCAAAAGAAGTCAAGCATAGTCTACCCAAACATTCCGTCTGCTTTGAGACCAGTTCCACATGGTGAGGGACTTCCTATTCCAGAACCTCAATCAGAATATTCTCTTGATTCATCTGATGAGGACGTGAGCTGACCTGTTCTTCTCCTGGTCCGTCAGCATGCAGTGACCCAGATTTTCACTGGGATGCATATCAACTCCACACAGAATAACACAGGAAGAGCTAAATGACCTGGTTCATTATTTGGACTTATCCAAGAACAAGGCAGAATTACTAGGATCAAGACTCCAACAATGGAATCATCTAGAAGAAGATGTCAGCATTACTTTATATCGAAAGCGCCACCAGCAGTTTGAGCCTTTCTTCAGAAAGGAAAGTAATCTGGTATTCTGTTCCGATATTGAAAGCCTCATGAATGCCTTAAAAATCATTCTTGACCCACAAGACTGGAGACTATTTATAGACTCTTCGAAACTGAGTCTGAAGGCTGTGCTTTTGAACAATGGAAACCGTCTTCCATCTATTCCAGTAGCGCATGCCGTCCACATGAAAGAGACATACGATAACTTAAAGCATCTACTGACTTCGATTAACTATAACAAGTACAGCTGGCACCTCTGTGGTGATTTGAAGGTAGTTGGGTGGGGCTGGTGGTGGGGCCGGCTTTCGCCCTCTCGCCATTGCAGACGTATTCCAATATTAAAAAAAAAAAAAGGATCCACTCCAGCCTCCATGAGCCCAATAAAGCATGAGCGCTCATGGTCACTTTGCCTCCACCGACTCAGTCTCCACACTACCATGTAAGCATACTTTACAGCATACTTTTATTTATCCCTGATGTAATGTATGCTATAATGCCCAACCCATGTAACCCTGTTGTGTTGTAATGTACTCTTGGTGTAATTGTACTCTATGTGTCATTGTAAGGTAAGTACTTATTTATATTGCGTGTGTAGTAAATGTGCAGTAGTATTAGTAGTAGTACTGGGAGACAGCCAATCTGGCTTTGCCCGAACTAGATTACTACTCTGTGTGTATTATGTTGTCGTGATTAGATTGTAAGCTCTGATGAGCAGGGACTGTCACTCTCTATATATTCATGTCTGTACAGCGCTGCGTGCGTGGCGCTATACAAGTGTTAAATAATAGTAGTAGTTGCCCTTTTAATGGGACTGCAGCAGGGATATACAAAATACATGTGTTTCTTATGTGAGTGGGATAGCTGAGGAAGGGATTGACACTACTTGCGGAAGGAATGGAATCGCAGACAAAATGTAACAGTTGGAGAGAAGAATATCCAGCACCCAGCTCTGATTGAGGCTCACAAAATCCTGCTACCACCCCTTCACATCAAACTAGGTTTGATGAAAAACTTTGTGAAAGCCATGGACCGTACTTCGCCAGTTTTCCGATAACTGGATGAAAAATTCCCTCGACTCAGCGAAGCAAAGATTAAAGAGGGAGTTTTTATGGGTCCTCAGATTCGAGAGCTCTTCAAAGATGACCAGTTCAACAACTTGCTGCAGGGTGATGCGAAACAAGCATGGAATGCTTTTCGTCTAGTGTCAACAAACTTTCTCGGGAATGTTAGGGCAGAAAACTACAAGGAACTAGTAGAAGACATGCTGATGCAGTATCAGAAACTTGGCTGCAATATGTCTCTACAGATCCATTTCCTTGAATCCCATCTCGATTTCTTTCCTGACAATTGTGGTATGGTTAGTGATGAACAGGGTGAACGTTTTCACCAGGATATCGCAACGATGGAGCAAAGATACCAGGGAAAATGGTCCACTACAATGCTGGCTGACTACTGCTGGACACTCCCCAGAGAAGCTCCCGAACAGCTGTACAAGAGACAGGCGAAAAAATCTAAGACGTAGTCTATGACTTGGTTTTTTACAGGTATTAACTGAAGGCCTATTATATTTACTATTGACATGTATTTCATGATGTAAACATTAATTCTTGTAGATTACAAAAAAAATTAGAGCCAACTTTGCAATTTCACTGTCATATTCTTGTTCAGCATATAAAAATTGATAAGAAATGACTATTTTTATTTCAGTAACATGACTTTTGTAAAAATTTGTTGACCAGTGTAATTGTGCTAAGTCCACTGATAGAGCATCCCTCCTTCGTGGCTCTAGTCAAGCTTCACAAGATAGGGTTGTTTGTGCGATCACATTTTCCAGTTTTTCTAGAGACATTGTTAATATCCTAAAGGAAGAATGGTGCCTTCTGGCCACTACACCAACCTTTGCTTCCAAACAATTAACTATTGCCTATAAACGGAATCGTAATCTAGCCAATATTCTTGTTCCATCAGCCCTGTCTAAACCCAGAGTAACTTGCAAGATAAAAGGACATTTCAAGTTTGGAAGGTGTTCTGTCTGCCCTAATTTTCTGGTCATGAAATCCTTTTTTCAGCATCCTATGTTACAAAAGAAGATTTTTATGTATCACTTTTCAAACTGCAACACTGAAAATGTTATTTATCTTATTAAGTACCCATGTGATCTGCTATATGTAGCCAAAACTAGGAGACCAGTTAAAACACGTATCATCGAGCATAAAAATTGTTTGCAAAGACAGGTACAGGATAAACTGCTAGTGGCACATTGGGCAGACAAGAATCACAAAGTTTCAGACCTCAGGTTCCTGGTATTTAAGGTTGTGGAACCCCACTGGAGAGGTGGCAATATAGATAGAACCCTTCTCAGATTGGAACAACACTATATTTACGAATTACAGACCCTGGAGCCCGGTGGTCTCAATCAAGAAGTCAATTTAACAGCGTTCCTCTAAGCTCCTTTTTTATACTCTTTTTATTTTTCCTATCTACTTCATTTTTTATCCAATTAGTTATTCATGCTGTTATTGTTTCCTCTTTTTTTATTGGTTTTACTAGTTTTTATCATACGGGCATCCTCCCGCTCTGTCATTGCTTTGCATACAGGCCTTTCTCTTCCCCCCTTTTTTCCTTTCTTCTCTTACCCTTCCTGCCTTCCCCCTTTTTTTCCTCCCCCTCCTCCCTTCTCCTTATCCTCCCCCCTTCTTCCCCCTCCTCATCCCTCACCTTCCTCTCCCCCTCCCTTCTCCCTCTTCCCCCTTCCCCCTCCCCCTTCATCTCTCACCTTCCTCTCTCCTTCCCCTTCCTTTCCCTCTCCCCACTTCCCTTTCTCCTTCCCCTCCCTTTCCCCTTCCCCAACAACTCCCCTCCCACTCCCCCTCCCCTTTCCCCCTTCCCTCCACTTTTCTTCCCCTTCCCTTCTCCCCTCCCCCTTTCTCCTCCCCTTCTCCCATTCATTTATTTATATATTTGCTTGTATACTTTTATTGTATTTTTACTTATTTATTTATGATTAATTTACTTACAATTTTTACACATTTTTTATTCTCTTTTTATATAGACCTTGTGGTTTTACTTGAGGTTTGATCTATGCTTGTGTTTCCTTTTATTTAAAGTTTTTATTTTGTTGTAATATTACTGTTCCCCCTTTCTCCCCTTCTCTCCTCCTTCCCCCCTTCCCTTCCCCTTTCTCCACGCATATTAGGTCTTGATTTAACTACCATTTACGGATGTTCAGTTACTGGAGCCCATCTGAGCAAGGGGCTTACATACTCTATGTGTTTAATAGTTCTTTTTCTTTTCATTTTTTACTGCAAGCACGCTACAAACTCCTGATGCTGCCTTTCACTTTACCATTGATACTGCTCTTTTATAAGCCTGCAATGATTCCTTCAAAGATTTTTCGCCCACATTTAATATTTTCTGTTGAGGTTATAAGCACACATTATTTTTGCCCATAGTCGTGTTCACTATCATGTTAGGGAGTTTAATTTATCTTCCTTTGATTTTATTTCAATATTGACATAAGGCAGCCATATCGGCATTCACAGTGATGTTTTGACAGGTCCGACTGCCCGCAACTTATACACTCATTGGGTCCCATAAGTTTAAACTAATTACATCTATTGATTTATCTGGTTAAACACTTCTGCTGTCCCACATGCAAATTTTTGAATCCTCACCCCTTGTGGCACGGAACGGGATAGTTTAAAAGTGTCTCGTTTCTAGCGCGTTGGTTTCATTTTTGATTGGATGATTGTGCAGACAGCTCTGCTGACGGGTAAGGAACGTTACTTTCCTGATGTGCTCCTCATTTTATTGCCTGTGGCTATTTTTAACTATTCTTTTGTTGTCCCAAGCATATTTTAGGATTACATGTTATTCTTTATTTGCCTGCGATTATTTTCACATTTTTGTTGTCCCCAGCACTTTCCAAATCATGTTTTACTCCTTTTGGAATTGCATTGCGGTCCTTTCAATCAACCTTTAATGTATTTAATGTACACATTAGTTTTTTTGTTTTTAATGCTCTTATTTGTGTTCCCCTCTGGCTCTGACCTCCTAGTAGCCCCCTGTTGTCCCCTGCAATTATGACCTGATGCAATTTTTATAGAGATGTAGTTATATGAGTATTCTTTAAAGAGATTGCAACATTGTTGATTGACTTTTGCTTTGTTTTATTCCCTTCAGTTCTATTGCCCACAGTTCCATTGGCTTAATGATTGCATTGTCTGCAGTGTACCTCTGTGAGTACTTACTATATGAATGGCATTCCTCCTCATCTCTCTTTTGCATGCCCAATTTGGGCTTTATATATGACATCATGTCCTTTGTAACAGTATTAGCCTTACATTTTTGAGTTTTATTCTTGTTACTATTGCTTTTAACCGTTCCTCTTATTGCTTTAGTTTACATTCACATTTATTGTATTTATTGTTTACATTATTTGTACTGGTGTTTTTATTGTATTTATTGTTTATTTTGTTTCTTGAGGATGTGTACTCCCTGAAGAAGGTTGGTTGCCGAAACACGTAGGGGTTTCCATTGAATAAAACCACCAGTGATCTCCACACGCCACTCACTTGTGTGCCCCTTCCTCTTTTGCGAGGGTGCCTGCTCTCTTTGTGCTCAATGGTATCGACATGCACCAAGACAGCAGACTCCTCCGCAGCACTCTCTAAGACCTTGTGTAGGAGGCTCGTGAGGTTTGCTACCTTCTCACCAGGCAGGCATGTTACCAGGCGATCATCACATCCACCAGCCACCCAGCTATCTACATGCCTAATGATCGAATCACCAACTATAACAGCTGTCCTAACCCTTCCCTCATGGGCACATGGCCCTGGAGAAGCCTCCCCGGTGTAAGGGGATTTTACATCACCTGGAGGACAGCTCCTAGCTACAGGATCACGTCCTGCCTCACCAGGGTGATACTCTCCTGTCACGTGACCTCTCTCCTCCATGGCAACAGGGATGCTGTCAGACTGGAAGTAGGACTTCAGTACTACATCCCTGTACGTCTTGTCTTCCTTATGTCTTCCAAGTCTGCTACTCTAGCCTCCAAAGATCGGACTTGTTCCCTGAGAGCAAAGAGCTCCTTGCATCTAGTGTACATGTAAGACCCCCTCACCAACTGGGAGAAAATCATACATGTTACACTCAATGCAAAAGACTGGAAAGCCCCCATCTCACTGCTGGACTGCTGGCTGCATCTTAGTTTTAAGGTTGTGTTTAGGTATTTACGTTGTTTACTTACTTAGGTTTGCTGGGGATACTTATACTAATAACACTATACCTAATATGTTTAATGGATTTTGTTCACCTCAAGATTAATTAATCTCAGGTCCTTAATGTATGCCTTATGAGATAAACAGCTGTACCTGAGAATGAATATGGCACCTCCTTCCCTTTAAGAGGTTTAAGCACCTATAAAACTATGATTATCCCAGGGGTGAGTGGGAGTCGGGGAGGGAGAGAGGGAAAGAAGACTTATTAAAAGCTGGCTGCTACACAGTACCCTGTCCTGTGCTTCTAAGGTAATCTGTGAGCAATTTCCTGGATGATTCACACAGCCCTTGCTTTGATAGAGGGAGTCTTTCAAAATGCCCCTTTGATCAGTCACTTGGCTTTAACACCTATTTAAAACAATTTCACAGGTCTCTTGCCCCCTATTTGGAAAAGGTAAAGGTCTCTAGGAACAATTTATCGCTCAAAGAATACTGAGCTTGTTTTTCCTTTTATGCTATACTCTGATTTGATTTAGCTTGTAGCTCTTTGCTGATACTAGGCCCTTGACTGAGTATTAAATTTAAACTAGCAGCTCTCTACTGGACTTTAAATTTAACCAGAAAGCTCTCTGCTGAGTTTTAAATGTAACTGAAAGCTCTCTGCTGGGTTTTAAATTTAATTTAAACTGAAAGTTACTTGTTGAGCTTTTAATTTAACTAAAAGCTCTTTGCTTATACTAGGCCCTGACTTATTTAACAAATACTCTGGATTCTAATTTACACAGATTGATCAGCTTTAATCTAAAGATTTCCTTTTTCCCTAGGATTTAGAAAAATTCCCAGAAGTAAATACAGTACTTACAATTGCAGATCTCTCTCTAGAAGTAGCAGTCCATTTTTGTAGTCCTTCAAGACGCTCCTAGGCAAGCTCAGACAGCAAATCCCACAGAAAGGGAGGTAGGGGAGTATCAGAAATCTGCCCCCACACAGAATCTGCCACCCTAGGTGACTGTCTAGCTTGCCTAATGGTTAAGCTGACTGCCGAGTCTCCCCTCTGCTCCTGACTGACAGAAGTGGTACTTACCTTGATTTACCTCATCAATCAGCCAGGTTTATTCTGATGGTTTGCAGTATGCAGTGCTTGCAGATCTTGCAAGACTAGAGGGTACCATATATTTTAAACTTTCAGACTGAATCTGGCCGGCAGTGAAGGCAGATACTGGCAAATGCCACTCTCTACCTGACAGCCAAGGGCAAGGAATGGCTTAGCAGCCTATTGGAGGTGGGAAGCAGGGATCCAGAGGAGTGAACATGGCATTCGAAGTCCTCTTTGCCTCTGTTCAATAGTGGTAAATCGCAGAGCAGCTGCGGGATCCAGAACTTTCTTTTTTTTTCTGAGTTATTGCTAGCACGATAAAGTTGAGTACCTGCTCAAATCCTCTTTAACTCACATCGTCCTTCCACATTTTGAGATGGCAGAAAAGCTAGGGCCACTGAGCTGTGGACTTTCAAATGCAGGGCTGGTGCAAGGGTATTGAATGCCTTCAGTCATATGGACCTTCCCCAAGATATTGGTAATTAAACTCAAAAATCATGATCATCCCAACACCATTTGTCCCACAACAATCCCATAAACACACATAATTGGACATTATGGGGCTGATATTCATAGCTTTTTAGCCAGTTATCAGACCTGCTAACTGACTAAAAGGTGCTGATCCTGATATTCGGCTGCAACCATGTAAAAAATGCCAGTTAAAACTGGGTTTTTCTGTGACCAGAGCAGGGGTGGTGCCAGTAGCTATCTGGTTAGCAGTGATAGTCTGCTGCTATCCAGATAACCTTTTAAGTTAGGACAGTTCAATAGCTGTCCTTGCTTCAACAGATTATTGCTATCTGGCTAGTGGCTGAATATTGTCGCTAACCAGGTAACAATGCACTAACCGACAAACCTGGATATTCATGACCAGACACCGGATACGTTCCAGCACTGAATATCTTGGTTTATTTAAAATAATGGCAGCTAGGCGCTTTAAATAACCTAGTCTCTGCTACTGAACATCCCCTTCTATACTTTTAAATATTAAACTTTGCTTTGAACAGGATTTCCTGTTTCCCATCAGCCCCGTGGGCTTAAACAGAGCCGCGAGAAAGGGAAACTCTCCCTTTGCGGCTCTGAAAAGCCCGCGCTGAGGGAGCTGAGGCCACATGGAGGACTGCCGGGCAGGGGGGGGCCCTGCAGGACGCTCAATTCTGCCGCTGCCATGGTGGCAGCAGCAGCAAGTTTTTTTTTTTTTAATCTATTTGGGTTATGGGGGGGGGGGGCTAAGACTGGAAATGGGCTGATGGGGAGGCTAGGACTGGAAATGGGCTGATGGGGGGGCTAGGACTGGAAATGGGCTATGGGGTACTAAAACTGAAAATGGAGTGATGGGGGGGTTAGGACTGGTAATGGGCTATAGGGGTGGGGCTAGGACTGCTAATGGGCTGGGGGGTTGCTAGGACTGGAAATGGGCTGAGTGGAAGGGGGGCTTGAACTGCAAATAGCTGATGTGGAGGGGTGCTTGGAATGGAAATGGGCTGTGAGGGGAAGGAGCTAGCACTGGAAATGGGCTAAGTGGGGAGGAGCTAGGACAGGAAATGGACTGATGAAGGGGCTATGATAGGACTGGAAATGGGCTGTTGGGGGGTGCTAAGATTGGAAATGGGCTGTGGTGGGGGCTTGGATTGAAATGGACTCATGGAGGTGCTAGAACTGGGAAGTATGCTCATGGGGGGCTTGGATTGGAAATGGGCTGAGTGGAGGGGAGCTAGGATTTGACATCGGCTCATGGTGGGGCTAGGAAAGGACTAGAAATGGGCTGATGGGAGGCTGGGATTAGGAATGAGCTGATGGAGGGACTCGGATAGGACTGGAAATGGATGGGGGACATAGGACTGGAAATGGGCTGATGGTGTGGTTAGGATAGGATTGGAAATGGGCTGATGGGGGGGCGAGGACTGGAAATGGGCTGATGCGGGGACTAGAAGGGAGCGGATGCTGGGTGGGGCTGGAACTAGAAGGGAGCTGATGTTGGGATGGAGCTGGGAGAGTGAAATGGAGAGGGGAAAATCTTTTTGTGTGGGAGGGAAGACAAATCTACAATTGGCCGGGTATTGGGAGAGTAAGTGGGGATTGAGGATGGAGGGGTAAAATTTGAGTGGATGAAATAGGAATGAGCAAAGAGCAAAAGGAGAAAGATTAGTATGTTAAAGCAGATGTAGAGAGAGAATGGAAAAAAAACTAGAAGAGAGAAGAAAGGACAAATGGACAGCAGACGATAGAGAGTTAGCAGAAGACACGAAGAAAACAGAAGAAAGTGGCTGGAGCAATTGCAACTGAAAAAAAATGCACAAAAGATAGAAAAATATCTCTTTATTTTGAATTTATTAACTGGAATATGTCAGCTCTGGGAAATGTGCATCACTACCCAAACTAAGAATAAATCCTGTCATGTATACTTGTAAATACTCCTGTAAATAGTTGCAGTAATGACTTCCCATGTTTTATCCAAGTTCTCTGACCTTGTTCTCTGTAAAACCAAACAGTTTGTTCAATATGGTATGTTGTTATATTGTGAACCGCGCTGATGCTAAATAGAGCGGTATATAAGAGCCTGTAATAAATAAATAAAATAAATAAATTAACGTCTGCGCTTTGTTTAGTACAAGAGGAAATTAATTTATAGTTTTATTTCTACAGTGTTGTACATTCCAAGTTTGGATTTTGGGGTTCCAGGTTTAATTATTGTCTTCCTGTTTCTAAATTGTGATTCCTTGTTTGGTGATAGTCTATGTTCTTCATGTGTAATTGAGCTGAGGTATTCTGTTTATGTAATTCCTATTTGACATTGCCACTTGTTCTCTTTCCCCAGTAGGTCATGTATTGTTATTCTCTGAAATGTATTAGTTTAATATTTGCAGTGTTGCCTTTTGATAGGTAATGGTGCTTTGTGAGTCCTGGTAGTGCTGTTACGATACGGCGGGTTTGCTATGGGTTCCAAATGGGCAGTGTTTGTAGTAGTTCCTAATGTGCCTGGCAGTTGGCACTGGATTATAGTAATGTAGAAATCTTTTAGTCTTTCTTTATCCATACACTCATTAAGAGGCATGCTTACTAAAAGTTAGTGTATGGTAACATTATGCAAATATTTATGCAAATGAGGCCCCACACCCAGTCTCCACACATGGCCCTGCACCCCCCTTGGGCCGCCCCTGTATCTGTTGTTTTGCTTTGCTGCTGCGCTTTACCACTTTTCAGAAGCTGCTACCCTAGTCTAGTGTCGCCTAATGGCTGGTGCATCCCTGTTCAAAAACCATGCACAATTGTTACATTGCTGATGGGAAATATGGCCGCCCCCATCTGCCGCCAGAATCAGTGGCAGTGCAACATGGCTCAGCATGGGTGGGGGGAGGGTGGCACACCTCAGCGCATGGGGGTCAGCAGGCTATGGTTTCCGAAGCATATAGCCTGCTGCCCACAGAGATCTGCTGCCCTATGTAGCCACCTAGCCTGCCTAGTGGATGAGCCCACCCTGACCATACCACCTTAGTGCAGTAAAGAGGTAGAAACAATTCTACTACAGCATTACTATCTGAGATGGCTGCAATGGTTCTGTCTAAATCTAATGTCCAGAGAGGTTTTATTTTAAATTTAAAACTCAGCAGAAAGCTTTAAGTTTAAGTTTAAAACTCAGTCAAGGCCTAGTATTAGCAGACTGCTTTAATTTAAATCAAATCAGAGTATAGCTTCACATAAAAGGAAAAATAGGGTCAATATTCTTTGAGCAGAAAGGAATAAATTGTTTCTAGAGACCTTTTCAAAGAGGCTTTCTAGATAGGAGGCAAGAGACCTGCTAAATTGTTTTACATAGGTGTTAAAGTCAAGTGACAGATCAAAGGGGCAATTTGAAAGGCTCCTTCTATCAAAGCAAAGGCTGTGTGAATCACCCAGGAAATTGATCACAGATTACCTTAGAAGAACAGGTCAGGGACCTGTATAGCAAGCCAGCCTTTACTAAGTGTTAATGCCTGGGGTGGGTGAGAGGGAACTATCTTAGCTTTATAGGGTCTTAGACCTATTAAAAGAGGAGGGGTATTCAACTTCACTTTCAGGTTCAGCTGGTTATCCTCATCAGGAATAGATGACTTAGGGCCTGAAAGTAATTAATCTTGAGGTGAATAAAGTCTCTTAAACTTATTTGGTATAGTTGTATTAGTACAAGTATCTCTACTAACTTCAAACAACATAAATAGCTAAACAAAACTTTCAAACTAAGATTCAGATAGTAGTTCAGTTGTGAGATGTGGGTTATCCAGTTTTTACATTGAGTGTCACATGTACAAGTTTCTTATGTGTACACTAGGTGAAAGGAGCTCTTTACCCTTAGGGAATAAGTGTGATCTCTGGAGGCTAGCGTACCAGACTTGGAGGACATAAGGAAGTCAGAGAGGTACATAGACAAGACCTACAGGAGCATAGTACTGAAGCCCCCACCTCCAATCTGGTAACCTCTCAGTTGCCATGGAGGAGAGAGGTCATGTGAAAGGAGAGCATCACTTTGGTGAGGTACGAAGTGATCCTGTAGCTAGGACTTGTCAACCAGGAGATGTAATACCCTCTTGCACTGAGGAGGTTCTCCAGAGCCATGTGTTCATGAAGGAAGGGTTAGGACAGCTGTTATAGTGGGTGATTCGATCATTAGCCATGTAAATAGCTGGGTGACTGCTGGATGTGAGCATCGCCTGGTAACATGCCTGCCTGGTGCGAAGGTAGTGGACCTCACGTGCCATCTAGACAGCGTAGTTACTCACCTGTAACAGATGATCTCCGGGAACAGCAGGAATTTAGTTTTCACATATGGGTATCGTCGGTACCGACGGAGCCTGCGCAGGAACGCTCCCCAGCGTCCAATAGGAACGCTTTTGGGAGCATCCCTCAGCACATCCACGCTGCCTTCCTGCCTTTACAACTGTCCCTCTTCAGTTAAGTTTGTAGCTGAGTGAAAGGATAGAGGGATAGAGGAAAGAGACAGAGAGATAGAGAGACAACTCCTAGGGGAGGTGGGTGGGTTGTGAAGACTAAATTCCTGCTTGTTCCTGGAGATCACCTGTTACAGGTGAGTAACTACGCTATCTCCAGGAACAAGCAGGAATGTAGTCTTCACATATGGGGACTCCCTAGCTGAAGATGCCAGGGAGATAGCCCCAGGAAGCTGCCACCTATGGTAAGGTGGGCCATGCTTCCTCCTATGGATCTCTGGCATCCCACCAGGGTTGGTGGGTAGGAGTTGAATTAGGTTTGGAAGAGATTTTGAAGAACAGCTTGGCCAAAGAAGGCATCCCGACTGGAGGCTTTATCTAGGCAGTAGTGGGCTGTAAAGAGTAGTTACTCACCTGTAACAGGTGTTCTCCAGGAGCAGCAGGAATCAGTCCTCACATATGGTTGACATCGGCGCCGACGGAACCCCCGTGCGGAGCATTTCCCCAGCTTTCATAGAAAGCCTTTGGGAATGCAGCGCACATGCGCGGTCCCCTTCCCGTCCAAGGGTGCCATCTTGCTCAGTCTGATGACATAGCTAAAAGACAGCAAAAATAGCAAAATAAATCATATGACTGCAACTCCAAGGGGAGGAGGGAGGGTTGTGAGGACTGATTCCTGGAGAACACCTGTTACAGGTGAGTAACTACTCTTTCTCCAGGACCAAGCAGGAAGTCAGTCCTCACATATGGGACTCCCTAGCTTAGGGCTACCAGAGGCCCCAAACTGAAAAAATGAGCTCCCTCTAGAGCCTCAACATGCAAGAACAGAATCTTCTCTGATAACGCCCCCGACAGGTAGCCCAACACCAGGGCCGGAGGGTAGGAGTTGCCTAGACCCCAAAAGAATATGGAGTACTGCTTGCCCGAAAGCACTGTCCCTGCGGGACTCCCTCTGAAGGCAGTAGTGGGCCGCAAAAGTCTGGCTTGAAGACCAAGTAGCGGCCCGGCAGATATCTACCAACGGAACAGAGCGGAGATGAGCCATTGACGCAGCCTTCGCCCTGACACGATGAGCCGTAACTCGACCCTGAAACGAGAGGCCGGCTGACCTGTAAGCCCAGGCGATGCAGTCAGCTACCCATATGGACAAAGTACGCTTGGAGACAGCCAACCCCAACTTATTGGGGTCATAAGAGACGAAGAGCTGAACCGCCCTCCGGTGCTCCCGCGTACGGTCAAGGTAGAAGGACAACGCCCTCCTACAGTCCAGGGTATGCAAGACCATCTCAGCCTGGCTAGCATGAGGCCTGGGAAAGAAAGTCGGAAGAACCACCTCCTGATTGAGGTAGAAGGAGGAGACAACCTTTGGGAGGAACTTAGGGTGAGTCCGTAAGACTACCCTGTTCCTATAGAACCTAGTATAAGGTGCTTCTGAGACTAGGGCCTGAAGCTCACTCACTCGCCTAGCTGAGGTAAGGGCTACCAGAATCAGCGTTTTCCAAGACAGAAAACGCAGAGGGCAAGTAGCCATAGGTTCAAATGGTGGGCAAGTAAGGCGTTGCAAGACCACATTTAAATCCCAGTCAGGGGCAGATGGACGCACAAGAGGCTTAAGCAAAAGCAGGCCTCTGAAGAAGCGAGCCACCAAAGGATGGCTGGAGAGAGACTGACCCTCCACCTATGAGTGGTGTGCAGAAAGAGCACTAAAATGAACTCTAACAGAATTAGATTTAAGGCCTAGATTGGACAGGTGAAGCAAATACTGCAGCACCACTGGTACCAGCCATGAGAAGGGATTCTCGTTGTGTTAAGTACACCAGGAAGAGAATCTACGCCACTTAAGGGCATAAGACTTTCTGGTGGACTGCCTCCTAGAGGCCAAGACTACGTCCTCCACTTCCTTAGGTAGTAGTAAAGGCGCTAGGACTACCCTTTCCGCAGCCAGGCCATCAAATTGAGGGACTGGAGATTGGGGTGCAAGAGTGATCCCTGCTCCTGAGACAGGAGATCGGGTTGCATCCCCAGAGGAAGAGGAGTGTCCACTGCTAGTTGCAACAGTAGTGGGAACCAGGGTTGCCTTGGCCACCTGGGGGCCACCAGAATCACTGAGGCCTTGTCCCGGATCACCTTGAATAGTGTCTTGGACACTAAAGGCGTGGGAGGAAACGCATATAGGAGGCCTGTAGACCATGGAATGAGAAACACATCTGCTGCTACTCTGAGAGGATGCGGTTGTCTGGAGCAGAACCTGGGAAGTTGACGGTTCAGAGGACTGGCAAAGAGATCTATGGTTGGAAGACCCCCATCTCAGGAAGATCTGTTGAACCACTAGAGGTTCAACTGCCATTCGCGCGGCTGCAGAATCCTGCTCAATCTGTCCGCCAGGTAATTCTCCTGACCTGGGAGGTAGACTGCTTTGAGAAGAATGCTATGATCAACTGCCCAGGAGCACAGTTTCTGCGCCTCCTGACAGAGAAGACGGGACCCTGTGCCCCCTTGTTTGTTCACACAGAACATAGCCACTTGTTTGTCTGTCTGAGCTAAGACGGACTGGTGAGAGATGAGATGAGAGAAAGTTCTCAGAGCTAAGCGGATAGCCCTCAGTTCTAAGAGATTGATCTGCTGTGCGGCTTCCCAAGGAGTCCACAGGCCTTGAGTACATGCCCCTTGGCAATGTGCACCCCAACCTTGTAGAGAAGCATCGGTTGTCAGCACCTGAGAGTTTGGAGGTGCTTGAAAAGGCAACCCATGCACTAGATTCGGAAGATGAAGCCACCATTGCAGAGAAGACTGTAGTAGGCTGGACACCCTCACTTTGTCCGCGAGGCCTGGTGCCACTGAGTCCTGAGGCCCCACTGAGCTGGTCTCATGTGTAGATGGGCATTTGGAGTCACATGGACCGTGGATGCCATGTGGCCTAAGAGCCTCAGGAATTGTCTGGCAGAGACTAGAGAATTGCTGTGGAAGAGCCTGGCTAGAGCCATCAATCTGTGGGCCCTGTACACTGGTAGAAAGGCCTTTGCCTGAAAAGTATCCAGTCAAGCTCCTATGAACTCCATGTTCTGGGAGGGATGCAAACTGGACTTTGCGAAGTTTATGACAAACCCCAGGTGCTGAAGGAGAGCGACAGTGTGAAGGGTGGCTTGATTGGCCTCTTGTGGGGACTGACCCCTGATGAGCCAATCGTCCAGATATGGAAAGACAAAGAGGCCCTGAACCCTGAGGTAGGCCGCCACCACAGCCAGGCACTTGGTGAATACCCTGGGGGCGGATGTAAGGCCAAAAGGCAGTACTCTGTACTGATAATGGTTTCCTCCCACTACAAATCTGAGATATTGTCTGTGGTCTGGATGAATAAGGATGTGAGTATAAGCATCCTTTAGATCTAAGGAGCATAGCCAATCTCCCTGCTGGAGGTAGGGCAGCAGGATTCCAAGGGTAAGCATCTTGAACTTTTCCCTCTCCAGGAACTTGTTCAGGTTTCGCAAGTCTAGGATGGGTCTGAGGCCTCCTGTTCTCTTTGGTACCAGGAAATACCTGGAATAGAAGCCGTGACCTTTCAGGTGGTGGGGCACCGGTTCCACTGCCTGATCCTTTAGAATACCTGACAACTCCTGCAGGAGTAAGTCCCTGTGCAGAGGGAGTCTGGGAGGCTCCCCTGGAAAATAGGAGGGGGGTACCTGGTGAAAGTGGAGGAGATAGCCATTCTGGACTATACTTAGAACCCAGGTATTTATTTTATTTATTTATTTATTTATTACAGTTTCTTATATACCGCGCTATTTAGAATCAGCGCGGTTTACATCATAACATAACGACCATAACGACAAATTGTCAGGCTTTACATTGAACAGGAGTACAAACTTGGATAACCGGGTTAACTATATACATAAGCTATCTACACTGCAGATAAAAATTGTAAGGGCCTTTTCTCAAATTTACTGCTAATGCTTGCATCGTGCCAAAGAGAGCCTCCTGCTGGAGTTCATAGGATGTAATATGTATTGGTAATTTGTTACGATGTGGCTTAAAGTTCTCCTTTAGCAGGCCTATGGCTCCCAATATGATGAGAAATATTTCTGTATCTTTGTCTCACATTTTCTTGGTCTCTGACTGCATTTCTCAATACTTCAGGATCTTCTCCCTCTCCGAGCAATTCACAGAATAGTTCCTTGGAACAGACACCTCTATTATCAATGCCGTTCTAGTGTTTCCTATATTGGTTTCCTTGCATCCGGTTTCTTATCCATCAGAATGGAAATGTCCCAAGTTTGTCATAACTTCTTCATTCTCTGTAATTCTCTTTTCTGTTTCAGTTTTGTTGCAGTGCTTACAGAGTTTCCAGTAGATGAGATGTGCCACTTTGTTGTGCCTTTAAGTACACAATTCTCTGCCATCTGTACTTTACAACCAGTGACAAGGTGAGTAACCATTTTCAGCTCTTTCTTATAAAATCTGCATGTGTTTTATCAGGTATCCCTTGTGACGGCTGACCACCTGTGGGCGAACAGGGCCAGCCTGCCTCCAGTGCTGATGGGAGCCAGCTGAGGAGGAGAGGCTATGCCAATGCAGTCAAAATCCCCCTCCCTGCTGAGCAGGAGCCGGAGTAGGAGGCTTGGGGGCCTTCTGCCTACGGGGCCCATGACCCTGCCCCTTGGCCTGCTGGGGAGCTACAGAGGCCTGTTAATGAGGGTACTGTTTATAGGCAGATGACTTCCTTGGGTAAAAGGTCTTTTTCTCAGAGCTCTTCTTCTTCTGAGAAGGGGCAGAGGTTTTTCTGGACAGCCTTGTCCGGGTAAGAGTCTCGGTCTCGAGTTCGGCAGCCTTGTCAGCCATGGGCTTCCCAAAGAGGTTTTCACCTCAGCAGGGGACATCGACCAACTTGTCCTGCACTCATGGCTTGAGGTCCGATGACTGTAGCCAAGCCTGATGGCGTGCACCGATGCCTGCCGCAGCTACTCGGGCTGAAGCCTTGAAGCCATCATAGGCTGCTCGAGATATAAACTTCGAGCACTCACGAATACCCGAGGACAGAGCATTGAACCTCTGCAAAGGTTCCTCGGAGAGACCAGCAGAGAACCCGGCAATCTCCTTTGCCAGGTCTCGAAGGTACATGCCCATGTACAGCTGGTAGGTCTGTACATGGCAAGCAAGCATAGAGCCCTGGAAGCACTTCTTACCAAGGGCATCCAGGTTCCGGGCCTCCCGGCCGGGAGGCACCGAGGAGTGCATCTTCTGACTCTTCAGGCGATGCATGACCTCGGTCCCGAAGAGGAGGCCGAGGGGGAACTTGGCCGAGGATCGACTCCAGCTCGCATGGACTCAAGGATCGGCTCGGCCTCTGGGGTCGACTTGGACGTCGATGTCCTGGTGGTCGGGGCAGATGCACCGGTGAGACCGGCGATAAGTGCTCGCTGCTGTTCCATGAAGGCAGCCAAGCTGCTCTCGAAGGCCGTCAACCTGAGTCCGAGCTCAGGAGACTCAGCAGCCCCCGACTTGGGCCCCGGCGGCGGCTCCCCTGGAGGTGAGTCCACGAGGACTACAGTGCTCACGTGACCCGGGGACTCCATCTCCACACGAGGTTGTTTTGCCGGCCTCTCCGACTCCGAAGACCCGGGACGGCACTCGGGGCTATGCGACTTGGCCCTTGAGGAGCCAAGTGCGTCCACCGACACCGCCCTCGTGGGTTTTTTCTTCTTACAATGCTCCCGCGAGGGAGACCCCCTTTCAGAGGAGCCTCGACGCTGCTTGGGGCCGGAGTCCCGAGATGTCGAGGTCCGGGCTTGACCGGACGCGGAGTCAGAGAAGATTCTTTCCTTTTGGTGCTGCCGACTCCGTAACGCCTTAGAAGACATTTTCCCACATGGACCACAGATCATCGGGTCATAATCGGGTCCAAGGCACCGGAGGCAGCAGTCATGTGTGTCGGTGAGAGACATAAGTTTCTTGCACCGATCACACTTTTTAAACCCGTTGGCAGCCATCGGGGGAAAAAGGGCCCCTGCAAGGTCAAAAGACCCGGCTGCCAGTGAAAAAAGAAAAATTGGTGCGAACGCAAGTCACTAAGGAGAAAAAACGAAAAAGAGATCTGGGCTCGATACCGACGTATCGGGCCCAGGCGGGAAAGGGAAACCGGCGTCAAACCGAAGAAAAACAGGTTAACGCAGAGAAAATCAACTTCTTCCTCAGGTGAAACGAATATACATCCATCGGGCTCCGCGGAAAAAAGAAGACTGAGCAAGATGGCACCCTTGGGCGGGAAGGGGACCGTGCATGCACGCTGCATTCCCAAAGGCTTTCTATGAAAGCTGGGGAAATGCTCCGCACGGGGCTCTGTCGGCGCCGACGTCACCCATATGTGAGGACTGACTTCCTGCTTGGTCCTGGAGAAAGGTGTGTACCGAAGCCCAGGTGGCTGATCGACCAATGTCATCAATAGACACAGAGTGAAGGTTAGCTATAGAGGCTGTCATGGCTCTCACATTATGAGCTGTGACATGGCCTTGAAGAAGAAGACTCTTACTCTCATAAGCAAAGGATATGCATTGTGCAATCCATTTGGACAGAGTTCTCTTGGAGACTGGAAGTCCCAAATGACTAGAATCAAAAGCAATAAAAAGTTGAGAAGACTTTCTATGTTGCTGTATTCTTTGTAGGTAAAAAGCCAAGGCTCTTTTACAATCCAAAGTATGAAGGTTCCTTTCTGCATTAAAGGCACGAGGCCTCGGAAAGAATACAGGAAGATAAATTGATTGATTTAAATGAAAAGGTGAAACTACCTTTGGCATAAAGTGTGGATGAGTTCTAAGAACAACCTTATCATGGTGAAACCTAGTATAAGGAGGATCAGCCACTAAAGCTTTCAATTCACTAATGTGACGTGCAGAGGTGATTGCAATTAGGAAGATGACCTTCCAGGACAAAAGCTTTAGGGTTGTAGTGGCTAAAGGTTGAAAAGGCGGTTTCATGAGCTGCCCGAGAACTAGGTTTAAATCCCATGCCACCAGTGGTGGCCTGATGGGAGGCTTTGTTTATTTATTTAGCTGTATTTATATTCCGCTTTTCACCGGGTCAAAGCGGTCAATTGGGGGATACATTTAACACGAGGGGATATGACACACATACGTTAATACTTACAGGGAACATGGGCAATGGAGGGTTAAGTGGCTTGCCCAAGACCACAAGGAGTGCCTATAGGACTAGAAATCCCAGTCCCTCCGGCCTGAGATTGCTGTCCCCAGGTGGGACTTGAACCCCCGGCCCTCCGGCCTGAAGTACCTTGTCCTAACCACTAGACCACTCCTCCCTTTGTTAATAGAAGACCTCTCATAAATCTTGTTATGAGTGGATGAGAGGAAATTGGTTGTCCATTTAGAGCAGGGGTTCTCAACCCTGTCCTGGGGACCCACCTAGCCAGTCGGGTTTTCAGGATAACCACAATGAATATGCATGGAGAGATTTGCATATAATGGAGGCAGTGTATGCAAATCTCTCTCATACATATTCATTGTGGTTATCCTGAAAACCCGACTGGCTAGGTGGGTCCCGAGGACAGGGTTGAGAACCCCTGATTTAGAGACTTATGGGAAGCTGCAATTGCACTAAGATGGACTCTTACTGAATTGGTCTTTAGACCAGAATTTGATAAATGAAGTAGATACTCTAGTATCAATTCCAAAGGTATCATAAGGGGGTTTAACCCCTTCTGTGAACACCATATAATAAAACGTTTCCACTTGGAGGCGCAAGAGCGTCTTGTGGAAGGTTTTCTAGAAGCCTGAAAGATATCCTTTACCTGTTGGGAAAGGTTAAGATCCTGAAGGTCTAAGCTTTCAGAAACCAGGCCCTGAGATGTAGGGACTGGGGATTCGGGTGCCATAGCATCCCATTCTCTTGGGAGAGGAGATCTGGAGCATAGCCTAACTCCAGAGGTGCAGCTTGAGAGAGATGTAGAAGCAGGGGATACCACGTTTGGCGTGGCCACCGTGGTGCTATGAGGATCATACGACCTCTGTCTCTCTGAAGCTTGAAGAGTGTTTTGGGGATGAGGGAAATGGGTGGGAAGGCATAGAGGAAGTCGTGACCCCAGTGAAGAAGGAAGGCGTCCCTTGCCTGGCAATTTTGAGCCGGAATCTTGGAACAGAACCGGGGAAGTTTGGCATTCAGTGGACTTGCAAATAGGTCTATGTCTGGGGTTCCCCAGATGTGAAATATCTTGGCCACCTGGTCTAGGTGGAGAGACCATTTGTGAGGCAGCAGTACTCGGCCGAGTTTGTCTGCACAAAGGTTTTGAATGCCTGGAAGATATACCACGAGAAGGTGAATTTGCTGCTCTCTGGCGAGGGCCCATAGTCATAAAGCTTCGTTGCATAATGACAGAGATCCTGTTCCGCCCTGCTTGTTCGCGTAGAACATAGCTACTTGATTGTCCGTTTGGACTAGGACTGTCTTGTAGCTGAGCTGAACATGGAATACTCGAAGAGCTAGATAGATTGCTCTGAGTTCCAGGAGGTTTATGTGAAGACAAGCCTCCTGTGGAGTCCAGGTGCCCTGGGTAGAAAGATGATGCAGGTATGCTCCCCATCCCACCTGTGATGCAGCTGTTAGGGTGGTCTGGAATAGGGGTTGCTGGAAAGGAGACCCCACTAGAAGATTTTCCAGTGATTGCCACCATTGTAGGGACAAGATCAGTCGTTGTGAGTTTGAGATCTTGTCCGACAGACATCCTGTGGCCTGTGTCCACTGTGTGGATAGGGCCCACTGGGCAGCTCGCATATGAAGGCAAGCGTAGGGAACCACATGAACTGTGGATGCCATATGCCATAGTTGTAGTAGTTCTCGAGCAGTTAGGGAGGACTTCACCGCTGCTTGAGAAGCTAGCTTCATTATACGAAGACAGCGGGTTTGTGGGAGAAAAGCCGTTGAGTGTCTGGTATCTAGACGAGCTCCTATGAACTCTAGGGGCTGAGACGGAGCAAGTTGGGATTTTGGGAGGTTTATGACCAATCCCAAGTATTGAAGGATTTGCATTGTGCGAGACAGTGCAGATCTGGCTTCTAGAACCGTGGGGGCTCGAATGAGCCAGTCGTCCAAGTAAGGGAAGACAAATATTCCCAGGGTTTGCAGAAATGCAGCTACTACTGCCATGCATTTCGTGAATAAGAACATAAGAACATAAGATATGCCATACTGGGTCAGACCAAGGTCCATCAAGCCCAGTATTCTGTTTCCAACAGTGGCCAATCTAGGTCATATGTACCTAGCAGTTTCCCCAAGAGACACAAATTCCACAATGCTTGTACTGGGTCAAGCATTGATATCTTCGGTCACTTCTTAATAATGGTTTATGGACCTTTCCTCCAGGAACTTGTCCAAACCTTTTTTAAACCCAGCTACACTAACAGCCTTTACTACATCCTCCGGTAACAAATTCCAGAGTTTGATTACACGTTGAGTGAAAAAATATTTTCTTTTATTAGTCTTAAATAGTTTAACCTGTAGCTTCATTGCATGTCCCCTAGTCTTTCTATATTCTGATAAGGTAAACAATCGATCTACGTTTACCCGTTCCACTCCGTTCATTAATTTATAGACTTCTATCATATCTCCCCTCAGCCGTCTCTTTTCCAGGTTAAAGAGCCCTAACCTTTTTAGCCTTTCTTCATAGGAGTATCCTTCCATCCCCTTTACCATTTTGGTGCCTCTTCTCTGTACCTTTTCTAAAATCGCTATATCCTTTTTAAGATACGGCGACCAGAATTGCACACAATATTCAAGGTGCGGTCTCACCATGGAACGATATAGAGGCATTATAATATCTTTTGTTTTATTTTCTTGGTGCCAAAGCCAGACCAAAGGGAAGAACCCTGTATTGGAAATGTTTCCCTTGAAAAGGAATCATAAGAATTTCCTGTGATCTGGATGGATCAAAATGTGAGTATATTGTGACAAGGCAGAGGGTTTAAAACCTAGAAATAAGGCTTTAAAGCAGTTTTTTTCAGCTGAAGTTGTCAGTAAAGCAGGTAAAGAAAGGGTTAAAGTTGTAGCCCAGAAAGATTCTCTGCACAAGAGAACACAAAGAGAGCCACGCCCCAGCTCCAGCTTAACCCAGGGAGCTGACGTGGGAGAGAGAGGGGCGGAGTCAAAGCTGATAGGGCAGTCCCGTCCTCTTAATCAGGAAGGAGCAGTTAGTAGAGGAGCAGCTGCTGAGAAGGAAACTGAAAGTGAGACTGAGACTGGAAGGACGAAGGGAGTTCAAGGTTCAGCTTCTGGAGGAGACTCAGATATTGAGTGGGATCAAGCCAGAAAGCTGAGGACCGGAGGAAGCAGGAAAAGAGGCAGCCATTACCAGGATAGCCTAAGGGGCTTGGAGAGGTGCCAGCCAGATTGCAGAGAGTCAGAGAGAACTCTGGAGAGGCGTCTGGAAAAGCTTCCAGGTAGGAACTACCCCAAGTCAAGCAAAGAGGAGAAACAGAGTAGAGGTCACTTTAAACCTGGGGAGAAGAGTTTTAAAACCTTGCCCAGAAGAGATAGAAGTACCTCTCTAGAATCTTCCTTGGAAGCTACAGTCACACGTGGGAGGTTGGGCAGAAGGAAATTGCCATTTGTTAAACTGCAAAGATATTTCCAAGGCAGACAGCGTGTCAGAAGCTCCAGTTCTGAGTACAGCCCAGCTGATTCTAAACAAACAGCTAATTGTAGGTTACAGAACAGAATGTGGAGGTCAGACCTTGCGGAGCAACTTGCTACACAGGAACCAGGGAGGCAGTACCCAGACAAATGTTTACCTCCTAACCAAAGAGAGAATCTTAGTCATGCCAGGAGAAAGGTGAGCCCTTTTAATACTGTGTTTAAGAGTGCTGGTAATGTTAAATCCTTGCATGTACCCAGAAGGTTGAATGAAACTAAGTGGAAGCAGCTTAATGCACTTATAGAGCAGTGGAAGTCTGTGGACTTACCAAAACCTAAATATAAGGACATATCAGACGCTGAAGTGGAGCCGATGCAAACTGAAGCACCTTTATCAGAGGATAGTTATTCTGACATGGACTGTGGTTTTTGCCAGAAAGAGTGAAAGCTGTAAAAGCCATTCTAGTAATAAGTAGCTGAGAAAGCCTGATTGTTTTACTTGAGTTTTTTATGAAGAAAGGCAGCGTTCTGCCTGAGTGGAAACTCAACACTCTTTGTGCAGCTGTGAAACTAAATGCAATGCTGTAAAGTTGCTTATGTTTGGACCTAGTACTAGAAGCAGTGCTTAGACTGAGGAAAAGCACTTGTATTTAAAACCTGGAAAAAAGTTTGAAAAGATATGTTTGTTTGAAGTAATTGCCTGAGAAGCATCAGGAGGACTTTGTTATCGTTCTTTCTTTATTTGGCACAACAAGCACCAACATCTTATTTCTGTGTTTGGGGAAGTAGGTGTATGAAAATTCCTGTGCGACAATAAACTTATTGTTAACCCCTTTAACCTTGGCTGTGATTCACTTGGCCTCACAACTACACGGATACCAGGTTACAGCGTTTCAAGGTCCATATAAATACTGTGGTCCCACCTGCCAACCCTTCTAGGCAACTACCTATATTACCCTAGAGGGGGAAGGTGGGTGTGTGACAATATGCATCCTTTAGATCTAGAGAACAAAGCCAATTCTGACATTGAAGGTATGGCAGAAGAGTTCCCAGAGAAATCATTTTGAACTTTTCTCAGAACAGATATTTGTTCAATTCTCTGAGGTCTAGAATGGGTCTGTGTCCTCCTGTTTTCTTTGGAATAAGAATATAGGGGGAGTAGAACCCTGCACCCTGCTGAACAATGGGCACCTCCTCTACTGCTCCTTGAGCAAGGAGTGTTGAGACCTCTTGATCCAGTAGATTGCTTGTAGAGGTTTGGGAATTGAACTGTCTTACGATTGTAGGAGGGGCATACTGTGAAAATGAAGCTTGTACCCCTCTCCCACAATGGACAGAGTCCAGTTTTCTGTTGTTATTTGGTGCCATCTGTTAGCAAAATGGCACAACCTGCCTGGAATGTTTAGGGGTTCTGGCCCCTTCAGAGGCAGGAAGGCTAAGTTCTCTATGAAGGCGTCAAAGCCCTTGAGGGGGCTGGGCTTGTGGAGCTGGTTGAGCTCTAAGGCCTTTTGGCTTCTTTTGTCTGGATTGTTGTTGTTGACCCTTCTGGCAACTTGACCCTGAGCTTGCCCTTGCTGGGTATAGGATGGATAAAACTTCCTCTTTTTGCTGAAAAATGTTTTTTTTAATAGGGTTTCTTTTTGGCTGGAGTGGCTGTAGATTTTGACAATCTGTCTAAAGTGAGATTGTCAGTATCTATCTCATTAGCCTTCTCCTGCCAATTCTTGCCAAAGAGGTTTTCTCCTGTGCAAGGGATATTTCCCAATTTATCCTGTACCCAAATCTCCAAGTCTGATGCCTGAAGCCAGGCAATCCGACGTGCACCAATGGCAATAGCAGAGGTTCTGCTGATGCATTCAAAGCAGTCAAAGGCGGCACGTTTTACAAACTTGGAGACATCTTGAGCATGCTTGACCAGAGTGAGAAAGTCCTGTCGTTTGTCCTCAGGGAGAAGGGAGCTCATAAGCTCCAAATCTCCTGTGATCTCTTTGAGGAACATTTCCATATATAAAATATATGAGCTGATCCTAGCTGAAAGCATGGAAGCCTGAAAAGTTTGATGCCCAAAAGCGTCAAGAGTCCTGCATTCACGACCTGGAGGATTGGATGCATGTCTCTTTGCACTTTTCATCCTATGCATGGCTGACTCCACTACCATTGAATGGTGTGGCAGCTGAGTCTTTTGAAAACCAGGACATGATGGAACTCGATACATGGTATCGAGTCGCCTAGAATGAGGAGATGTGGTCAAAGGTGTCTCCCACATTCTGAGCATCAAATCATGAAGAATTTCATGAATGGGCAGAGTGGCTGCTTCCTTGGGAGCCTTAGGGTATTGGAGAATTTCCAATTCCTTTGCTCTAGGTTCTTTTTCAGGAAATACCGTGATTGAAAGTCCTCGGGCCACATCACGAATAAAATCCTGAAAAGACATGTCTTCCGGAGGAGACATTCTGCGTTGGGGAGAAGAGGAATCTTCCGGGAGAAACACTCTGGTACCGGCAGAATTATCAGAGTCATCGGAATCGGAGGATTCGAAGTATCTCTGATCCAGATGTTCATGCAAAGCACGGTCTCGGTATCGATCGAAGTCAGTACCGAATTGGTCTGGTACCGATCTGTCGATGCCAGAAAAAGTCTGCATGGGAAGGATTCCCACCGGGGCCGGTACCGTCGGTGCTGGTACCGGTATCTGTACCGGTGCTGGTACCAGCATCGGTACTGGTGTCCGTTGAACCACTGGTGTCAATGGTACCGCAGCTGTAAGGAGAGCTGCAAGACTGTGTTTGATAGCGAGGAATCTCTGGTCTATCAACGCTGCCGATGCCTGGGTATTGGTACCGGTAAAAGCGGCCGGAACCCCTGAGCATGGCACCAGTAGTTTTGCCGAGGTCAAAGCCTCAAGAACATCCTGGAACCCCGTTGACGCTTTGGAGGCTGAAACTTCTTGCCGAGGCTGTTTTGCCGGTGTAGTTTCCTCAAGGCAATGCCAATGGCCTCTCGATGCTTTGAAGGAGAGCTACCCTTTGAGGGCCAGCTCTTATGTTTAGATCCATGGGAGGAAGACGAGGCTCTTGAAGACATCGATGCAATGGACCTGGTATCCGAAGAAAAGAGGGTACCGAGCTTTGCAGCTCGGTTCTGTCTTCCTCTTTTAGTCATCCCCATACAGGAGGAACACTCAGATGGAGAATGGTCAGGACCTAAACATTTTAGACACCAGTCATGGGTGTCAGTGACGGAGATGGTACCGCCACATTTAATACATTTTTTAAAACCACTAGCTGGTTTTTCCATCTTTTGGGAAAAATGGGGCCTAATGCCCAAAATGGCGCCTAGCAACAAAAGAAAAAGTTTCTGAAGAGAAACAGTTCAAATATATATATATATATATTTTTTTTTTTTAAAAAGAAGAAAGAAAGAACCGGCGGTACCGGTAGGCGTCGTGTGGAGGCAGGCGCGACCACAAGAAAACAAGTTTAAAGAAGACATTTTCTGCAGTGACAGGGTATGTGTCCTGTTGGCTCCGCGGAAAATGAAGAACTGAGGAGGGACAGTTGGAAAGGCGGGAAGGCAGCGCGCATGTGCTGAGGGATGCTCCCAAAAGCGTTCCTATTGGACGCTGGGGAGCGTTCCCGCGCAGGCTCCGTCGGTACTGACGCTACCCATATGTGAAGACTACATTCCTGCTTGTTCCTGGAGATAAGGTTTTAGATAGTATTGGGGAGGGGTCTGCTGTCTTGGTACATGTTGGTACCAATGACATAGGAAAATGTAGGAGGGAGGTTCTGGAGACCAAATTTAGGATTTTAGGTAGGGTGTTAAAATCCAGAACTTCCAGGGTAGCATTCTCTGAAATTCTTCCCTTGCCATATTCAGAGCCCAAAAGGCAGGGGGAGCTCCGGAGTCGCAATGCGTGGATGAGATGATGGTGCAAAGAAGAGGGTTTTAGGTTTGTTAGGAACTGGGCAAAATTAACCAGGATGGAGCTAGGTTGCTGACATTAACATTTAAAAAGGAGATAGAGCAGTTTTTAAACTAGGTAATAGGAGAAGCATATTTTGAAAGAATGTATACTTGAAGGATACCAGCAAAAGAGGGAAGTTAGGACATCCTAACAAAGAGGTTCCAATAAAGATAAAAGTAACCCAGATGCCCTTGAGTACAGAGCTGAAAGATTCCAAATTACCCCTGCCTACTGATAACCTGATTAATATGAATAAAATACAGCCTCTAAAATGCTTGTATGCAAAGTCTATAAATTAATGAACGGAGTGGAACGGGTAAACGTAGATCAATTGTTTACCTTATCAGAATATAGAAAGACTAGGGGACCTGCAATGAAGCTACAGGGTAAACTATTTAAGACTAATAAAAGAAAATATTTTTTCACTCAACGTGTAATCAAACTCTGGAATTTGTTACCGGAGGATGTAGTAAAGGCTGTTAGTGTAGCTGGGTTTAAAAAAGGTTTGGACAAGTTCCTGGAGGAAAGGTCCATAAACCATTATTAAGAAGTGACTGAAGATATCAATGCTTGACCCAGTACAAGCATTGTGAAACTTGTCTCTCTTGGGGAAACTGCTAGGTACATATGACCTAGATTGGCCACTGTTGGAAACAGAATACTGGGCTTGATGGACCTTGGTCTGACCCAGTATGGCATATCTTATGTTCTTATGTAAATGCTAGAAGTCTAAAAAATAATATGGGAGAGTTAGAATATATTTATTTATTTACATTCTCTTATATACTGCGCTATTCTGCATCAGTTCGGTTTACATTGAACAGGGCATTATAACTTGGAGATAACTATTTTACAGGGAACATGGGCTATGGAGGGTTAAGTGGCTTGCCCAAGACCACAAGGAGCACCTGTGGGACTAGAAACCCCAGTCCTTCCGGCCCAAGGTTGCTGTCCTCTAGTGGGATTTGAACCCCGACCTTCTGGCCTGAAGTACCTTGCCCCAACCACTAGGCCACTCCTCCACTCCATAGCTCTAAATGAGAGGTTAGATATGATTGGTATCTCAGAGACCTGGTGGAAGGAGAAAAAACAATGGGTCATTGTGATAGCTGGGAACAAACTATATCACAATGATAGAATAGATCAAATTGGTGGTGGGGGGAGGGGGTGTTTGCACTCTATTTTAGAGAGAGCATTCAGTCACATAGGATTAAAATTTTGCAGGAAACAAAATATGCTTTAGAATCTCTATGGCTAGAAGTTCCACGTAAAAAGGGGACGGCAGTAGTAGTGGTGGGTATTACCGACTACCTGGCCAGAATAAACAGATGGATGATGAAATGCTGAAAGAAATCAGGGAAGCTAACAAGTTACAACACAGTAATAATGGGTGAATGCAAATATCCATATATCGACTGGGTCAGTGTCACAGCAGGACATGCCAGGGAGATAAAGTTTCCAAATGAAATAAATGACTGTTTCTTGGAGCAGCTGGTTTATGAACTGACAAGAGATGAAGCTATTTTTGACCTAGTCCTTAGTGGCATGCAGGATCTGGTGCAAAGAGAAAAGTGTTGAAGTTACTTGGCAATAGTGATCATAGCAAGATCACATTTGATTTAATAAATGAAAGAAGAATGGCAAGAAAATCAACAGTACTACCATTGAAATTTCAAAAGGGAGACTATGATAAAATGAGGAAAATTAAGAAAAGACTAAAAGGAGCAGCTGCAGAGGTTAAAGATGTACATAAAGCGTGGGCATTGTTTAAAAGTACTATCTTGGAAGTCCAGAACAGATGTATTCCATACTTCAAGAAAAGTGGAAGGAAGGCATAAAACTGCCAGCATTGTTTAAAGGTGAAGTCAGAGAGGCTGTTGCTGCTAAAGAAGCATCTTTCAGGAAATGGAAAAAAGAACCAAATGACGAAAACGGGAAACATCATAAGCACTGGCAATTAGATGCAAGGCATTGATATGACAGGCAAAGAGAGAATTTGAAAAAATGTTTGCCATGGAAGCAAAAACACATAATAAAAACTTTTTCAAGTACATTTGTAGCAAAAATTCTGTGAGAGAGTCAGTTGGACCATTGGATGATAGAGGGTTAAAAAGGGTGCTAAGTGAGGACAAGGCCATAGCGGGGAGACTGAATGAATTCTTTGTTTTGATCTTTACTGAAGAAGATGTAGGGAATTTACCCGTGCCTGACATGGTATATAAAAGTGATGTATTATAAGGGCTACCAATCTGTTTGCTATAACATCAGCATAAGGGTTAATAGAAAAACTGTGTGAATAAGTTCAGCACTGTTGTCTTTGACCTTGAAGGACAGATTCAGACACTGAAGAACAAAGTGCAACGAAAGAAAGGGGACAGGAATGTGCAGGGATACAGACAAAATGTAACACACCAAGGACAGGATATGTCTTAATTAAAAAGAAACATATATTGAAGACAGAGCTGAGACATGAAGTCTGGAAAGGAACTATGAAGCGATGAGAGAGAAAAATAGAGATAAAAATGTATGTGTGTTCGCACGTGAGTATGTGCTGGAAGGCCTATAAAGTAAGTTGTAAAAGAACTGTACAGGGGAGAGGTAGTGGGAACAGAACACGAAGGTGGGCTGTACCGACCTCTCTCTTTCTTATTATATAAGCTTATGCTATCTGCTTGCTAGGTGCAATTAAATAATATACTCAAGCTTCTATAATAAAGATATCTCCAGGAACAAACAGAAATGTAGTCTTCACATATGGGTGATGTTAGTACCGATGGAGCCCTCCCAGGAATGCTCCACGTTGTCCAATAGGAAAGCTTTTGGGAGCATCCCACTGCGCCTGCGTCACTGTCTTCCTGCCCTTGGAACTCTTCCTCCTTAGTTCTTCATTTTCCATGGAGCCAGCAGGAAGCAAATCCTGTCACCGCAGAAAATTTCTTCATTCTACTTCTTTTGTTATTTTTTGTGGTTGCGTCTGTCTTCCCGTCGATGCTGGAAACAATATCTTTGATTCTGTTGCTTTCTTTCTGTAAAAAAGAAAGAAAGAAAGAACTTTAATTCCTTCAGGCACATCGACGCCATTTTAGGCCTTAGGCCTTCCATCTGGTCTACCAACACAATGGAAAAAACAGTCAGTGGTTTTAAAAAATGTTCTAAGTATGGTAGCACCATCTCTGCTACTGATAGCCATGACTGGTGTCTTAAATGCCTCGACCCAGATCACCAGCCATCCGAATGACCCCTATGCAAGAAGATGACAAAGAGAGGCTTACAGAATTGGGCCGCAAAAGTCGGCTCCCTCTTTGCCTCAGATGCAGTTTCACTTGCTTCGATGTTGTCAAGGGCATCATCTTCCTCTCATGGATCTCAGGTATTGAAACACATGTCTTCCTCAAAGACAGGCCATCCTCCCAAGAAGAGCCATTGATTTCAGATCCCTAGTTACCTCCTTAAGGAACATACCCATGTAGAGTATGTATGAACTTATGCAGGCTGAAATCAAGGGTATCCCAAAGGTAGATCTCTATCTAAACATAGAGATGCCTTGAGCATTACCCTGGAGCTGGATCGACTGGCCAAACAACCCCGGCGGGAGGACCTCCCCTCCTAAGCCACCAAAGAGGTCCAGGATGCTCCCGAGGCCTCCACCTCAGGAGTGCTCCTGGTGTCATGCTCTGGGATGGTAGCTCATGCTTCCGGTACCGATACCCAGGCATCGGCAAGCTCTATGGATCAGCGTATCCTGGCCATTGAGCAGAGTCTAGCGGCTCTGTTAGCAGCATTGGTACCAGTCAGGAGATTACCGGCAGCACCGGTACCGTCGATGGTGCCGATGCAGTTGGCATCGGGTTTCATGCCGCTCAACACACTCCCACCCATGCTGGCCTTCGAGTCCATTCCCGCTTCCGAGCTACAGGTATAACAAGTCTCTTGGGCCGATACCAATCTCAATTGGTACCGGAGCTTACATCGCTCCCACTGATACTTTGACTCTACTAATTCCGATTCTTCGGATGATGAATCAGTCGGTACCTGAGAAATACAAAGTCTTCCGGAGGGACCCTCACCGTTGCAGCAATGGCACATGTCCCTTCCTGAAGATATGTCTTTTCAAGAGTTTATCAAGGATATGGTGAGGGGCCTATCCATTACACCTACATCTGAGAAAGAGCCCAGAGCAGAGGAATTGGAGATCCTCCAATACTCCACAGCTCCTAAGGAGGTGACTACTTTGCTTATTCATCATATACTCCAGGATCTTATGCTGCAGATGTGGGAAACACCCCTCACCATTTCTCTCCATACTCGGCGACTCAACCAATATTATCGGGTACTGGAAAGTCATGGTTTCCAGAAAATGCAGAGTCCACACCACTCAATGGTAGTGGAATTGGCTAAACATCAAAGTAAGAGTTCTAAGACTCACTCCTCCAATCCCCCAGGTAAGGAATCGAGAACCCTCAATGCCTTTGGGCGGCGGTGCTTTTAGGCCTCCATGATTTCAGCCTGCATAAGTTCATGCATATTCTACATGGGTATGTTCCTTAAGGAGGTAACTAGGGATTTGGAATCAATGGCTCTTCTTCCAGATGAAAAGAAGGCAGACTATCTTACATTAGTCAAACATGACCAGAATGTTTCAAAGTTTGTCAATAGGGCAACCTTTGACTGTTTTGAGTGCACTAGCAGAACAACATCTATCTGCATAGGTGCACATAGGATTGCAGGTGCAGGACCTCAGAAAATACCCACAAACAGGAATAGAAGTGAAGGGCATCATGAACAATTTTCAGAAGACTGTGTTCGTGAGAAACTAGCTAAACTTAAAGTAGACAAAGCGATGGGACTGGGTGGGATACACCCTAGAATACTGAGGGAATGAAGGGGAGAGGATACAGGGCCCAGAACCCTTATGGCAGGAAATTCTCCAAGCTCTCAGGTGCCCGAAGTCAGGCTGATTGCCGTCACCTGAGCATGGAGGAGTTGGAGCTAGAGCCCTGGAAGTATAAACCTAGGCCAGAATATGAGAGAAGGGGAGGAGAAGCAGGAAGCCAGGCTGCCACGAGCAGAGGCACAGATGCAAGCAAGGGAAGCTTGACTAGTGCTGAGCAGAGCAGAGGAACTGAGCTTCCAGGAGAAGAGAGTGCTATTTGGCATATAGCACGTCTGCAGGAGAGTTTGGGGCCAGGAACAAGAGAGACTCCAAGATCCTCTGGGAGGCTGTTAGCTGAGCACTGTGAGCAAGACGGGGAGTCAGAACCTATGCAGCTGGTAGAGCCCGAGGTGAAGCTGAAGGATGAGGACACTCCCATGGACTGTTCCTTGTGCTAAGCTTTAAACCTGGGCACGTAGAGAAAGCAAGCCAGTCCTGAAAGAAAGTCTTCCAGGAAAAAGGTACCCATATTCCACAAGCAGGGTGGCCGTGATTCCCATGTGTTTGTAAAGGGGAGGTTTACGGGGACTAAGGAGCAAGCCTGGATCTGTGATAAGCTTGTTAATCACCTGCTGCTGGAAGGCTGACACTGGGGTAAGCTAAAGCAGCAATTGGAACAAAGCTTTCTGTTGCCCTGGATTATATTTGTTACTTGGAAGGTAACCAAGAAAGGTTTGAAGCTGAATAGAAGCTAAACTACCACAGACTTTAAATGTGATTTTGTTTTTGTGCTTTAGCCAGCAAGGCTAAAAAGGGAATGCAATATCCTTGCTGTTAAAGACGGTGTATCCTGAACTATAGAGAACCTTTAAAACAGCATTTTTGTGTTTGGGTGTTTTTGGACAATGCTCTACTTCCAACAGTCCTGAACAAATTTTCTTGTATGTGGTATGATCGAACCATTGTGTACAAAATTAATTTCTGTCATTTGCCTTACCTCCTTGAGCCTGACTACACCTTTCTGCCTGATGCACCCATACAGCTAAACAAAGACTACATTTCCCAGAGGGCACTGCGGGGAAATAGTTTGAAAAAGCGGATAGCAGAAGGTTCTTTTAATAACCACGCCTCTCTAAGCTAGAGGCGAGTGGTGGTAGCGTGACAACACCCAGGAAGGCGTAGATAACATGAGGAGTGATCTAGCTAAGCTTGAAAAATGGTCTAGAATTTGGCAGCTGAGATTTAATGTTAAAAAAATGAAGGTCATGCATTTGAGCTGTAGCAATCCAAGGGAGCAATATAGTATAGGGGGTGAAGTACTTTTGTCCACTAAAGAAGAGCGGGACCTAGGCGTGATTGTGTCTGATGATCTTAAAGTAGCTAAACAGATAGAAAAGGCAATGGCAAAAGCTAAGTTGCTTGGATGCATAGGGTGAGGAATGGCATCAGAAGAAAGGAGGTGATAGTGCCTCTCTATAAGTCTTTGGTGAAACCTCATTTGGAGTATTGTGTGCAATTCTGGAGACTGCACCTTCAAAAGGATATAAACAGGATGGAGTCAGTACAGAGGGCGGCTACTAAAATGGTTAGTGGTCTTCATTATAAAGTATATGAGGACAGACTTAAGGATATTAATGTGTACACCTTAGAGGAAAGGCGGGATAGAGGTGATATGATTGAGATGTTTAAATACCTCCATGGCACAGGAGGGGAGCCTTTTTTGATTGAAAGTAAGCTCTGCTATGAGGGGACATGAGATGAGGGTGAAAGGGGATAAATTCAGGAGTGATATGCGGAAATATTTCTTTACAGAAAGAGTGGTAGATCTGTGGAATAGTCTGGAGGTGGTAGAGATGAGGACAGTATCTGAATTCAAAGAAGCAGGGACAAACACAGAGGATCTCTAAAAGAAAAAGGGGACTGTTGAAGTGGTTGTTATGGGAGGACAGACTAGATAGGCCATATGGTCTTTTTCTGTCATCATGTTTCTGTGTTTCTATCAGACCTTGAACAATGGGTTCAAGACAAGCTGGGTAATATTCCCTGTACTGGTAAGAATCTGTTTGGGAAGGATTGGCAAGATAATGCTTCTCAGTTAGAATCTGAGAATACCACCCTCAATAGGCTTTCCAAAACTACTGCCAACCCTGCCAAGAAGAAAACAGCTGCAAAGAAGGCTTTCTGTGTTAAGAAGAAGAAATGTTATCTCCCCAGCTTCTCACTACCAACCTTAGGGTACCCATAAGAGGCAACAGCCTCCCAAGCAACAGACAAAGTGACAGACTCCTAAATCTCAATCAGTTGCACAGACCCAATCTGCGCCTGGTTTTTGGCTTCTTCCTAGAGATCATAACCACCCTGTCTCTGGAGAACCCCCACCCCCTCCACATAGCGGGCAGACTTTGCCATTATGCCCAGAGGTGGCATCTTATCACCTCAGAGCAGTGGACACTAACCATAGTGTGAGAGGGGTACAGGCTTCATTTACGAAGCATACCCCCCTCCACCCTGGTGGGTCATATCATTCTCAACCCCCACTCACTGCTGTCCTGCAGCAAGAGGTCACCTCTTTTCTGTCACAGTGTGCCATAGAAGAGGTTCCAACATCCCAACAAGGGATGTGGTTCTATTCTCCCTACTTTCTCATACCAAAGAAAAACGGAGGGTACAGACCCATCTTAGATCGCAGAAACCTAAACAAGTTTCTAATCCGCGAGAAATTCAAGATGATCTCACTAGGAACCCTTCTACCTTATCTCCAGAGTCAGGACTGGCACTGTTCTTGAGATCATCCGGAACACAGGAAGTATCTACGCTTCATCTTCCAGGGAAATCACTATCAATACAGAGTCCTTCCCTTCGGACTCACCTCTGCCCCAAGAATCTTCACAAAATGCATGGCGGTCATAGCCGTATATCTAAGGACTCTCGGGATATTCGTCTTGCCTTACTTAGACGACTGGCTAGTAAGGGCAGCTACCTCACAGGAGGTTCATCTATCCCTCCTTCATTCAATGCAGGTGCTGCAAGATCTGGGATTTGTGATAAATCTTCCAAAATCCCATCTAGTTCCCACTCAAACACTAGAATTCATAGGAGCTCTTCTAGACACTCAACGGTCAAGGGCATTTCTACCCCAGTACAGCTCAGGGACTATCTCTTGGCCAGAGAGATGCAACAACTTTTGGGCCATATGGCCTCTACAGAACTGGATCCAAGTCACAGAACTCCTCACGAAGTCCCTTCTATGGTGGTGTACCCCAACAAATGTTCTCATATGGTCACCTTTTCACATGCCTCCACATCAATGCATCCTGACAATGGATGCCTCCAAACTGGGTTGGGGAGCTCACTTAGGCCCTCTCTCCTCTCAGGGCTTCTGGGCAGAGCAGGAGTCTCAGCTCCAGATAAATCTCCTGGAGCTTCATGCTATCTTCAATGCCCTCAGGGCGTTTCAACAACTCCTACATGGCCACAGAGTTCTCGTCCAGATGGACAATCAGGTAGCCATGTTCTATGTGAACAAACATGGAGGAATGGGCTCTAGGGACCTCTGCCAGGAGGCTCTCCAGCTTTGGTCTTTTGCCATTGCTCATCCGATACATCTCCAAGTGGCATATCTTCCGGGACAGCAAAATATTCTAGCAGACAGATTGCATCGGGTCCTTCTTTCACACAAATGGTCCCTCCATCCACAGACAACCTCCTTCATCTTTTAGACCTGGGGAACTCCGGAAATAGACCTTTTTGCCATTCCACAAAACACAAATCTTCCTCATTTCTGCACCAGAACCCTGAGGTACAACTTACAGCAGGTGGATGCTTTCCATCTTCACTGGGGTCAGGATTTCCTGTATGCCTTTCCTCCCATACCCCTAATTCCCAAAACGCTCTTCAAGCTTCAAACAAACAGGGGAAAAATGATTCTCATAGCCCTGCGCTGGCCACGTCAACCGTGGTTTCCTCTCCTGCTATGTCTGTCTCAGACTCGCCCCCTGAGTCTCAGGTCAGTTCCCAATCTCCTCTCCCAAGAGGAAGGCATGCTCTTCCATCCCAATCCGCAGTCTCTCCATCTCATGGCTTGGCTGCTGAAAGCCTAGTCTTACAAAATCTTAATCTCATTCAGGAAGTAAAAGAGATCCTGCTAGCCACCAGACGTTCTTATGAACTCAAGTGGTGTAGGTTCTCCACCTGGTGTTCTCAGAAGGAGCTTATAATCCCTTTTCAGCTCCTGTGGAGGCTCTCCTTCAATATCCCCTATATCTTTCCACCTCTAATCTCAAGAAAAACTTGGTCATGGTTCACTTTAGTGCAATTGCTGCTTCTCACCATCCCTTGGATAGCTAACCTATCTCCTCACAGCCACTTCTGGCAAGTTTCATGAGAGGGCTGTTATTGACCAAGAATCTCATCAGGCCACCACCTGTGGCATGGGATCTTAATGTCACATTAGGGCAGCTCCTCAAGCCGCCTTTTGAACCTTTAGTCACAACGTCACTAAAGTTTCTCTCATGGAAGGTTATCTTCCTGATTGCCCTCACTTTGGCTAGACACATTAGTGAGCTTCAGGCTTTGGTGGCAGACTCACCTTATATCCGGTTCCACCATGATAAGGTTGTCCTCAGGACTCACCCCCATTTCATGCCAAAGGTGGTGTCTCCTTTCCATCTCAATCAATCAGTTTATCTTCCTGTCTTTTTCCCTAGACCGTATTCCTCTAGGGCAGAGGCCACCTTGCACACCCTTGACTGCAAGCGTGCCCTAGCTTTTTATCTTCAAATGACTCGAGAGCACCATAGAGCTTCGCAGTTGTTTATTTATTTATTTAACAGTTTTTTCTAAACCGCCTTTGTCCAAAGTGGTTTACATTGAACAACTTAACATATCTCAGTGGATTTGTTTTACAATAAACAGGGAGAAATAACTTGGAGATAAATATGGTGTTAACTATGTAGAAGGGAATAAGTGGTAGTTCAACAGGGGGTCAAGTGTAGGGCTCTACAGATCAACAAACAGTAACGATTTGAGGGTTTGTTTGTTTTTATTATATTACATTGCTAGCTCTCTGGAGCTCTTAAAAGGGTTTTTTTGTGTATTTTTTAAAGCAAGGTTACTTTCTTTTTGGTGCTTTAGGGGAACTTTCCTTGAGCACAATAGGTGGCTGAACTCTAGTAACCTCCTCAGGTTTAGAAACTGCTAACACCTAATCAGGTGTTAGTTCCCTCCCTACCCACCCCGACTACCACCCACCCCTAGTGAGCAGTCTTGCTTTATAGGGCACCTCCCCCTTTAACAAATCACAGAGAATTGGACCAGCACATTTTGAATATAATTAAAGAGATTTAACTGCTTTTTCTCTGAAAGGACAGCTGCGAAACCGGCTGGTACTTGGTAGATCTCTCTCTTTTGCTTTAACAGATACCTAAGCTCCACGAACAGAACAATGGCTGGGAAAAATCGTATTGCTAAAGCTGTTGCCCCCGTTACAGCTTCTGCCTCGGTCCAGACAGAGGTCCTAATGCCAGTTGAAGTACCAGTTCCATGTGCAAGGTGCCTGCATGCTGAAGCTCTGAGGAAACAAGTGGAGGAACTCAGAGAGGAGGTGGCGAGGCTGAGGAGCATTCAAGACAGTGAGAAGTACATTGATGAGATGCTTCTTGCAGCAACCAAGCTCTCCAGCACAGGAGAAGGTGGGTGCCAACAGAATGTCGATGGTTGGACACAAGTCACCAGGGCCTGCAAAATCACCAATCCATCTTCTCCAGCCCTTGAATTGAAGAACCATTATGCAGCCCTGGAAGTGGAGGAGGTGATAGCATCCCTGGAAAGGGAAGAACCAGAGTTCAAGTACCCCAAAGTTGCAGAATCAGTGACCAGAAGGAAACGAAGGGTAGTGGTGGTTGGAGACTCTCTTCTGAGGGGTACTGAGGCGTCCATCTGCCGACCAGACTTGATGTCCAGAGAGGTATGCTGTCTGCCTGGTGCCAAAATCCAAGATATTACGGAGGGTTTGCCGAGACTCATCAAGCCCACTGATTATTACCCAATGTTGCTAATCCATGTTGGAACAAATGATACTGCCAGGTATACCTCGGAACGTATCAAAAGTGACTTCATGTCTCTGGGACAGAGGGTGAAGCAGTTAGGTGCACAGGTGGTGTTCTCTTCAATCCTCCCTGTTGAGGGTAAAGGCCAAGGCAGAGAGGCTCGCATCCTGGAGATGAATGCATCGCTGCTTGGATGGTGTCATCGAGAGCATTTTGGTTTCCTAGACCATGGGATGCTGTTCCAAGGGTTGCAGAGCAGAGATGGTATCCATCTGTCCAAGAAAGGTCAACGCGTCTTCGGTAGTAGACTGGCTAATCTACTGAAGAGGGCTTTAAACTAGATTCGTTGGGGATAGGTGAAGAAAGCCCCCAGGTAAGTGAAAGCCCCCAGGTAGGTGATACATTAAATACCTTTATGGAAATGGGTAACAGGGGTAACATATGGAAAGCAGTGTGTATAAATGCCCGTAGCATGGGAAATAAGATCCCTGATGTTGAAGCTTTGGTGGGAGTGGCTGACTTGGATTTAGTGGCAGTTACAGAAACATGGTTCACAGAAAACCATGACTGGGATGTAACTATACCTGGCTATACTTTATTCAGAAAGGACAGGGTAGGAAGAAGGGGAGGAGGAGTGGCACTATATGTAAAAAACTACTATTAAAGCTTTGGAATTACAGAGCTTAAAAGGGAGAGAGGAGGCATTGTGGTTTAAACTAGAAAGAGGGAAAGAGAAATCTATTTGCATTGGTGTGATATACAGACCTCCCTCACAAGAGGAAGAGGTGGACAGAGAGTTAATTGAAGACATACGCAGCATTGCTAGGAAAGGGGAAGTGCTACTGATAGGAGATTTCAATATGCCAGATGTTGATTGGCACATTCCTGCTGCAGTATCATCTAGAAATAAGGAGATCCTGGATTCTCAACAGGGAGAACTATTCAGGCAATTGGTAACAAAAACCCCACACGTGAAGGGACCATACTGGACTTGGTGCTTACCAATGGTGAAAGTGTTTCTGATGTTGTAGTGGGAGATCATTTTGCATCCAGTGATCACCAGATGGTGTGGTTCAGTATTAGGACTTCGGCTGTTAGAATCCATTCCAAGGTGAGGATCTTAGACTTTAGGAAGACTAACTTTGCGAAGATGGGCCAATACCTCAGGGAGTCGTTAGTGGGATGGGAACAGCTGGGGGATGTAGAAAAACAGTGGGCAAAACTGAAAGGGAATATCTTAAGGGCAACCAACCTTTTTGTTAAAATGGTAAATAAAGGCAAAAGGAAAAGGAGAACGCTATGGTTTTCTAACGAAGTAGCTGAAAAAATGAAGAAAAAGAGGGAGGCCTTCATGAAATACAAGAGATCACAGAGAGAGGAAGACAGGCATCTGTATTTGGAAAAACTTAGAGAAGCTAGCAAAGTAGTCAAGAAGGCAAAGATTCAAAAGGAGGAGGAAATAGCCAATGCAATAAAATGGGGGGATAAGACATTTTTCAGATATATTAGTGAGAAGACGAAGGGCAAGAGAGGTATTGTCAGACTCAAGGGTGCAGGGGGGGAATGTGTAGAAGCTGATAAGGATAAAGCGGAATTGCTTAACAAATATTTTTGTTCTGTGTTCACAGATGAAGAACCAGGAGCAGGACCTCAGAAAACACAAACAAATAGGAACAGAAGCGAGAGACATCTTGAATAATTTTCAGAAGACTGTGTTCGTGTGATATTAGCTCAACTTAAAGTAGACAAAGTGATGGGACCAGATGGGATACACCCTAGAATACTGAGGGAACTTGGGGACGTTCTAGCAACTCCACTGACTGACCTTTTCAATGCCTCGTTGGAGTCGGGAGTGGTGCCAAAGGACTGGAGAGAGGCTCATGTGGTGCCTTTACACAAAAGCGGAAGTAAGGATGTGGTTGAAAACTACAGGCCGGTTAGTTTAACTTCGGTGGTGAGTAAATTAATGGAAACGCTGCTGAAAGAGACAATAGTGAGGTTTCTGGAGTCCAGCGGATTACAGGATCCGAGGCAGCATGGATTCACCAGAGGCAGGTCTTGTCAGACAAATCTGATTGATTTCTTTGACTGGGTGACCAGGGAGTTGGACCGAGGGAGAGCTCTAGATGTGGTGTATTTAGATTTCAGTAAAGCCTTTGACACTGTTCCTCACAGGCGACTTATAAACAAACTGAGTACCCTAGGGATGGACCCTAAAGTTACTGTTTGGGTTAGAAATTGGTTGAGTGGGAGGCAACAAAGGGTACATGTAAATGGAGCTCACTCTCAGGAGAAGGAAGTTACCAGTGATGTGCCCCAGGGATCTGTCCTTGGTCCGATTCTTTTTAACATTTTTGTTAGTGATATAGCGGAAGGGCTGTCAAGTAAGGTTTGCCTCTTTGCGGATGATACCAAAATCTGCAATAGAGTAGACACCAAGGAAGGTGTAGATAACATGAGGAAGGATCTAGTTAAGCCTGAAGAATGGTCTAGAATTTGGCAGCTGGGATTTAATGTTAAAAAATTAAAAGTCTTGCATTTGGGCTGCAGCAATCCAAGAGAGTAATATAATATAGGGGGTGAAGTACTTTGTCCACTAAAGAAGAGCGGGACCTAGGCATGGTTGTGTCTGATGATCTTAAAGTAGCTAAACAGGTAGAAAAAGTGACAGCAAAAGCTAGAAGGATGCTTGGGTGCATAGGGAAAGGAATGGCTAGCAGAAAAAATGAGGTGATAGTGCCTCTGTATAAATCTTTGGTGTGACCTCATTTGGAGTATTGTGTGCAATTCTGGAGACCACACTTTTAAAAAGATATAAACAGGATGGAGTCAGTACAGAGGGTGGCTACTAAAATTGTTAGTGGTCTTCATTATAAAGCATATGAGGACAGACTTAAGGATCTTAATATGTACGCCTTAGAGGAAAGGCGGGATAGAGGTGATATGATTGAGATGTTTAAATACCTCCGTGGCATAAATGCACAGGGGGAGAGCCTCTTTCGATTAAAAGCAAATTCTGCTATGAGGGGACATGGGAAGAGGGTGAAAGGGAATAGATTGAGGAGTGATATGCGGAAATATTTCTTTACGGAAAGAGTGGTGGATCTGTGGAATAGCCTCCCAGTGGAGGTGGTAGAGATGATGACAGTATCTGAATTCAAAAAAGTATGGGAGAAACACAGATTATCTCTAAAGGAAAAAAGGGGACTGTTGTAGTTGTTGATATTTTATTTTATTTATTTATTTATTTAACAGTATTTCTAAACCGCCTTATCTTAATAATCAAGGTGGTATCACAGCAAACAATCAGGTAAAGTGTGTGTGTTATACATGCAGTGAGGGTGAAATTTAGTTGAGTGTGTGTTGTATTGTGTGCTAGATTGGTTTGAGCTATATACAAGGTGGTCTATATACAGTGGTGATATGGAAGGACAGACTAGATAGGCCATGTGGTCTTTTTCTGTCGTCATTTTTCTATGTTTCTATTGGTTTTGTATGTTCATTAGCAGATGTATGGGTGTTGAAAGAACTGAAATATGAGATTGGTAATCTGTGAACTATCATTAAAATCATCTGTAGTACCCGAAGAGTGGAGAATGGCCAGTGTAATGCCAGTATTTAAAAATGGTTCCAGGGGTGGTCCGAGAAACTACAGATCCGGAGAGTCTGACATCAGTACCAGACAAAATGGTAGAGACAATTATAAAGAATAAAATTACTGATCATGTATATAGTCATGCTTTAATTGGAGAAAGCCAACATGGATTTAGCTAAGGAAAGTCTTGTCTTACTAATATGTTAAATTTTTTTGAAGATGTGAATAAACAGGCAGACAAAGGTGAGCCAGTTGATATGGTCTATCTGAATTTTCAGAAAAGGCTTTGACAAGGTCCCTCATGAGAGACTTGACAAAATTAAAAAGTCTTGGGATTGGAGGCAGTTTAGTATTCTGGATCAGGAACTGGTTAAAATAAAGTAGAGAGTAGGGCTAAATGGCCAATTTAACATAAGAACATAAGATATGCCATACTGGGGCAGACCAAGGTCCATCAAGCCCAGTATCCTGTTTCCAACAGTGGCCAATCTAGGTCATACGTACCTAGCAGTTTCCCCAAAAGACACAGGTTCCACAATGCTTGTACTGGGTCAAGCATTGATATCCTGAGTCCCTTCTTAATAATGGTTTATGGACCTTTCCTCCAGGAACTTGTCCAAACCTTTTTTAAACCCAGCTACACTAACAGCCTTTACTACATCTTCCGGTAACAAATTCCAGAGTTTGATTACACGTTGAGTGAAAAAATATTTTCTTTTATTAGTCTTAAATAGTTTACTCTGTAGCTTCATTGCATGTCCCCTAGTCTTTCTATATTCTGATAACGTAAACAATCGATCTACCTTTACCCGTTCCACTCCGTTCATTAATTTATAGACTTCTATCATATCTCCCCTCAGCCGTCTCTTTTCCAGGTTAAAGAGCCCTAACCTTTTTAGCCTTTCTTCAAAGGAGTATCCTTCCATCCCCTTTACCATTTTGGGGGCTCTTCTCTGAACCTTTTCTAATAACACTATATCCTTTTTAAGATACAGCGACCAGAATTGCACACAATATTCAAGGTGCGGTCTCACCATGGAACGATATAGAGGCATTATAATATCTTTTGTTTTATTTTCCATTCCTTTCCTTATGATACCTAGCATTCTATTTGCTCTCTTGGCTGCTGCTGCACACTGGGCCGAGGGTTTTAACATGTTATCCACAATGACGCCTAAATCTTTTTCCTGGGTGGTGGTTCCTAATATGGAACCTTGCATCGTTAACCATAGTTTGAATTGTTCTTCCCTAGGTGCATAACTTTGCACTTGTCCACATTAAATTTCATCTGCCATTTTGATGCCCAGTCTTCCAATTTATCAAGATCCTCTTGCAATTTTCCACAGTCCTCTTGGGTTTTAACAACTTTAAATAGTTTTGTGTCATCTGCAAATTTGATAACCTCACTCGTTATTCCACTTTCCAGGTCATATATGAATATGTCAAAAAGCAGCGGACCCAGCACAGATCCCACTATTCACCTTTCTCCATTGGGAAAATCGGCCTTTTAGCCAAACCCTCTGCTTTCTATCTTTTAACCAGTCATTGATCCACAATAGTACACTGCCTCCTATCCCATGACTCTTTAGTTTTGCCAAAAGTCTTTGATGAGGGATCTTGTCAAAGGCTTTCTGAAAGTCCAGATACACTATATCAACCGACTCACCTTTTGTCCACCTGTTTGTTCATACTTTCAAAAAAACATAACAGATTAGTAAGACAAGATCTTCCTTGTTTAAAGCCATGTTGGCTGTTTCCCATTAGGCCATGACTATCTACATGCTGAGTAATTCTATTCTTTATGATGGTTTCTACCATTTTTCCAGGTACTGATGTGAGGCTCACTGGTCTGTAGTTTCCCGGATCACCCCTGGAACCCTTTTTAAAAATTGGCGTTACATTGGCGATCCTCCAGTCATAAGGTATTAGAGATGATTTTAATGATAGTTCACAGATTACTAATAGGAGGTCTGCAAGCTCATATTTCAGTTCTTTCAACACCCTTGGATGTATACCATCCGGCCCAGGTGATTTGCTACTCTTCAATTTATCTAATAGTTGTAATATATCTTCCCGATGTATCCATATTTCCTTCAATTCTTCTGCACCTTTAAATACCACTTCAGTCATGGGTAACATCCCTACATCTTCTTCAGTAAAGACCGAAGCAAAGAATTCATTCAGTCTCTCCGCTATCACCTTGTCGCCTCTTAGTGCCCCTTTAACTCCTCTATCATCTAATGGACCAACTGACTCTCTCATAGGTTTTTTGCTACGAATGTACTTGAAAAAAACTTTATTTCGCGTTTTTGCTTCCGCAGCAAGCTTCTTCTCAAATTCTCCCTTTGCCTGCTTTATCAATGCCTTGCATTTGACTTGCCAGTGCTTGTGCTGTTTCCAGGTTTCGTCGTTTGTCTCCTTTTTCCATTTCCTGAAAGATGCTTTTTTGGCAATAACAGCCTCTCTGACCTCACCACCTTTAAACCATGCTGTCAGTTTTTTGGACTTCCTTCCACTTTTCTTAAAGCGTGGAATACAGCTGGTCTGGGCTTCCAAGATAGTATTTTTCAACAACACCCAAGCTTGATGTAAGTCTTTAACCTTTGCAACTGCTTCTTTTAGTTTTTTCTTAACTATTTTCCTCATTTTATCATAGTCTCCCTTCCGAAAGTTAAAAGGTAGTATTGTGGATTTCCTTACTATCCCTCCTCCACTAATTAAATCAAAGGTGATCATGCTATGATCACTATTACCAAGTAGCCCCAACACCCTTATCTCTTGCACTAGATCTGGTGTTCCACTAAGGACTAGGTCTAATATGGCTTCCCCTCTGGTTGGTTCATGAACCAGCTGCTCCAAGAAGCAGTCATTTATGTCATCTAGGAACTTTATCTCCCTAGCATGTCCTGCCATGACACTGACCCAGTCGATACCGGGGTAATTGAAATCACACATTATTATTACTGCACTGTAATGTTTGTTAGCTTCCTTGATTTCTTTGGGCATTTCATCATCCATTTGTTCATTCTGGCCAGGCGGTCGATAGTACACCCCCACTGCCATCGCCTTCCCCTTTTTACATGGAATTTCAATCCATAGAGATTCTACAGCAAATTTTGTTTCCTGCAAAACTTTAATCCTTTGTGACTCAATGCCCTCTCTAACATAGAGCACAACCCCTCCACCAATTTGATCAGCTCTATCATTATGTTATAGTTTGTACCCAGGTATCACAGTGTCCCACTGGTTGTCCTCCTTCCACCATGTCTCTGATATTCCAATCATATCTAACCTCTCATTTAGTACTATATATTCTAACTCTCCCATCTTATTTTTTAGACTTCTAGCATTTGTATACAAGCATTTTAGAGACTGTATTTTATTCATATTAATTTGGCTATTGGTAGACATGGGTAATTTGGGATCTTTAAGCTCTGTCTGCTCCATACTCAATGGAGAAAAGTAAATAGTGTAGTACAGCAGGGATCTGTGCTTGGCCCACTGCTTTTTCACATATTCATACATGACCTGGAAATGGGAATAACAAATGAGGTAATCAGATTTGCAGATGACACAACAGTATTCAAAGTATTCAAGAGGATTGTGAAAAATTGCAAGAGGCCAACAGAAGTGGACACCAAGGACCAGGCCTACACATAGGAGTAGTGTTATGCAGAAACTCTTTATTGAAGGACCCAACTTTTTAAGTTTCGGCCTGAGGCTTTCATCAGGGGTCTAAAAACCAAACATATAAATAAACAAAACATAATAAATGCCAAAAAACAATTACATAATAAATTAATATCAAAATAAAAGCCTTGGGGAAAACATTACCAAATTACCGCACAGAAGGTGTGTGTAGCACGCCTATGCGGTAAAGAAGCCAATTTTACAATCTAAAAGTGAAAAACGTAAAACCATAGTTAGAAATTGCATCAAATGAATTTAACAACAATAAAAATAAATACAAAAAGATTATAAAATCACCTCAGTTAAATACAATAATGAATAATAATAAAAGAGACAAAATAATACGAAAGGGACAATAAATGTACAACAAATGATGTAACAAAAAAGCTAACCACGCTAAGTAAAGGACACTGCATGTATATGTGTATACATATAAATAGAAAAGGTCATACTAAGGACACAAAGAAACTAATTACATAATAAATTACATCCATAAAGAAACCAAATTATTGTATAAAGAATGTGTGATTGTCACGCCAATACAGTGAGAAAACCACTTTTCCCAATCTTAAATTGAGAATCATAAGAGTAGCATAAAAACAGATTAAAATAACATTAAATAAATATGACACCAAACATAAATAAGAGAATGTAAATCAAATAATCGCAATAATGAATAATAACATAAGGCCAAAATTGAAATAATTGATACAAACAGGACACTAGTATTGTACAGCTAAAATGTAGCAATAAGAGCAAACAACGTCAGATATAAAACCACTGCATATATATATATATATATATACACACACATAAAAATGTTGTGTAAGCATCTAAGCCACTAATATTACAAAATAATTAACAGGAGTGGTAGTTCAAAAAAGGGGGAGTAAACGACTAAATTAAAACAAAAATGTGATAATGTGATGCACCTAGCTTGGAAAACACGATTGAGCATGTGCCTGTGCTAAAAAGCACCAAGGAACGGCGACTTACAATGACATGTCAATTAGTGCTACTATTCTAAAACGACACATCCCAAATTTAAGGGTTATTTGAAGAATGTGATGGTACTCAAGGACAAGGGAATCGAGGGAGGGACATCAGATTGCAATAAAATGTCTACTAGCGGGGAAATACCATAACCTAACATGATATGCACTCTCTAAATGGCCATAAAAAAATGTGTGTTAAGTGACATTTAAAATTGAACAAAATAGTATGATTACAAAAAAGAGAAGGACAAAAAAAAATCCATTAAGGTGTAAAGTGATGTGCATTAAGTATTCTTTCTTACAAAAACTGGTACATCCACCTGAAAATGCTATGCACAGGTGGTAATGCTACACATTAGTTATCCAATAATCACGCTAAAAAGCCGAAGGGCACAAGGATCGGAAGGGAACCACCAGCGGAACCACATATAATTGTTGTGGGCCGACTGGCGGGAAACTCTCGATCCCCATGCCACATGCACTCTATTTCCTTTAAAAAGAAACCACAAACTGAGGGCCAATGAATATGAAGCCGATCAATTGAATGGTTTGTAAAATTACATTACAGAAAAGAACTATAATAAGCAGCATGTGCAAAAATTGCAGTGAAACAAATAAGAATATAACTGCTGCGGAATAAAATAATTAACTAAGAACCATAAAAGCTTCAGCAAGCGAGAGTAAGAGATAATACACTGTACCTGCGAGAACTGGCAAAGCGGGAAAACGCCGCGCAGGAGCACGAACAGCACATTTAACGACAAATGGCTCCTCCCACTATACATCAGACATAATCAGACATGCAAGAAACTGCCAAATGCCATAAAACAAATAAAAACAAAGCTGCTGTGTGCTTGAAATGAAAAAAATTGGAGCAACGAGAGGCAATGAAACCTGCAGAAAGTCAAATAAGAATATAATACCATGTACCTGCGAGAATTGGCAAGAGCAGGGAAAAACGCGCAGGAACGCGGAAACACAGACTGCACAGTAGCGGCAGATGGCTCCTCACGCTATAAAAGAGGCTTAGAAAGACAGGCGATCCTGCCATAATGCAAAAAAAAAGGAATTATTCAGCAAATACCATTTCCTTATCGTTCCTCCAGCTTAGTCCTCTACGTATGGGTTGTGCACCTCCTCCTGCAGCATGAAGACTGGACCAATCAAATTTCAGCATCACTGGAAACAGCATCCTGGCCATCTCATCCACCCCAGTGTGTCCAGTCTTCATGCAGCAGGAAGACGTTAGTGAGCCGGGCTGGGCTCACTAGTTGGTCAGTTAGGTCTTTAGGCTGTAGCTAACCTTTTTGTTAGTTATTTTTTGGCTCTATTAGGGCTTCTTTTGATTTATTAAATTAGGGGGGTACTTGTTTCTTTAAATTTAAAGTTCTCATCGGCACTCCGGGGGGGACGGGACCCGAGGGAGGTCTCTCCTCTGCTCTGCCTAAGCCGCTTATTTTTATTGCTCTGTCCTAGTTCTCTTTTAGGATCTCTGCCCCAGGGCTCTTCGGGGCAGAGCTCCGGCGGCGGCTGTACAGCAGCACACCACCGGGAGAGGTAAGGAGTGCGCTGGGGGAGTGCCGGTGTGTTCGGGCGGCGGAGTGCAGTGCAAACGCGGTGTCTGTGAGAAACTTACTCACCTCTGCTCGTCGGTATTTTTTGATTGTTATCTGCTTTGTGCTGCACCCGCGTTACTTGAGCTGCGGGTGTGGGGGAGGCCGCCTGAAGCGTTGGTTCTTCGGCCGGGTGGTTTTTTTCCCGGTGCCGAGAGAAAGCGCGCCAAAAAGGGATTTCTGCCCTGCCGCGGCCATTTTGTGAGCCGCGGTCCCTTCCGTGTGCGGCACACGCGGCTGATTCTTTTCCTTGTATATGGGATCGCCGTCAGAAGTATTCCCCTCCGGCTATTTTGTTTTCTTTCTTTATTTTCTTTTCTGCCTTTATTTCTCTAGTTTTTTGTTTCTTTATTTTGTTTTTCCTCGGAGACGTTCCCTCGGGGGGGGGGGGGGGGGGTCGTTGTTCCTTCCCTGTCCTCCTGCTGGTGCAGAGGGCTGTCTTCAACTTCGCTGCTATTTTTTGTTATCAGCAGCATATGGGCAAGCCAGTCTTGGCAATGGCATAAGAACTTGTTAAACTAAAATACAATTAAAAAAAAAAAAAAAAAAACTAATAGAGAGGAGACAGAGCAGAGCCACAGTACCCTGGTTCAGACACTGCTCAAGGGTGCGGTGCTCAGGGGTTCAGTTCCCCACGGTGCCAATGATCACAGCTGGCTGAGGCATTCTTTACAATAAGGCATTCTTCCCTGCCTCCTGGCAGCTGACCACCTTCAACCTTGCGTCCTGGTTCTTCTGGGCAGGACCAGTTGTTTCCTTCTGATTCCGTAAGTACCTTCCCTGCACTTGTGGAGCTGCGGGGTGCGGTTCCATGCCAGCGGGATCTCTCTGTGTTATTTGTGGGTCCCAGAGGGGCGCGGCTCCGGAGACAGGCGTCTGTCACCGCTGTGCCTCTGTCTCCCTTACTATGGAACAGCGCCTGGAAAGTTCCTTGGCTGCTACATCTCAGCCAGGTTCAGATGCTGTGGAGTTGGAATCCCCCCTGGAGGGGCCATCGGGGATGGTTTCGGCGGTGCCTTTGGGCGCAGGGGAGCAGACAGAGCTCGGCGGTGCTTTGCCTTTGGAGGACTTTTCTCCCGATTTCATTTTGCTGATGCATCAGGCGTTCTGTCGTAGGCGCCAGGGCATGGGCGTTGGTTCTCTGCCTGTTCCAGGGCGGCCGCGCAGTCTCCTGCACCGGTGAGTGCGTCCTCCGGTGTCAAGGCGCCCAAACGCCAGCGTTTGCACGAACCCTTTCAGTCTGAAGCGGATTGGCCGGAGGGCGAAGATCCGGATTTGGACCTGGAAGCGGATGGGGAGGCCTTGGAGGAAGGTGAACTCCCGGAGCCAGAGGATCAGGCTAAGATTATTCGTGTGTTTTGCCGGGAGGAGTTGCCCGCGCTCGTCGCTGAAACGCTTCAAACTCTCGGTTTGGCCTCTGCGCCGCCGGCCGAGGAATCGGACGGTGCCGACCCCATCATTCAAGCGGTACGGCAAACTCAGGTGGTTTTTCCTATTCACAAGGTCATCGATCAGATGATTCAAGCTGAGTGGGATACCCCTGAATCTGGCCTCAAGGGGGTGAAAGTAATGCGCAAGCTGTATCCTATGGCAGACACGGACCTCGAGTGGTTTCGCTCTCCTAAAGTAGATGCAGCGGTTTCGGCTGTGACTAAGAAGACCACTATCCCTGTGGAAGGTAGTGCGGCGTTGAGGGAGCCGCAGGACAGGAAAATGGATGGTCTTTTGAAGCAATCCTTTGAGGCGGACGCGGTTGCGCTGCAGGCCTCCGTTTGTGGGGCATGGGTCGCTCGGGCCTGTCTTCGCTGGGTTCAGCGGCTTCGACAGGCGCCGGCCTTGGAAGCTGAAGACTTAGGTGAGCTCCAGCGCTTGGAATCAGGTTCGGCGTATTTGGCGGATGTACACTATGACCTTATCAGGGCGCTATCCAATATGCTGGCTTCCTTGGTGGCGACCCGCAGAGCCCTTTGGTTGAAGAATTGGGCAGCGGATGGTTCTTCCAAATCGCGGATAGGCAAGCTGCCTTTTAAGGGTAAGCTGCTGTTCGGTGAGGACCTTGACCGGTTGGTCAAGGATTTGGGGGAATCCAAGGGTGGTCGTCTGCCGGAGGATCGGCCCAAAAGAGGAAAGTTCCTTTCTGCCCCTCGGGGTCAGTCTCTCCCCGCTATGGGGGGTTTCAGCGAGGTAGGTATGTCTCGAGGACTTCGAGCTTTCGGGGCTTTCGAGGAGCCAGTAGAGGGTTCGCAGCCGCTGCCCCTACAACCGCCCGTAAGTCCCAATGAAGGGCAGCGGGTCCAGGCGGAGATTCCAGCGATCGGAGGGCGTCTTCGACGTTTTCTCTCTGCTTGGGCCCAGATAACTTCCGATCAATGGGTTTTGGAGATCGTTCGAGACGGGTATGCCCTGGACTTGGCCAGACCCGTGCTCGATTCCTTTGTGGCGTCTCCCTGCCGAGGAGCTCGGAAGACTGCTCAAGTCCGACAAACCCTCGATCATCTGCTTCAGCTGGGAGCGGTGGTTCCCGTGCCTCCGGAAGAATATGGTCTCGGAAGGTATTCCGTTTATTTCGTGGTGCCAAAGAAGGGTGGGGCTCTTCGTCCCATTTTGGATCTCAAAGGGGTGAATCGCTGCCTGCGGGTGCCGCACTTTCGGATGGAAACCTTACGTTCCGTACTTGTGGCCGTTCGCAGGGGCGAGTTTCTCACCTCACTCGACCTCACGGAGGCTTATCTACATATTCCTATTCGAGAAGCGCATCAGCGCTATCTCCGGTTCGCTCTGCCGTGGGGTCACTTCCAGTTCCAGGCTTTGCCCTTCGGCCTAGCAAACGCTCCTCGAGTGTTCACCAAAATCATGGTGGTCATGGCAGCGGCGTTGCGCAAGGAAGGGGTGCTGGTGCATCTCTATCTGGACGATTGGTTGATTCGAGGAAAATCTCGCTCTGAGAGCTTGTCGGCGACAGCGCAAGTGGTAGGCCTACTGCAGTCCCTCGGCTGGGTAGTCAACCCGCAGAAGAGCCAGTTGGTTCCGACGCAGTCTCTCGAGTATTTGGGGGTGCTCTTCGATACTCACAGGGGCTTCGTTTTTCTTCCCGACCGCAGGGTAGTGGGTCTTCAGACACTCGTACACTGGTTTCGGCAAGTGCCAGCTCCGTCGGCTTGGCACTACCTTCAGTTGCTGGGAACGATGGCGGCATCATTGGAGGTAGTACCTTGGGCTCGGTTTCACATGCGGTCGCTCCAGCGGGCCTTGCTACGTCGCTGGTCCAATCAGACCGATTCCCTGAGCAGACGTCTTCGCTGCCCGGCGGGAGTGCGTCGGGACTTGAAATGGTGACTTCGGCTGGCCTCGCTCCGCGCAGGGATGTCCTTGGAGCAGCCGGACTGGATTCCGCTGTTGACGGATGCTTGTCTGACGGGCTGGGGCGCACACTGCGGCGATCAAGTGACGCAGGGCCTCTGGTCTCCGGAGGAGAGCGGTTGGTCGATCAACCGCTTGGAACTTCGGGCAGTCCGGTTGGCATTGCAGAGCTTCGAGACCCTGATATCGCACAGGGCGGTGCGGGTTCTCTCCGACAACGCGGCGACCGTGGCGTACATAAATCGACAAGGCGGCACCGGAAGCTTGGCATTGGAAATGGAAGCCCGGAAGCTGTTCGAATGGATAGAGCCCAGGCTACAGGCCATATCAGCAGCGCATATTGCCGGGAAGGACAACGTGACGGCGGATTTTCTCAGCAGAATTCACGTGGATGCCGGAGAGTGGGAGCTCCATCCCAAGGTGTTCGAGCAGGTGGTTCTGCGTTGGGGTCAGCCGGTTTATGGATTTGATGGCAACGTTCCGGTCTGCGAAGGCGGCTCGGTTCTTCAGCCGTCGACGGGAGCCGATGTCGGAGGGCATCGATGCTCTGTTGCAGGTCTGGCCCTCGAAGGGTCTTCTTTACGTCTTTCCACCGTGGCCGCTTCTCGGGCGCGTGATTCAGCGTATCGAGTCTCACCGGGGTCGAGTGCTGTTAATAGCACCGGATTGGCCCCGTCGTCCTTGGTATGCCGATCTCATGCGGTTGGTGGAAGGATCCCCCTGGCGTCTTCCCCTGGACCCGGATCTGTTGTGTCAGGGTCCTCTTCGCATGCCGCAAGTGGGGAGATTCTCTCTTACGGCCTGGCTATTGAAAGGGCGCGGCTAAGGAAGAAAGGTTATTCGAAAGCGGTCGTAGCGACTTTGCTTCAAGCTCGCAAGAGGTCCACTTCGCTAGCCTATGTCCGCGTCTGGCGTATTTTTGAGGATTGGTGTTCCCGGCATCAGGTTCGAGCGGCTACGGCTTCTCTTCCTGTGCTGTTGGATTTTCTGCAAGACGGGTTTGCCAAAGGGTTGGCCGCCAGTTCCTTACGGGTACAGTTGGCGGCGCTTTCCTGCTACAGAGGTAAAATTCAGGGCGTGGCGCTGGGTGCCCATGCTGATGTGGTACGCTTCTTGAGGGCCGTTTCTCGGCTGCGTCCGGCTCGCCGGATTTCTGTCCCTGCGTGGGATCTCAACTTAGTCTTGCATGCTCTCAGTGCGGCTCCCTTTGAGCCTCTCTCGCGGAGTTCGGTGAAGGATCTGACACTTAAGACGGTGTTCTTAGTGGCGATTTGCTCGGCTCGACGCATTTCGGAGCTTTAGGCTCTTTCTTGCAGGGAGCCCTTCCTTTCTTTCTCCGATCAGAAGGTGGTACTCCGCCCAGTGCCTTCTTTTTTGCCTAAGGTGTCCTCTGCCTTTCATTTGAATCAGGTAGTGTCGCTTCCAGTGTTTCCCGCGTCGGGGGAGCAGGGTTCCGATCGGGGTCTCAGTCGGTTGGACCTTAAGAGAGTTTTGCGTCGATATTTGAAAGTCACTAGCGCTTTCCGCAAATCGGATCGTTTGTTCGTTCTCTTTGGAGGGCCTCGGAAAGGTGAGGCGGCGGCGAAAGCTTCCATTGCCCGGTGGATTAAAGAAGCGATTGGCTCGGCCTATCTGTTGCGAGGTCGGGTACCGCCGGTCGGTCTGCGGGCTCACTCTACCAGAGCGCATGCGGCGTCTTGGGCGGAGTTTAGCTTGGTTTCGCCGGTGGAGATCTGTAAGGCGGCCACGTGGTCTTCTCTGCACACTTTCAGTAAGCACTATCGTCTTGACATTTTGGCGGCGGCCGATGCCGGTTTTGGTTCCGCGGTGTTGCGTGCCGGCTGGAATAATCCCGCCCGTTAGTCTGCTTTGTTACATCCCATACGTAGAGGACTAAGCTGGAGGAACGATAAGGAAATAGTAATTACACTTACCTGGTAATTGTAGTTCCTTGAGAGACGACAGCTTAGTCCTCCTGCCCTCCCTTTGGTGTTTTGGCTCGGCATGTCTTTGGTTCAGATGTCGCTATTCACAGGTGAGTGTGTTCCTTGTTTCCTTTTTTTCTTTCTCTGGCTGCTTATGCTGCGGCAGAGGCGAGACCTTCTATTTGGGTCTGTTTTCACTGGACTACTATGTTTAATACAAAAAAAAAAAAAAAAAACCAAGGGGTTAAATTCTACTAATGGTTTCTCTGCTTAAAGGTTAGCTATTTCTTTCAGTTTGCTTTGACAGTAGTTCACTGGGGTGGATGAGATGGCCAGGATGCTGTTTCCAGTGATGCTGAAATTTGATTGGTCCAGTCTTCATGCTGCAGGAGGAGGTGCACAACCCATACGTAGAGGACTAAGCTCGTCGTCTCTCAAGGAACTACAATTACCAGGTAAGTGTAATTACTATATATGAAGTATAGATAAGAGGAAAAGTCATAAGTGTGCCATCATAATTACAAAAACACTTAACATATACATATTCAAAAGGGCAGCTGCAAAGCTTTAACCATGTAAAATATGCTATAAGCCAAAAAAATGAACCTCTCAAAACAGTGGGAGTATAAATAAAAATATAAATATAACATTCTTAAAAACCGTATTGTAATCTTGTATCAAGAAGCATCAAAAGAGTATTTTAGTGATATGGCTCAGAGAAGTGAAATAAGATAAACATAACCTAGAGGAAGAGAGGGGGGAGGGGGGAGGGGAAGGGGGAGGGGGAAGAAGAGGGAAAAGGACCTCGCAAGTATTGCTTACAGCAAAGGAGTGGTAGTGATAAATGTGCTGATACATCCATACTAAAACAAAAATGATGGGAACATTACATGGGTAAGAGAATAAATAAAAAGTAAAAAGTAGGAGGGGTGATAATAAAATGTATAAAAAATAATAAAAGAAAGATTGTGAAGCGATAAAACTTCAAAGTAAAAATTGAAAATATAAAAATATAAATACAGTAAACCTTAAGATATACAACCAAAAAGGTGGATAACAAACATAAGATCATAAAAAGAATAAAAAAATCATAAGAAATGGTAATATTCGATCTCCTTATTTAAACCTTGCGGTACTACTGTATTGAATAAAAAGATATAGCGCTGTTCCTCTTGAGTTAACCGACGGTCGCGATCTCCACCTCGAGGAGGTTTTGGAATGTGTTTAACAACAAGAAACGTAAGGTCATCCAGAGTGTATTGGAATGCAAGCCAATGCTCAACTAAAGGGGCTGTAAGAATTTTTCTTTTTATGCAGCTTTTGTGTTCCTGAATGCGTATTTTAACTGGTCGAATGGTCTTTCCAACATAAAGAAGAGGACAGGGGCAAATAATGACGTACAGCACATGTGTGGAGTTATTGTCAGTTCTAGTCTGTAGCCAATGTTGTACATGAGTAACAGGATGCGAAAAAACAGATAATGCAATAGTATGTGGGCAAACAGAGCAACCCTTACATCTAAAGTGTCCTTTATCTTGGGCAGCAGGATTTAGAGCAACAGAATCTGGACAGGGAGGCATATATGAGGAAACTAACTTGTCAGCCAAATTACATCCTCTATTGTGAGCAATGACAAGATGCTGATTAGAAAAGCAAGGACTGGTTTGGAGAATATGCCAGTGGGCCCTGAGAATTTTCTGTATCTTCCATGAAAGGTGTGAAAACTTGAGAACACAAACAAACTTGTCACCTGAGGATCTATCTTTAGGCAAAAATAAATTCTGTCTATTAAAGGAGCAGGCACGATGAAAGCCCTTAGCGATACATTCCAAAAGATAACCTCTGGCTTTAAAACGAGCTGCCATATCAGTAGATTTATTCAAAAAATCATCATAATCCGTAAAGAGTCTACGGAGACGTAAAAACTGTGAGACGGGTAAATTTCTTTTAATATGTCTATTATGAAAACTGTCGAACCGCAATAACTTATTTTTGTTGGTTGGTTTACGATAAATGGTGGTTTTAAACTCAGAAGTAGATTTTTGAATGAGTATGTCCAGGAATGGTAAGTCTGTGGTACTAGATTGCATTTTGAATTTCAAATTGAGATCAAGAGTGTTAAGCCAATCATAAAACTCAAGAAGCTGACCATGAGTACCGCGCCATAAAATTAAAATATCATCGATATATCTTTTCCAGGATAAAATCGAGGAAGAAAAAGGGCAATCCACAAAGTAAGTCGTCTCAAATACGGCCACATATAAGTTGGCTATGTCTGGTGCCATGGATGTGCCCATGGCCGTGCTTTTAATCTGTTGATAAAAAGTGCCGTTAAAAAGAAAATAATTACGTGTCAAAACAAACTGTGCCAATTCAATTAAGAAATGGGTAGGTGTACGGACAGGTATAGGTCGTGAGTCCAAATACTTGGTAAGGACCGACAAAGCTTCCTTCTGTGGTATATTTTTACAGTGACTCGATGTCCAATGTCACTAAAGTAATAGATGAAATATCAGTGTCGAAAGTATCTAAAAAAGAAATCACATCAGCGGTCCAGATGTGTAGCCTCTGCCCCTTCCCCTCCCTCTGAATTCTAACCATGACTTTTTGGGCTTGCGTTGCGCAGATTCTTTTTCCCACAGCTCCTCGAATAAAAAATCCCTAGATGTGCCAGGGGAATTTGGAAGGGGAGTAGAAACAGGGAAGGCAAAAAGTGATTCAGAAGAACTTTTTGCCTCCCCTGTTTCTACTCCCCTTCCAAATTCCCCTGGCACATCTAGGGATTTTTTATTCGAGGAGCTGTGGGAAAAAGTCACTTCCTCCACGGTTAGAATTCAGAGGGAGGGGAAGGGGCAGAGGCTACACATCTTGACCACTGCAAAATCACCTTCACGAGTCCCATTGAATCAGGAAGCTCTAACAGATATACGAAGTTTGATACAATTTGATTTACCTGTTATCAACCTGTCTCATGTTACTCTTACACAAATTGAATTGGAACTTTTACAAAAAGGCTTGTCCTTTGTCCCTACTGCATGTTACGATGCGTTTCAGACACGTGTAGATCTCCATAAATTTTCCCGCAAATTACAAATTAAAAAAATTTTTTCAGACAAGCCCTGCTCTTCAATAGACCCTTCAGTGGTGCGTGCCAAGTCCCGTTGGTATCCTCCTGGCTCGGTCGACCCTGCTATCCATAGTTATATGAAGTGTGTTTTAAGAGACATAGAACATATGGAAAAGAAATCCATCTGTAGATTTTCCAATCTTACACGACAAGAAAGAGCTGCTTTGTCTACTTTGAACAAACGCCCAGACATTATTATTAAGCCAGCTGATAAGGGGGGTGGCATTGTGATTTTAGATCGCATGTATTACATCCAAGAACTGTCTAGTCAACTCAATGACACAGACTTCTATCATGTTCTGCCTTGTGATCCCACATCCTCTCTTAAGTTAGAAATTGACTCTCTTCTGTTATATGGTTTACAGGCTGGTTTTCTGACTCCACGAGAGTATGCCTTTTTGGAGGTAAAACATCCGGTCATTCCTACGATATACACGATCCCTAAGATTCATAAGTCCCTTACTGCCCCTCCAGGGTGCCCTATTGTTTCTGGGATAGGTTCTGTCTTGGAACCTCTTTCAAAATTTATTGATGTTTTTTTGCGTCCCTTTGTACCTCGTATTGCCTCTTATGTTAGGGATGCCGCTGATGTGATTTCTTTTTTAGATACTTTCGACACTGATATTTCATCTATTACTTTAGTGACATTGGACATCGAGTCACTGACATCTAGGCACGGCCATGGGCGCATCCATGGCGCCAGACATAGCCAACTTATATGTGGCTGAATTTGAGGTGACTTATCTTGTGGATTGCCCTTTTTCTTCCTCGATTTTATCCTGGAAAAGATATATTGATGATATTTTAATTTTATGGGGCGGTACTCATGGTCAGCTTCTTGAGTTTTATGATTGGCTTAACACTCTTGATCTCAATTTGAAATTCAAAATGCAATCTAGTACCACGGACTTACCATTCCTGGACATACTCATTCAAAAATCTACTTCTGGGTTTAAAACCACCATTTATCGTAAACCAACCGACAAAATAAGTTATTGCGGTTCCACAGTTTTCATAATAGACATATTAAAAGAAATTTACCCGTTTCACAGTTTTTACGTCTCCGTAGACTCTGTACGGATTATGATGATTTTTTGAGTAAATCTACTGATATGGCAGCTCGTTTTAAAGCCAGAGGTTATCTTTTGGAATGTATCACTAAGGGCTTTCATCGTGCCTGCTCCTATAATAGACAGAATTTATTTTTGCCTAAAGATAGATCCTCAGGTGACAAGTTTGTATGTGTTCTCAAGTTTTCACACCTTTCATGGAAGATACAGAAAATTCTCAGGGCCCACTGGCATATTCTCCAAACCAGTCCTTGCTTTTCTAATCAGCATCTTGTCATTGCTCACAATAGAGGATGTAATTTGGCTGACAAGTTAGTTTCCTCATATATGCCTCCCTGTCCAGATTCTGTTGCTCTAAATCCTGCTGCCCAAGATAAAGGACACTTTAGATGTAAGGGTTGCTCTGTTTGCCCACATACTATTGCATTATCTGTTTTTTCGCATCCTGTTACTCATGTACAATATTGGCTACAGACTAGAACTGACTGTAACTCCACACATGTGGTGTACGTTATTGTTTGCCCCTGTCCTCTTCTTTATGTTGGAAAGACCATTCGACCAGTTAAAATACGTATTCAGGAACACAAAAGCTGCATAAAAAGAAATTCTTACAGCCCCTTTAGTTGAGCATTGGCTTGCATTCCAACACACTCTGGATGACCTTAAGTTTCTTGTTGTTAAACACATTCCAAAACCTCCTCGAGGTGGAGATCGCGATCGTCGGTTAACTCAAGAGGAACAGCGCTATATCTTTTTATTCAATACAGTAGTACCGCAAGGTTTAAATAAGGAAATAGAATATTACCATTTCTTATGATTTTTTTATTCTTTTTATGATCTTATGTTTGTTATCCACCTTTTTGGTTGTATATCTTAAGGTTTACTGTATTTATATTTTTATATTTTCAATTTTTACTTTGAGGTTTTATCACTTCACAATCTTTCTTTTATTATTTTTTATACATTTTATTATCACCCCTCCTACTTTTTACTTTTTATTTATTCTCTTACCCTTGTAATGTTCCCATCATTTTTGTTTTAGTATAGATGTATCAGTACGTTTATCACTACCATTCCTTTGCTGTCAGCAATACTTGTGAGGTCCTTTTCCCCCTTCCCCCCTCTCCCCCTCCCCCCTCCCTCCCCCCCTCTCCCTCCTCCCCCTCCCCCCATTCCCCTCCCCCCCTTTCCCCTCCCTTTCCTTCCCCTTCCCCTTCCCCCCTCCCCCTCTCCCCTCCCCTTCCTTACCCCCTTCCCCCTCCCCTTCCCTCCTCCCCACTTCCCCCCTCCCCCCTTCCCCCTCATCCTTCCTCCCCTTCCCCCCCTCCTCTCTTTCTCTAGGTTGTGTTTATCTTATTTCACTTCTCTGACCCATATCACTAAAATACTCTTTTGATGCTTCTTGATACAAGACTACAATATGGTTTTTAAGAATGTTATATTTATATTTTTATTTATACTCCCACTGTTTTGAGAGGTTCATTTTTTTGGCTTATAGCGTATTTTACATGGTTAAAGCTTTGCAGCTGCCCTTTTGAATATGTATATGTTTTTAAGTGTTTTTATAATTATGATGGCACACTTATGACTTTTCCTCTTATCTATACTTCATATATGGCATTTGCTGAATAATTCCTTTTTTTGCATTATGGCAGGATTTCTAACTATGGTTTTACGTTTTTCACTTTTAGATTGGAAAACTGGCTTCTTTACCGCATAGGCGTGCTACACACACCTTCTGTGCGGTAATTTGGTAATGTTTTCCCCAAGGCTTTTATTTTGATATTAATTTATTATGTAATAGTTTTTTTGGCATTTATTATGTTTTGTTTGTTTATATGTTTGGTTTTTAGACCCCTGATGAAGGCCTCAGGCCGAAACTTAAAAGGTTGGGTCCTTCAATAAAGAGTTTCTGCATAACACTACTCCTACGTGTAGGCCTGGTCCTTGGTGTCCGCTTCTGTTTGTCTTGTCCTCTGCGGATACCTTCTTCTCCTTGTTTTTCGAAAAATTGCAAGAGGACCTTGATAAACTGGAAGACTGGGTGGTCAAATAGCAGATGAAATTTAATGTGGACAAGTGCAAAGTTATGCACCCAGGAAAAAACAACCCAAACTATGGTTACACGATGCAAGGTACCACCTTAGAAACCATCATCCAGGAAAAAGATTTAGGCGTCATCATGGATAATATGTTGAAACCCTCCGCCCAGTGTGCAGCAGAGGCCAAGAAAGCAAATAGAATGCTAGGAATGGAAAATAGAATGAAAGGAATGGAAAATAAAACAAAGGATATTATAGTGCCTCTGAATAGTTCCATGGTGTGCAATTCTGTTCACCGTATCTTAAAAAGGATATAGCGTTATTAGAAAGGTACAGAGAAGAGCCCCCAAAATGATAAAGGGGATGGAAGGATACTTCTATGAAGAGAGGCTAAAAAGGTTAGGGCTCTTCAACCTAGAAAAGAGATGGCTGAGGGGAGATATGATAGAGGTCTATAAATTAATGAATGGAGTGGAATGGGTAAACGTAGATCGATTGTTTACATCATCAGAATATAAAAAGACTAGGGGTAACCTATTTAAGACTGTCGTAGGTCACCCATCCAGGCGGTAGCCTGGGAGCAGTTGAACTCGCCTGTCTTGCTCCTTACAATTACTTGTTCAAGATGGCTGCCAAGGAAGGCTGCTGGGTAATGTAGTTTATGAAGCAAGGAGTGTGACCACACGGTAAATAGGCAAAACAGAGAATTTTATTTCGGGGTTTCCCCTCCGCATTGAATTCAAAATGAACCTCAACTTAAACTGGATAATTCTCCAATAAGGCAAAACCAAAAATGTGAAACAAGTTGAACAGAAAAATACAGGACTTCCTTTTAAAACATCTATATTCCACTTCCTGTGAGGAACAGGCTTCTGAAGCTTAATCTGTGCTCCAGATTAGCTTCTTTGTCAATTACTTTCAAACGGTTTCCTTCCTTCAAGCCATGCACAGCACAAGTCTTTAAATGGCTTTCATGATACAGTCTTTTGACTAGGCAAATACTCAGCAGTTATTCATGCTCTTAGCCAAACATAGAGAACATTGCATATCTTCAACATCTGAACCGTTAGGTTCCTCCAGCAGGTCTATATCCATTTCATCTCCAGAATCACAGCGTCTATCCTGAATATCAGCTGTCTGGTTATTCTCCTGCCTTATCAGCTCCTGCAAACGTAACAACAGCTGTTCCCTATGGTCTCCAGCCACAGGCTCTTGCAATGGAGTTTCTCTCCCTTTTAAGAATTTAGCAAGCTCTGTTAGAGTGGAGGTTTGGCAGTCACTGGCATAAGCCCTGGGTTTACTAAAGCTTTGCTTTCCAGAATTCAGGGGCATACAATGTTTAGCACTGTCTCTTAACTCTTGAACAATGCCTTCAGTATGGCTTTGGTTAGGAAATAAGGAAAAGACATTCTCATTACCTTCAGGGTTTAAATGCTGTCTTGAACTATTTCCCCTTCTGGAAACACTTCTCTGACTTGGCAATTGTGTCCTGCACTGGGTTCCAGACACCCTCTGTTTCTCCTGTACTCTTGCTTGTGAGTTTTCCCAACTCAGCAAGTCTCTGCTTCCAGGCTTGTCCCCTTTAGAATCAGCTCCTCTTACTTGAACTGTTCCTGGAACTAGACGGACTCCAAACACTGCCTGCTCGTCTTGCTGCTGCTGTGTTCCTCTCTGCTGTGCTTTTTCCTCTTCCTGTTGCACTTCCTCTCTTCTTGCCTCCTCTTGTTCTAAAGCTGAAACACTTTTTAACTGCTGGTTTCCAGGCACCATGCCTTTCTTCCTGCCCACGTGCAGCTCATCAGTGCACAACCTAGCCCTGACATCACTAGGTGGGCGGAGCTTAGCACTCGAAATACTCTGCCTTGGAGGCTTGTGGTTTCTATGGGAACCGCCTTTCTCTCCAGATTTAAAGGAACAGGGCTCCTCTCCCTGCCATTCCATTTCCTCTGCACAGCTCTCCTCACCACAAGACTAATAAGAGAAAATATTTTTTCACTCAAAGTGTAATCAAACTCTGGAATTTGTTACCGGAGGATGTGGTAAAAGCTGTTAGTGTAGCTGGGTTTAAAAAAGGTTTGGACAAGTTCCTGGAGGGAACCCGGGATATCACTGCTTGACCCAATACAAGCATTGAGGAACCTGTGTCTTTTGGGGAAACTGCTAGGTACTGTAAAAGGGGGTGCTTGTGATGAAGGTACCACCATCTTGGCAAGTATGTAAATTAACTGTCTTGCAAAGGATTGTCGTTATTGAAGTCCATTCACACAAAGCTTGCCTTTTTAAAATAATGAAGACTCTTAGGGGCATGTTTACTAAACACCGTTGCTGTGCGGGTTCCCGTTAGTGTGCTGGTGCCATATAAGGAGTGGGCGGGCCAGGCAGAAAAAAGCAAAAAACTGGACCGTACGTGTGTGTGTCGCGCTAATGTGCGGGGCCCACATTAGCGCGTGGGAAGGCTAAGTGGGGCGCTGCTGCAAAACCAAACAGAGCCGTAGTACAACGGTGAAGACACCGACCAATGGTGCAGGGGCCAGGGGTTCAAACCCCCATTGCGCTCAACAAAAAATACCAGCTGAGGCACCAACATTTATGGGCAAAAGTGGTTAGGAGGCATATTAATTTTGGGCAGCAGAAGGCGGCGCACTGTTATTTTTATTACGGCATGAGGCGGCGCACTGTTTAGTGTGGGTGGCAGATGGCGGCGCATTGTTAAGTTTGGGCGGCAGAAGGCGGTGCGCTGATAAGTGTGGGCAACAGAAGGCGGCGAGCCGGTGGGCAGAAGGCGGCGCGCTGATGTGTGAGGGGGCAGTCCAATAGTGGGAGGGATAAGTCGTGCGCTGATGTGCAAATAACAGGAACAGAGCCATAGCACAATGGTTAAGACGCTGACCACTCGTGCAGGGATCATGGGTTCAATTCCCCACAGTGCCCATTGAAGACAGCTGGCTGAGGCATTATTTTAGGGGCATTTCCATGTTGTGCGGCATAAGGCGGCGCGCTGTTAATTTAGTGCGCCACAAGATGGCGCGCTGATGGCTACAAGGCTGCGCGCGGATGCACAAACACAGGAACAGAGCCACAGCACAATGGTTAAGACACTGACCAATGGTGCAGGGGCCAGGGGTTCAACCCCTCACAGTGCCCAGTGAACAAGGCTGGCTGGGGCAGTATGTATCATGGTGAGGAGTGCTGTAGGAGGCCTTCCATTTATATTTTATTTCCCACCACTAGTAAACCCGCTCTCACAGTGTGTTAACATACAGATGCCCGTAAGGCACATGTTACAGTGCACTGTCCGCCAAGGCACCCTAGAATGTCCCCTATAGGGCACCATGTATGTTGCGACACAGGATAATGTATAGTGCACCCTATATGGATGGCAACCATAAGGTGGCCTATAGGGTGCCCTATAAAGCACCCTCAGAGGCACCTAATGGGTATAGTAAGCTGTGTGTGGTTTTGCCGGCATAGACATATGTACAGTAAATAAAAATAAAGCTGTGGACAGCCCTATCAAAGGGCCCCACTGTGGGTTTGAACCCATGACCTCTGGCTGTTCAGGGAGTGACGTAACCATTGGGCTACAGCTCTATAGCTGATAGCAAGCCCCTGGCTGGCTGCAGAGAGCCTGCACGTCACCCCACAGACAGTCTGCTGTTGTAGACAGGATAGGGTTAGGCCACCCGTACCCATGATGCACTGCACATGCAAATCAGCTGTCCACAGATGCACACAAGATGGGGAATGCACCCCAACAGCTACCCGGCCTGGTAGGGGGAATTGTCCATGTGCACCCACACAGCACCTCGGCCTGGTAGGGGGTCCTGAGCGGGTGGACTACCAGCAAAGAGTAACTACACACCGTCACATTGTGCGGGTACTGTGCTCACCCTGAGGGTGTGATGTGGCGGCCAGGACCAGGTCCACAACACCAGCCATGGCTGGATGAGGCCATGACAGAGCTCCAAAACAGTACTAACCTGTGAGATAGGAAGGTGCTGCAGAAACATGTTGGATATCTCTGTCTGTCTCAGTTAGTGGAAACCCCCATGGTCCCCCCCCCCCCCCCCCCTAGGTGGTCAAAGTTACTACCCCCCCCCTATGGCAGTAGAGTGGACCATCAAACCCCAGTCCTGCTGGGGAACAGACACCCCACAGGGCAGTCCAAGCAGCTCCACACACATCCATAACACAATATCAGACAGACTTTAGGCCTGGATATCCAAAGATGCACCCCAGCACTATCTGATATTCACCTGCAGCAAGCCATCAGCCACTGCACCCTGCAAGGCACTCCATCAAGACACATACCAGCTGTGAACAGTCTGCTGGTTAGCCCTGATGGAAATGCATGCACCCAAAACTGGGGTGGCAGCACACACAAGCAGAGAGTTCTGTGAGGAGGCCCCAACAGGAAACCCATATATCACAAGAGAGAAACACAATACAGCACTATGGGGGTGCCTAGCCATGCTGTCATCACTGCACACTCAGGGTGAGAGTGCTCCCCCAGCAGCACATACAGAGGTCACCCTGTCTGTGTAGGTGGTGGCCTGGCACTACAATGTCACAGCCAGTGCCCTATGCCCTGTGCAGATGCATCCTGGCCAGCTCACCATGTCTGACCTATACCCATGGTACCTTGCTGCTCATTATGCACATTGGCAGGCCAATACTGGCAGTAGTGCTGGCAGTATGGGTTGGGGAAGGTGTTTGCAGCCAACACACACTGTATAGACAGACACACACTCCCACACCTATGCCAGCATTGTGCTACTATTGAGGGGGTGATTAGCCTTGGCCACCACACCGGTCCTGGGCACGGCACAGGCATGGATATGGTACGCAGTACTGCTGGGGGTCACTCCCCAGGGTGGTGAACACCATCAGAGGCCAGTCCTGGAGCACGCACCGCAGACACCAAACAGATTGTTCGGATGGGGTCAACTAGCAGTATGTGCGTAACGTAGGGATATCTATCAGCCTGTACTCTTAGCAAACGTTTCAGAGCTGTGTACCTCAGGTGTAGGGTGACATTGCTAAGGTATGCAGGTGCTGGTATTGGGAGATGCACGCAGGGTCCAATGTTCTGCCTCTACAGGAGACATTGGCCAATGGGGCCTGTGGGTGTGGGTGTGTCTGCCCCTGTTGGCTGCTGCTTAACGGCAGCGCTTCCCCACTCCAGCCCAGTTTTGCATCACACTGTTCGGGTCTTCCTGCTGTCCCTCATGAATATGCATGAGCTACATCTACATGCCGTGCATAGATATACAGCACAGGCATTTGTATGAGTGGCAGCATGGAACCTGACTGGTGTGTGGCCCACCAGGACTGCATTTGGGGGATTCTGCTGTAGGTTCTGCCCCTGTTCATGGTGTCTGTGCTCAGTGGGGTAAAAGATAGACGTATTACCATTGCATATGTCCTCGTCACGAAAGGTGTGTCCTTACTGTCACTGTTTATTTGTGGGGAAAATATGTGGGCAGGATTGCTGGTAGCCCCAGCTGGTCTTTGAACCTGTGACCTTCTGTTCTTGCATGCACTGTCTGTGTGCACTGCACCACCGTGTAGCCACAGCGTGGCTGAATTCCCTGGATAGTCCATGACTGTGGATCCGGCAGGGCCTGTCTGTTGCTGTGGACTGTGCCAGCCTGCACATGGCTAGGCCTCTGTCTTCTGTGGCTAGCAGCCACTGCCCCCTGCACCACATGTACTCGTCCGCCAACAAGCTGGCATGAGCTTCTCCCATAAAAGGCAGGTGACCTGATTTGGAATGTGGCAGTACGGGACTGCATTTGGGGTACTTGGCTGTGGGTAATGCCCATTGTTGTGGTGTGTGTGCGTTGTTGGGTAAAATATGGGTGTTTTCCCCATGCTTATGTCCCCTGCAATACAGGGGTGTCTGCGCTATCTGTGTTTAGTGGTGGGTAAAATATAGGGACTGGGCTGGCAAGTGCCCCAGCTGGGCTTTGAACCTCTGACCCTCTGGTCCTAGAGGTACTGACTCTGTCCGCTGCACCACACTATGGCCACGTAGACAGTGCAGCCCCTGGAGGTAGTAAGCCTGGCAGGATGGAGTCACAAACCCTGCTCTATGCAAATTTACTGTGGGCATATGCACCCTGTCTGGTGACAAACGTGCACATAAACCCCGGAAATGACCACGGGAAATGGGGGACAAAATATCACCACGCTGGGCAACAGTGATATTAATGGGCAACCATAGCAAACACTCCCAGGAAAGCTCCACAAAAGGAAATGTTTTTTGGAAGAGTCTCCGCTCCGTAAACCCTTCCAAAATTCATTTCTTTTTTCTGGAGCTTTGCTGGGTGTGTTTTCTGTATTTTCCCATCACTATAACTGTTCCCCAGCTGAATTACTATTTTTAATAGTTCTGTTGTGGTCATTTTCTATTTTTATTTGCACTTTTGTGCTGCGCACATGTATCACACTGCTCACGTTTTGCTGGTTTCCCCGGTTTTCCTGTACATTGCTGACGGAAATGGTTTCTCTTCCCTTTAAATGCTTTCTACCGCGAGGGTTTCCCTCGCGGTAGTTTTTACATGCAAATTCGGGCCCGATACTGTGCGGGGAGCCTCTCCCCTCCCACTCTCCACCCATTGACCCCCGTCCCTCCGCCCCTCCGGAGCCTTCCTCCGCCCTCCTTTAGCCGTTCCACGCCTCTATCGGACATTTGCGGGCCCGCACTTGTACGGGGCCCGTTACTGTGCCGCGCACCTTTGCGGGGGTGACACGCACGTGTGCAGGGCGTTTAAACGCATTTATTAGCGTTTCAGTGCCGCGTTTCCGTGCGCTATTTTGCGGCGCGCACATTTCCGGTTTTTAGTAAACATCCCCCTTATAGTTGGTCGAGTGTAAGGCAAAATTAGAATTTATTTATGGGGTGAATATCCCCCACACAGATATGCTTGGTAACACCTTCCAGATAACTTCTCCAGGGTTTATTCAACACAAATTAAGGCAACTGAAAAATCTTATGCAAATAAGAATCAAAGTCCTTTATGGAACAGAAAGGCTTCTTTCAGCCACTGCTAATAAATTCCTTAGCAGTGCTGGGAAAAACAAATCAAAGAGGGAAACTTCTTTATACAAAAACAATGCTCACTTTCTCCATGCAGAAAAGAACTTTTAAAACCCACGTGTGCACGGCTTGTGCTGGGCTCTCCTCCACCAACAGGTGACAATTAACTGCAATCAGTAGCTTGATTTCAGCACACATGCAAAACTTTCCCAAAAGCTTTTTCTTTTCAACAAAACATAATGGGAAGCCAATATTCAGAATGTTTCCTTTTGATGTTTGCTCTAATATTTAGGATTTTCCTAAAATAACAACCTACTCAAAGAACAGTCCATTTAATAATTCTCTGTATCAGATATTAAACCTTGCTCTTGAAATTGCATAGATTCTGTTTCTCCGTCTGACTCAGAGGGCTTTAGGAACTGACCTCTATACGGAGAGAAACTGTTTCCCTGCTGTTTGCACTGCTCAAAGCTAGAGAAACGTCCACAGTTCCTACCTGAATCCAGGCAAGCGTCAGGCTGCTTCTTCTGGAATTCTGGCCAGTATGCAATAGAGCTTCTATGTCCTGTCCTCCAGATGGTATCTCTGGACCTCAGGATCTTTTCTCCAGACGTCCTCCAAGAGGTATTTGGGCTCCTTTCCTCCTTAGCTGCAACAGACCTCTTCCTAGGCATTGCTTGAGGGTCCCTGGCTGTGGATCTACAGACCTCTGGCTTTCTCCAGTCCTCTGATCCTTCTTTCCCCCGGGTATCTCTCCAGGCATAGGTACTTCTCTGAGCTCCTCTCTTGGACCGTCTGCTTCCTTGTCCTTGTTCCTTCAGCTTCCGGTTGTTCTTCCTTCTGTTCTCGTTCTCCTTCTGATTCCCCTTCTCTGTCTGGTTCTCCTTCTCCGTCTTCTTCCGTCTTCCTGAAGATTCCCCTCTAGCTTTAAAGGGCTTAGATTGCAACTCCACCCTTGCATTCTTCAGGTGTTGTGGATTAAGCATTCTCCTAGGGCAGCGATGGCGAACCTATGGCACGCGTGCTAGCTGTGGCACGCGAAGGCCTTGCAGCTGGCACGCGGGAAGGTCCGCAATTAGTTTTTTTTTTTTTTTTCAATTTTACTTGTCTGCTGCCGCTGTCGGGGCCGCCGCGGCAAAATCGAGCGTGCCGCGGGGCCCCCCTGTACCCGGCAGAGCCTGCCCTCCCCGTAGCAGCTCTCTCTTTGGAGCTGCAGTCAGACGTGCCGGCTTGCAGAGCGCGAAGGGAAGAGTTTCCCTTTCGCGACTCTGTTAAGCCCGCGGGGGCTGATGGGAACTTCCCATCAGCCCCCGCGGGTTTAACAGAGCAGCGAGGGAGAAACTCTTCCCTCGCGCTCTGCAAGCCGGCGCGTCTGACTGCAGCTCCAAAGATAGAGCTGCTACGGGGAGGGCAGGCTCTGCCGGATACAGGGGGGCCCCGCGGCACGCTCGATTCTGCCGCGGCGGCCCCGACAGCGGCAACAGACAGGTTTTCTTTTTTTTAAATTTTCCCTGGGCTGGGGGGGGTTAGGAGTGGTGATGTGATGGGCTGGGGTGGGGGGGGGTGTGGGGGGGGTTAGGCGTGGGGATGTGATGGGCTGGGCTGGGCTGGGGGGGTTAGGAGTGTTGATGGGCTGGGGGGGTAAGGAGTGGTGATGGGCTGGGCTGGGCTGGGCTGGGTGGGGTTAGGAATGGTGATTGGCTGGGCTGGGGGGGTTAGAAGTAGTGATGGGCTGGGCTGGGGGGGTGTTAGGAGTAATGCTGGGCTGGGGGATTTATTTAGGAGTGGTGATGGGCACTGGGCTGGGGGGGGTAGGACTGGGGTTGGACAATGGGGTGCGAGGACGGGTAATGGGTTGGGGTTGCTAGGACTGGAAATGGGCTGAGTGGAAGGGGGCTTGAACTGCAAATAGCTGTTGGGGATGGGGCTTGGAATGGAAATGGGCTGAGGGGAAGTGGGGGGCTTGAACTGCAAATAGCTAATGGGGAGGGGGACTTGGAATGGAAATGGGCTGAGTGGAAGGGGGCTTGAACTGCAAATAACTGATGGGAAGGGGGGCTTGGAATGGGCTCTTAGGGGAGGGAGCTAGGACAGGAACTGGGCTGATGGATGGGCTAGGATAGAACTGAGAATTGGGTGGGGGGGGAGCTAAGATTGGAAATGGGCTGTGGTGGGGGCTTGGATTGAAATGGACTCATGGAGGGGCTAGAACTGGAGGTAGGCTCATGGGGGGCTTGGATTAGAAATGGGCTGAGTGGAGGGGAGCTAGGATTTAACATGGGCTGATGGTGGGGCTAGGAAAGGACTAGAAATGGGCTGATGGGAGGCTGGTATTGGAAATGAGCTGATGAAGGGACTCGGATAGGACTGGAAATGGATGGGGGAGCTAGGACTGGAAATGGACTGATGAGGGGACTAGAAGGGAGCGGATACTGGGTGGGGCTGGAACTAAAAGGGAGCTGATGTTGGGGGAGATTAGAAGGGGATGGGGCTGGGAGAATGAAATGGAGAGGGGAAAAATATTTTGTGTGTGAGGGAAGAAAAATGTACAATTGGCCGGGTATTGGGAGAGTAAGTGGGGATTGAGGATGGAGGGTTAAAATTTGAGTGGATGAAATAGGAATGAGGAAAGAGCAAAAGGAGAAAGATTAGTATGTTAAAGCGGATGTAGAGAGAGAGAATGGAAAAAAAAACTAGAAGAGAGAAGAAAGGACAAATGGACAGCAGATGATGGAGAGTTAGCAGAAAACATGAAGAAACCAGAAGAAAGTGGCTGGAGCAATTGCAACTGTGTAACTGAGCTGAGGTATTCTGTTTATGTAATTCCTTTTTGACATTGCCACTTGTTCTCTTTCCCCAGTAGGTCATGTATTGTTGTTCTCTGAAATGTATTGGTTTAATATTTGCAGTGTTGCCTTTTGATAGGTATGGTATGGTGCTTTGTGACTCCTGGTAGTGCTGTTAGGATACGGCGGGTTTGCTATTGGTTCTAAATGGGCAGTGTTTGTAGTAGTTCCTAATGTGCCTGGCGGTTGGCACTGGATTATAGTAATGTAGAAATCTTTTAGTCTGTCTTTATCCATACACTCATTAAGAGACATGTTTACTAAAAGTTAGTGTATGTTAGCATTATGCAAATATTTATGCAAATTGACGTGCTGGCACTTTGAGGAAATTCTTTGGTTTTGTGCGGCAGTTTGGGCACTCGGGCTCAAAAAGGTTAGCCATCACTGTCCTAGGGGCTGTTTGATTAGGGATGACATAATGCTTTCTCTGATTAGACTCATGCTTTTCCACTCTAGCTCCCCTAGGGACTTTCTGCATGCTAGTGCATTCTGGAACATGTAGTCTTTTAGGGAAACAAGCTGTCTTAGTTCTATAACCTGCCAGCACAGGTCCCTTAATCAGAGTAATTCTCCTCTTTTGTCATTATTCCCTGAGCTATGATAAGCTTCCTTATCACAGTACTTATGACCTAGATTGGCTACTGTTGGAGACAGGGTACTGGGCTTGATAGACCTTGGTCTGACCCATTATGGCATAGCTTATGTTCTTATGTTCTGCGCCTAAAAGATGGACGAGGCAAAAGCCCACCTGCTGCCCGGTTATTGACTGCAGCTAAGAGACAGTGCAGTGATCCCGGATATTCAATGTGGGGCTGCAGATGACCCCAGCATTGCATATCCAGGGTTAGAGGTTGGCTTGTCGGCTAAATTTCCAGTTTCCCACTAGTTCACACACTAGGCTCTTTATCCCTACTTTTGCTGATCTTTCTGTCACCTAGCATGTATTCTCTGCATACTGCTGGTCACACAATCAACTTGGTTATCACTTCTGAGTGTTTCCCTTTTATTCTCTCATCCTTTTCAACCTTAGTCTTTCCCTGGACTGACCAGTACTGTATTTTCTTTGACTTTAATTACACTCTTTCATTAAGTTATTCTCCTTCTCATGACCCTCCAATCCCTATCTCTTTTTGTAAAATCATCTGATACCATCAGCATTCCCTTTTGACACCATTCTTCCTGGGGATTCCACTTCCTGCTCTATATCCAACCAAGTCTATATCTCGAATCAAGTCCTTCATTCCGCTCTACATGCTATCGCTCCTCTTCGACTGCACTTACCCTGTTCTCAGAAGAAACACCCCTGGTATCTCTCTGGTCTCCATCTCCTGTGTTCCCAGCTATGTAGGGATGAAAGACACTGGCATAGACTATGCACTCAGGACTCTCTTAATAGCTGTAAGGAACCACATGCCTACTATCAAGCATGTATTATCTTTTTTTAAAAAAGTGCCATCGAGTCAATGCTGATTCCTGGCCACCCAGCAGCCCCTGAGTTTTCTTGGCAAGATATGACCAGAAGTAGATTGCCAGGCCTTTTCTTCCAAGACAATGGAGGGTAAAGTGACTTGCCCAAGGTCACAAGGAGTGCCAGTGGGAATTGAACCCTGATCTCTTGTTGCTCTAACCACTAGGCTACACACCTCCACTACTGAACATGTATTACTGACTGCTAAAAAGAATCCCTTTTCTAAAAGTATCCTGTCTTCCTTGAATCATAACAAACAACTATATTCAGTGGTTTCCCACCTACTTCATCCTCAGTCCTTCAAGCTTGCTCACTTCTCCTTCTGCCAAACAGTTAGTCCTCTATTTTAGTTCTAAAGTTATTGACATACAACATGACCTTCTGACTGGATTACCTATCCAACTGATTCTTCATTTATGGATATGCTAGTGACCAACTTTCTTTCCCTGTCTCCATGCATTCCCGATTCAGTCACACATTGCTGGTGCACCTTTAACACTATTTACAGTTATAGTTACAGTTATGATTTATTTGATATATTGCCTGTGGCAGAAGCAGCTAGGCACTTTACAAATCCCTAATGATCACCTTTTAAACTGCTGCATAACAAATCTCCATCCTCGCTTAGTTCTCTAATAAACAAGAATCCTGACAACAGACAAAGGAGGGGATACACACAGAACTCCTTAGCAATCCCTACAGACTTTCAGAAAACTAACTGCTCAACAAGCAATAGAGACTTTTCATTTTACTTGCCAATTTTCTGGAACTCTCTCCCCGACAGACTAAGAAGTATAAAAGACCTTTCTACTTTCTGTAAGCAAATCAAGACATTTCTTTTCACAGAATACTTTCTTAGTCAACCAGATGAAGCAAATATTGACTCTACATAATCTGAAGCACTAGTCCCTACTTTAGCTTCTTAACAATGGCTAAATCTCCAGAATACCATTACTCCCTTATCACACACATAAATTTATTTTGGCTATGTAACATTTTCTATGCTACTATGTAAATAAGTTTACAGTTAATTAAGAAGCTCTCCTGAGCAAAGATGTTTACATTGTAAATTAACTTTTCCTTACTATATTGTTAATTATGTTTTTGTAATAATTGCGTTGCGTTCAATGTAAACTGCTTTGATTACTTGATAAGGTGATATAAAAACTCTCAAAAAATAAATAAATGAAGAAGTGAGTCTTCAGCTTGAATTTAAAACAGGAAAAAGATGACTGATCATGGAGGGAAGAGGGTTTAGTTTAATTTAGTTCCCTTTATGACATCAGGGCAGTTTATAATCACATTAAAAATCAATTAGTGGCACGATGCCAGAAAAGGAAAGGGAACTACAATTTCAACAGAAAAGAGGAAATAAGAGAGCATAATGACAAGACAGAAGGAGGAGAGTGTAGACAAACATAAATAACAACAACACAAACAAACTCAGGTCAATTGTGTGAAACTGGGAGGTTGTAAGCAGAATAGATGCTTTTTAAGCTGAGACTTGAAAATATTGTAATTTGTTTCTAATCGGAGTGGTGTGGGCAAAGAATTCCAGAGGGCAGGGCCGAGAAAGAAAAAAGCAGAGTGGCGGGTGGATTGGAGATGTGCACGTGAGGGAGGAGGAAGATGAAGACGATCGACATGAATGGAGCGGAGACTGCGCGTGAGAACATGAAACTGAAGGAGGTCAGTGAGGTACTGTGGTGTGCGAGCATAGATAGCTTGGTGCACCAAAATAAGAATCTTGAAATGAACACGGAATTCGATAGGAAGCCAGTGTAAATGAAACAATAGTGGTGTAACATGATCCATACGAGAAGAGTAAGTGATGATCCTGGCTGCGGTATTTTGTAGCAGTTGTAAGCGACGTGACTGAGTGCGAGTGATACCCGTGAAAGCAGAATTACAGTAGTCAATCCGAGAGATAACCGTGGCTAGGGAAAAGGTAGTTAGAGCAGAGAGAGAAAGAAAAGGGCGGATAGAATGTATTTGGCATAGGAAGAAATATGATGTCTTAGTTAGGTGAGAAGATATGATCCGTGAAGGTGAGATTAGAATCAAGCAAAACCCCAAGATAGCGAAAAGAGGAAACCAGGGGAATTGTGGAATTACCAATGAAGGGTGCAAGTGTGGGACAGGGGCCTCCAAAAGTGAACCATGTAGAGGAAGTTTTAGACAGGTTAAGATGAAGACAATTTGAAGATAACCAGTTTGCTACAAGAGTGAGGCAGGCGTTTAGGGGAGAAAGGTCTGGAAGGAGGGGGTTAGTGTGATGCAAGATAATGATGTCGGCATAAAAAAAAGCTGAGAGACCTGATTGTTGAATACAGAGGGCTAGAGGTGTAAGAAAAAGGTTAAACAAAAGAGGGGCCAGAATTGATCCCTGAGGAACCCCGCAAGGGAGGTGGGTAGGAACAGAAGAGTGATGTGAATCCAATGGTGAGACCACATAGAAGGAGCGGAAGGATAAGAAAGAGTGGAACGAATGATAGACAGTTCCCCTGAGACCAGCATCCCGAAGGCATGAGAGAAGAAGAGAATGATCAACTAGATCAAAGGCAGCAGAAAGATCAAGAGAAACCACCACCGAAATATCACCTCTGTTATGTGAAGAGTGAAGATCGTTGAGAAGTGCTACTAAGACCGTCTCAGTGTTGTGACCCTGACGGAAACCCGATTGACGTGGATGCAAAAAGTTTATAGAATGAAGGTGTTGAGAGAGCTGAGAGAAAACAGTTTTTTCACCGATCTTAGCAAGAAAAGAAAGATTGGAAACGGGGCGATAGTTTGCTGGAGTGAGAGGATCAATGGTAGGTTTTTTCAGAATGAGACGAACCAGTGCATGTTTCCAGAGGAAAGGGAATGAACCAGAAGATAGACAGGAGTTGATCATAGTGAGGACAGATGGTATGAGGGAAAGGGAAGGTTCAACAAGCCAGGCGGATGGGATGGGGTCAAGAGGGCAAGTGGTCTTACGTGCTGAAGAGATGAGGACCAAAAGCTCTGAGGTGGTAATAGAGTGAAAGGCTGACCAAAGGTGAGAGAGGGAGGAAAAGGGAGGGGGGGAGGACAGAGGGGGAGGATGAGATGGAAGGGCAGTATGCAAATCCAGAATCTTGTTTGCAAAGTGTGGTGCCAAGCTGGAAGGAGAGGGCATGGGACGGGGAGGGGCAGGAGAAAAATCAGAATGTAGTGAGGTGAGGGATCTGAGCACGGAGAATAGCTGTTTAGAGGGATTAGGAGCTGTGGTGATGCGATCGGAGAAAAAGGCAGATTTAGCCTGGTGGACAGAATGGTAGAGTTGGTGCTGTTCATGAAACTTTGCCAAGGTATGAGTAGTGCGGCACTTGTGCCAGATGCGTTCGATTCGACGAAGGTGACGATGCAAGAGGCGCAGGCCAGTGTGAAACCAGGGTAGGGAGTTCCAGAGATAAGGGGCTATTATCCTAAAGGAAGAGGAACGTGCTGCAGAAGTATGAACAAGGCAAAAAATGGGGATCACAAGAAGATGCTGATGCACTCAATGGAAAGAACATGAAGGAGTGTAGGGGACCACGAATTGTGAAAGAAAGACAGTTTTACCGGAGTGGAGGATACGAAATATTAGGAAGCCAGTGTTCAGTGATGAAGAGAAAAGTGACTCGGTCGAACTTGTGGGCGCCGTGAACTAGCCTGATAGCGATATTTTGGATCAACTGAAGGTGGTGAATCGAATATAGGGGAAGACCAGTAAGTAAAGAATTAGCATAGTCAAGACGGGTGATGAGAGAGAGGATGAGCAGGCAAATATGAGGTGTGACAAAAAAAGAAACGAGACTGTGGCAGCCACGCCCATGACTCAATGCCAATTGGCTAACCGCTTATGTCACTGTGTTGTGCAACATCTTGCCACTATTCTGCTATAATATTTTTCATCTCTCTCACTCTGTTTTTCTTTTTCAGGTTTTTTTTGTAGCACACTGCTCCATCGCTTTGTCACACAATTGGAGGTGGCAGAAATATGGAGCAAAGAATCAACTTGAAATTTCTGGTTAAGTTGAAGAAGGGCCCAACTGAGTGTCTCCAACATCTCCAAAAGGCTTATGGAGAAGATGCAATGTCAAGGCCACGAGTCTTCGAGTGGCACAAACGCTTCAAGACTGGCCGCAAGGAGGTGGAGGATGACTCCAAGTCAGGACAGCCTTCCACGACAAAGACGGCTGAGAACATTGACAGAGTGAACCAGCTGGTATAGAGTGATCTCAGATTAATGGTGTGGATGATAGCTGAGGAGCTCAGTGCAGACCATCATGGTGCAGGAGCTTGGTGCAGGAGAATGCGGAAAGTGCGCGCCAAGATGGTGCCCAAGCTTTTATCAGACAACCAGAAGGAGCACTGCGTCAATGTTTGTCGAGACTTGCTAGAGAAGATCAGAGAAGATCCAGAGTTCGTTGGCCGAGTCATCACAGGAGATGAGACTTGGGTCTTCCAGTATGACCCTGAAAGCAAGAGACAGAGCCTGCAGTGGAAGACTCGACTGTCACCCACACCCAAGAAGGCGCGCATGTCCAAATCAAGGATCAAGATCATGCTGATCACATTCTTCGATCAGAAGGGAGTAGTCCATCATGAGTTTGTGCCTGAGGGTCAGTAAGTCAACCAGCACTTCAACCCGCAGGTCCTCAATCGCTTCCATGATCGGGTTCGGCGCAGCAGGCAGGCTCTGTGGAGAGACAAGTCATGGCTGCTCCACCACGACAACATGCCCGCACACACCGTGCTCAGTGTGAGGGAGTTCTTGGCCAACAAACAGATCAGAGCTCTCGACCACCCTCCTTATTCCCCAGATCTTGCACTTCTGGCTCTTCCCCAGTTTGAAGACTGTGCTCAAAGGAACTCATTTCGCCTCTGTAGAAGAGATCAAGGCCACCGTGACGAGGGAGCTGAAGGACCTCAAGGAGGAGGACTTTACCGAGTGCTTCCATACGTGGCAGAAGCGAATGCAGAAGTGCATTAACTCTGGGAGGGATTACTTTGAAGGGGACAATGCGTAATTTCTCTGTAGATTTTGTAATAAAACATTTATGGGACAGTCTCATTTCTTTTCTGTCACACCTCGTAGACAGGAGACTGAGGAGTTTGTGAAATGAATGGATCTGACGAAGGAGAAAGAAACAGCGTTGAACAGTTAAGTAAACATTGCCTGAAGATAAGCTGATGGTTGAAGGTCACGCCAAGGATTTTGACGATTTCCTGGAATGGAAGGGGGGTGCCATGAATAGACAGAGCCAGAATGAGAGGGGGGTACTGGAAAAATGCATAACAGCAATTTTAGAGGTATTAAGTTTAAGTCTGTGATCCATGAGCCAGTCAGCAATTTTGGTGAGTTTAAGAGAGATCTGAGAGAATCGAAGAAGTAGGGATGCTAAAGAGAAACTGAATGTCATCCGCGTAAACGAAGAAGAAAATGCCAAGAAAATCAATTAGAAAAGCTAAAGGAGCCAGGAAAACATTGAAAAGAATAGGACCTAGGACAGAACCCTTGGGAACACCACAGGAGAGAGACTGAGGAGGAGAAAGCAGAGATGCCCAAGACATCTGGAAAGAGTGCGATCATGCAGTAGGGGCGGAACCAAGCCAAAGCCATGCCTGAAATTCCAAGGGAGGAGAGCTGAGAAAGGAGGAGGGAATGCACTGTCTAACTAAAGTGATTAACTCTTCAAAGAAAACCACTTGCTCTCTTGATCCTCTTCCCTCTTCCTGACTAACTACTGCTTCTCTGGCCTTATTCCTTCCTGCCTTATCTATTATCAACAATAGGCTTGCTTCTGATCTGATTCTTCCTCTCTGGAAGAAGGCTAATGTGTAACCTGTTCTGAAAAACTATAACTTGAGAAAACTTCAACTGCCAGTTACTGCCCAGTTTCCAAATTTCCTATCCTTTCTAAAATTCTTGAAAAACTGTTTTTTTCTCAACTCAATGACTACCTTACAAAAACTAATACACTTCACTTTTAGCATGCAGGTTTTTGCCCAGGTCATAGCACAAACTATTCTTGCATCCCTGCTCAGCGAAGTGCATCACTCTTTTAGTTACTACTACTGATCATTTGTATAGCACTACAAGGTATACGCAGCGCTGTACAGAGACATGTAAAAGATGGTCCCTGCTCATCAAAGCTTACAATCTAGTCAAGACAGACAACACAACAACTGAGGACTAGGATATGTCTCAAGGTAATGTCTCTTTGGTTGTTTCTCTTGATCTCTCTTCAGCTTTTGACTTGGTTGATCACTCCCTCCTCTGCTCTAGTCTCTATGTGTGTGTGTGTGTGTACAGATGTGAAGGATAAGTGACTGGGGACAGTGTATGTATGTCTGAAGCTAAAGAAAGCACAGCTTGCTAGTGAGCTTTGAGGGTCCCTTCCCCAGTTTTACCCTGAGTTGGTCCCCAATCATAACTACCGCCGGTCCTGGCAGATGTATATTCTAAAAGCTCATATATTCCATATATTCGTGGCATGGCTTTACATTGGTTCCATTCTTTTCTTACTGATCACTCCTTCCATGTCTTCTTTGCTTCTTTCTGGAGCCCCTCAGAGTTCTGTTCTTGTACCATTGCTGTTTAACATCTTTATTGCCCCATTCACCACCATCATTCAGAACGCTGGTATCTCTGTGTACTATTATGCCAGTGGCATTCTTCTTATTCTGCATACTTATCACACTAAGGGGCATGTTTACTAAAAGCCGTACAATTGCGTGCCGCACAATAGCGCACGGAAACGCGGCACTCAAACGCTCAGAAACGCTCTTAAACGCCCCGCACAAGTGCGCTTGGGCCCCGCACAATTGCGCGCCGCACTAACGTGCCCCGCAAAAGTACCCGGCCCGCAAATGTCCGATAGAGGCGTGGAAAGGCATTCTGAGGGCGGAGGAAGGCTCCCGAGGGGCGGAGGGACGGGGTCAATGGGTGGAGAGTGGGAGGGGAGAGGCTCCTCGCACAGTATCGGGCCCGAATTTGCATGTAAAAACTACCGCGAGTGAAACACTCGCGGTAGAAAGCATTTAAAGGGAAGAGAAACCATTTCCGTCAGCAATGTACAGGAAAACCGGGGAAACCAGCAAAACGTGAGCAGTGTGATATATGTGCACAGCACAAAAGTGAAAATAAAAATAGAAAATGACCACAACAGAACTATTAAAAATAGTAATTCAGCTGGGGAACAGTTATAGTGATGGGCAAATACAGAAATCACACCCATCAAAGCTCCAGAAAAAAGAAATGACGTTTGGAAGGGTCTACTGAGAGGAGACTCTTCCAAAAAACATTGCCACGTATTGGAGCTTTCCTGGGAGTGTTTGCTATGGTTGCCCATTAATATCACTGTTGCCCAGCGTGGTGATATTTTGTCCCACATTTTCCGTGGTCATTTCCGGGGTTTATGTGCACGTTTGTCACCAGACAGGGTGCATATGCCCACAGTAGAATTGCGTAGAGCAGGGTTTGTGACTCCATCCTGCCAGGCTTACTGCCTCCAGGGGCTGCACTGTCTCTGTGGCCAAAGTGTGGTACAGCGGACAGAGTCATTACCTCTAGGACCAGAGGGCAGAGGTTCAAAACCCAGCTGGGGCACCTGCCAGCCCAGTCCCTATATTTTACCCACCACTAAATAAAGATAGCGCAGACACCCCTGTATGCATGGGGAAAACACCCATATTTTACCCAACACCGCACACACACCACAACAATGGCCATTACCTACAGCCAAGTCCCCCAAATGCAGTCCCATACTGCCACATTGCAATCAGGTCAACTGCTTTTTCTGAGAGAAGTTCCTGCCAGCATGTTGGCGGACAAGTACATGTGGTGCAGGGGGCAGTGGCTGCTAACCACAGAAGACAGAGGCCTAGCCATGTGCAGGCTGGCACAGTCCACTGCAACAGACAGGTCCTGCCGGATCCACAGTCATGGACAGTCCAGGGAATCCAACCAATCTGTGGCTACACAGTGGTGCAGTGCACACAGACAGTGCATACAAGAACAGAAGGTCACAGGTTCAAAGCCCAGCTGGGGCTACTGCCAATCCTGCCCACATATTTTTCCCACAACTAAACAGTGATAGTAAGGACACACCTTTCATGGCGGGGACATATGCAATGGTAAGACATCTATCTTTTACCCCACTGAGCACAGACACCATGAACAGGGGCAGTACCTAGAGCAGAATCACCCAAATGCAGTCCTGGTGGGCCACACACCAGTCAGGTTCCATGCTGACACTCATACATATGCCTGTGCTGTATATCTATGCACCACCCCCATGGCATGTACATGTAGCCCATGCATATTCATGAGGGATAGCAGGAAAACCCGAACAGTGTGATGCAAACCTGGACTGGAGTTGGGAATCTGTGCCGTAAAGCAGCAGCCATCAAGGGCAGACACACCCACACCCACAGGCCCCATTGGCCAATGTCTCCTGGAAAGGCAGAACATTGGACCGTGCATGCAGCACCCAAAACGAGCACTTGCATAACTTACCAATGTCACCCTACACCTGAGGTATACGGTACACAGCTCGGAGACGTTTGCTAGGAGCACAGGCAGGCAGTTATCCATACGTTACGTACATACTGCTAGTTGACCCCATCCAAACAATCTGTTAGGTGTTTGCGGGGCATGCTCCAGGCCTGGCCTCTGACGGTGCTTACCACCCTGGGGAGTGACCACCAGCTGTAATGCGTACCATATCCATGCCTTGCCGTGCTCAGGACCGGTTTGGTGGGCAAGGCTACTTACCCCCTCAATCGTAGCACCATGATGGCAGAGGTGTGGAAGTGTGTGTCTGTCTATACAGTGGGTGTTGGCTGCAAGCCCCTTCAACAGCCCGCACTGCCAGCACTGTTGCCAGTATTGGCCAGTCAATGTGCATAATGAGGTGCAAGGTACCATGGGTATAGCCAGGGCAGGGTGGCGTGGCCAGGATGCATCTGCACTGGGCATAGGGCCCTGGCAGGGACATTGGCTGGGATATTGTAGTGTCCGGCCACCACCTACACAGACAGGGTGGCCAAAGCATGTCCTTCTGGGGGATCACGCTCACCCTGACTGTGCAGTGACCACAGCATGGCTAGGCCCCCCCATAGTGCTGTATAGTAGTTCTCTCATGTGATAGATATGGGTTTCTCTTTGGGGCCCAGTCACTGATCTATCTGCTTGCTGTGTATGCAGACAGCCCAGTTCTGGGTGCATGCATCTCCATTGGGAACATGCACTATGGACTAACCAGCAGACTGTTTGTAGCTGGTAAATGTCTTGCTATAATGGCTTGCAGGGTGCAGTGGCTGTTGGCTTGCTGCAGGGGAATATCTGGTGGTGGAGTGCAGCTTACCATACCCTGGGCTTATGTCTGTCTGCTATTGTGTTATGGCTGTGTATGGAGCTGCCTGCCTGGGGGGGGTGGTGGTGTTCCTCAGCAGGACTGGGGTTGATGTTGCCCTCTACTGCCACCTTTGCAGGGAGGTAGAGTGTGGATCCCTTGATGGGGACCATGTTTGCCACTGGGGGGGTGCCTGATGGCGGCAGACAGGGATATCCATGGTGTTTGTGCAGAAACTAGCTATCTTACACATTAACACTGCTTTGGAACGCCCGCTTGGCCTCCAGCAGCCATGGCAGGTGTTGTTGACCTGGTCCTGGCCACCTCATTGCACACTCAGGGTGAGCACAGTACCCGCACGATGTAACGGTGTGTGGCTACTCTGTGCCAGTAAAACACCCGGTCAGTGCCCCCTACTAGGCCAAGGTGCTGTGTGGGTGCACCCGGTCACTTCCCCCAACAGGGCCGAGGTGCTGTGGGGGTGCATTCCCCATCTTGTGTCCATCTGCGGACAGCTAATTTGCATGTGCAGTGCATCATGGGTACGGGTGGCCTAACCCTATCCTGTTGACACCAGCAGACTGTCTGTGAGGTGACGTGTAGGCTATCTGCAGCCAGCCAGGGGCCTGCTTACAGCTATGGAGCTGTAGCGCAATGGTTACATCACTGCCTGTGCAGCCAGAGGTCATGGGTTCAAACCCACAGTGGGGCCCTTTGGTAGGGCTGTCCACAGCTTTATTTTTATTTACTGTACATATGTCTATGCCGGCAAGACCACCCTCAGCTTACTATACCCATTAGGTGCCTCTGAGGGTGCTTCATAGGGCGCCCTGTAGGCCACCTTATGGTTGCCATCCCTATAGGGTGCACTATACATTATCCTGTGTCGCAACATACATGCTGCCCCATAGGGGTCATTCAAGGGTGCCTTGGCGAACAGTGCACTGTAACATGTGCCTTATGGGCCGCCGTATGTTAACATGCTGGGAGAGTGCGTTTGCTAGTAGTGATAACAAAATAAATTTATACAGCCTCCTACAGCATACTACATACTGCCTCAGCAGGCATTTTTCACTGGGCATTGTGAGGTGTTGAACCCCTGATCCCTGACACCATTGGTCAGTGTTGTAACCATTGTGCTGTGGCTCTGTTCCTGTGCTTGTGCATCAGCGCGCCGCCTTGTGCCTATCAGCGCGCCGCCTTCTGCCGCCCAAGGGGACCAGTGCGCCGCCTTCTGCTGCCCAAAAATAACTGTGCGCCGCCTTCTGCCGCCCAAAAATAACTGTGCGCCGCCTTATGCCGTTCCAAATTAATTTGCCTCCTAAAACAATGTTAATCATTACAATTACTGCCTTAGCTGACCTTTGTCGTTGCGCACACTGGGGGATTGAACCCATGGCCCCTGCACCATTGGTCAGTGTCTTCACCATTGTACCACGGCTCTGTTGTTTTGTATACTCAGCAGCGTGCCACTTTGCCTTTCCACGCGCTAATGTCGACCCCCGCACATTAGCGCGACGCACACACATCCGGTTGCTTACTACCGTTTTTTTTCTATTTTCTGCCTGAACCGCCCACTCCTTATATGGCACAGGCACACTAGCACGGCCCCGCACGTTAGGAATGTTTAGTAAACAGACCCCTAAGTCCGATTTGATGCCCAACAACAAATGCTTTGCACAGATAACATTCTGATTAAAGGTCAATTTACTAATGCTGAACATCCAAAGGACAGTTGCTGTTTGGCTCACAGGTTCTTCTGTGACTTCCAGTAATCTCCAGGAACAAGCAGGAATAAGTCCTCACATATGGGTACGTCGGTACCGACGGAGCCCGTGCGGGAAAGCTCCCCAGCTTCTTAGAATAGAAGCTTTTGGGACCTCCCACTGCACATGCGCACTGCCTTCCCGCCTTCCTGAACAGCTCTCCTCAGTTTCTCTTTTTCCGCGGAGCCAGCAGGTCGTGTTCCTGTCACCGCTGAAGAAATTGTTATTTTATTTGTTTCTTTAGACCGCGTACCTGCCTTCCCCATACCGATACCGGTATCGCCGGTCTTTTCTTTCTTTCTTTAAAAAATTATAATTCTTTTTTCTTATTTTTTAGCTTTTTGGTCACTTCAGAGAGGCCTCTCGGCCTACTCAATTTTCTCCTCATGGAGAAGCCAGCCCCTGGATTTAAGAAGTGTACCAAATGTAATGCTGTTATTTCAGTCACAGACACCCATGACTGGTGTCTGAAATGTTTGGGGCCTGACCATTCCATACCGGACTGCCCATCTTGCTCCCACATGTCTAAACGTGGGCTGCAGAACCGGGCCAACAAATTCCATGTGCTGTTTGCTTCAGAGAATACAGCATCACAGTCATCCAGGTCTTCTTCTCCGGATGGATCTCAGGTAACCAAACCTTCTGTGGGCAAGTCCTCAAAGAGCAAATCTCCTTCAAAGCATCGAGAGGCTCTTAGCTTAGAACTTGAGGACCCTGCCCCAGCCAAACAACCCCGGCGGGAAGTCCAACTTCCAAAAACGCCAATTCAGGGGTCTCAGGTTGATATCGATGCTACGGCCTCGACAGATCACCTGTTAGCCTGCTCTGGGGTACCGGGTCACTCCGGTACCGACATCCAGGCAGCTATGGCGTCCATGGGCGATACTGTACAGTCCATGCAGCAGGCCGTCATGGCTTTCATTAAAGCTGCAACGCCATCGGTTCCGCTTTCAGCGGTTCCGGGCCCGATACCGGTATCGTCCGCCATGCCGGTATCGAGGCCGTCCACCTCTAAACGCAAGTCGGTACCGTATGGGCTTTCGCTCCATACCGGTTCCATACCCGATACCGATCGGTACGCGTATCGTGCGTTAGAGGAAAGCACCGATTCCTCTGAGGATTTTCACTCCTCTGATGATTCTGCTGAGTTTTCACTCAACTTACCTGAGGAGCCCTCTTCTCCTAAAAGGAGAATGTCCCCTCCAGAGGATTTGTCCTTCCAGGACTTTGTTTTAGATATGGCTACAGCCCTTTCTATTACCACATCCTCTGAAAAGGAACCCAGATCCAAAAAACTGGATATTTTGGGATACTCAAAGGCCCCTAAGGAGGCAGTTACCCTGCCTATCCATGAAATCCTTCAAGAACAACTGATGGATTTCTGGGAAAATCCTTTGACTTTGTCTCCTTATTCCCGTAGGTTGGACACCATGTATAGGGTCCCTCCTTCTCCTGGTTTCCAAAAGACTCAATTGCCCCACCACTCTATTGTGGTGAAGTCTGCAATGAAGAAGATTAGGAGTACCAAAAGGCACTCTTCCACCCCTCCAGGACGGGAATGTAAGACTTTGGACTCTTTTGGTAGGAAAATTTTCCAGGCTAGTATGCTTATAGCCAGGATTAATTCCTACAGTCTCTATATGGGCATGTTCCTGGAGGAACTTGCCAAAAAGGTGCGGCATTTTGCCCCCTTTATCCCTGAGGATAAAAAGCAGGGATTCCTTTCCCTAGTGAAACAACTCTTAGAGGTTTCTAAGTTCTCTAATAGGGCAGCATATGATTCCTTTGAGGGAGCCAGTAGGGCTTCGGGCATTGCTATTGCAGCCCGACGTCTTGCTTGGCTCCAGGCCTCTGATCTGGAACCTTGGGTTCTAGATGGCTTACGGAATCTGCCCTGTACAGGTGAGAACTTATTTGGGGAAGAGTGGCAAATCAAAGCCACCCAGATGGATGCTGAAAATGCCACCTTGGAAAGACTTTCAAAGTCCACTTCAATTCCTACTAAGAAAAAGTCTTTTAAAAGGCCTTACTATAAGAAGGCCAGAGTTGCTTCAAATACTGGCCAGCAGTCTTCTCAACCTCGCTATACTGCTAAGCGTCAGCAATCCAAACAAGCACGAGCTAAGCCTGCAGCAGCTACTGTAGCTCAGCAGGCTCCAACCCCTCAGGGGTTTTGACTTGCTCCTAGGGAACTTGCCACTTCTGGTTCTAACACAACCAGAACCTCTCACCATACCCGGAAGGTTGGTTCACTTTGCTCCCAGATGGGAACAAATCACAACAGAACAATGGACCCTCTCTATCATTCGAGAGGGTTACAAACTTCATTTCTCCAGCCTTCCTCCCCATCATATGGTGAGACCATTCAATTCTCCCCCATCTCTCCTAACCCTGTTGGGTCAAGAGGTTTCCTCTCTTCTTGCCCAAGGGGCCATAGAAGAGGTTCCTCTTCCTCAACAAGGGTCCGGTTTTCTACTCCCCTTATTTTCTCATTCCAAAGAAGACAGGGGGATTCAGACCAATCCTAGATCTGAGAGAATTGAACAAATTTCTCTTCAAGGAGAAATTCAAAATGCTGTCTCTCGGCATTCTCCTTCCTTACCTCCAGGGTCAGGACTGGCTTTGTTCTCTAGACCTACAGGATGCGTATACACATATACTCATCCATCCATCCCACAGAAAGTATCTTCGCTTTCTGTTTCAGGGAAAACATTTCCAATACAGAGTACTCCCCTTCGGTCTAGCCTCTGCTCCAAGAGTATTCACAAAATGCATGGCAGTCGTAGCCGCATTTCTAAGAGGCATGGGAATCTTTGTCTTCCCATATCTGGACGACTGGCTCATCCGAGCTCCAACTCAGTCACAGGCCCAGATTTCCCTGGACCACACAAGGAGCCTTTTGCAGTATCTGGGACTGGTAGTAAACCTTCCCAAGTCCCAACTCATCCCTACTCAATCTCTAGAATTCATAGGGGCCCAGTTGGACACCATCACTGCAAGGGCCTACCTTCCACAGGTTCGAGGCCAGCGCCTCCTGAGTTTGGCCTCCCAAGCTCAGTCCAGCACTCACTTGACAGCCAGGGAAATGCTACGCCTACTGGGTCATATGGCCTCCACAGTGCATGTGGTGCCCTATGCTCGTCTTCATATGAGAGCAGCTCAATGGACCCTGGCCACTCAGTGGACTCAGGCGTCAGGAGCGCTCTCAGACCAAATACAAACCTCCGATCGTCTGTTTTGGTCCCTCCACTGGTGGACTTCCACCAAGAATCTGTTGTTGGGGGCTCCATTTCAACCATTGCTACCCCAAGCAACCCTCACAACAGATGCCTCCCAAACAGGGTGGGGAGCCCATCTGCAAACTCTCTCCACTCAGGGCACTTGGTCTCTACAGGAGACCACCCTTCATATCAATCTTCTGGAACTGCGAGCAATTTACCTTGCCCTCAAGGTCTTCCACTCCCTCCTAGCCAACCTCACTGTCCTAGTTCAGACGGACAATCAGGTGGCCATGTTTTACATAAACAAACAAGGAGGGACGGGCTCTCTGTCGCTTTGCAACGAAGCTCTAAGACTATGGGCCTTCGCCAGAGAGCATCAGATTCACCTGCTAGCAGTGTATCTCCCAGGAGTTCAAAACTCTCGGGCAGACAGGCTCAGTCGAGTTCTGCTGCCACACGAATGGTCCCTACATTTGGACCAAATAAACCGAATCTTTCAGGAATGGGGGACCCCGGACATAGACCTCTTTGCAAGTCCGTGGAATGCCAAACTTCCCCGGTTCTGTTCCAGAACTCCGTGTCAGGGAGCTCAGGCTACGGACGCCTTTCTCCTGAATTGGAATCAGGCATTCCTATATGCCTTTCCACCCATTCCTTTGATTCCCAAGACTCTGTTCAAACTCCAGAGGGATCATGGAACTATGATCCTCATAGCTCCACGCTGGCCACGCCAAGTGTGGTTCCCTCTACTTCTACAGCTCTCCCAGGGATCCTACTTGGATCTGGGAGCTGCGCCAGACCTCCTGTCTCAGGAGGAGGGGACTTTGTGGCACCCAAACCCCAAATCCCTTCACCTCAGTGCTTGGTTACTGAAGGCTTAAGCCTTCAAGACTTTCATCTTTCCCAACCAGTGAAAGATATCCTTTCTGCCTCTAGGAAACCCTCTACCAGGCGTTCCTATGCTTTCAAATGGAAACGTTTTTCCATTTGGTGTGCTCAGCAGGGTCTTGACCCTCTAGCACTTCCTTTGAATTCTCTTCTTGATTATCTCCTGCATCTATCCAATGCAGGCCTCAAGACGAATTCGGTAAGAGTCCATTTAAGTGCTATTGCAGCATCCTTGAAACATATAAATGGACAACCTATCTCCTCTCATCCTCTTGTTGCAAGATTCATGAGAGGCCTGACTCTCACTAAACCTCCCATCAGACCACCCCCGGTCGCATGGGATTTGAATCTAGTGCTCGGTCAACTTATGAAGCCACCTTTTGAGCCAATGTTTTCCACCTCCTTGAAATTTCTTTCCTGGAAGGTCATCTTCCTCATTGCAGTCACTTCGGCTCGCCGCATCAGTGAGCTGCAGGCTTTAGTGGCTAATCCACCTTACACAAGATTTCATCATGATAAGGTGGTCCTTAGGACGAATCCCCACTTTATGCCTAAAGTGGTCTCGCCTTTTCATCTTAATCAAGAGGTATATCTACCTGTCTTTTTTCCAGCTCCTCATGCATCCAATGCAGAGAGGAACCTTCATACTCTGGATTGTAAAAGAGCTCTCGCTTTTTACCTTAATAGGACTCAGCCACATCGAAAGTCTTCTCAACTTTTTGTGGCCTTTGATCCTTCCCATTTGGGACTTCCAGTCTCCAAGCGTACACTTTCCAATTGGATTGCTCAGTGTATTTCTTTTGCTTACCAGAGCAAAAACATTTCTCTGGAAGGCCATGTCACTGCTCATAATGTGAGGGCCATGGCAACTTCTATGGCTCATCTGCACTCTGTTTCCATAGATCAGATCTGTCGAGCCGCTACCTGGGCCTCGGTTCATACCTTCACAGCCCATTACTGTTTGGACAAGGACTCCCGCCGGGATGCCTTGTTTGGCCAGGCTGTCCTCAAGCACCTGTTCCATTCCTAAACAACTCCTGCCCACCTTCCCAGAATGGATGCCTGAGATCCATACGAAGATGGCGAACCTTTACAGGGGATCCCATGCATCTAAGCTAGGGAGTCCCCATATGTGAGGACTTATTCCTGCTTGTTCCTGGAGATAGCACAGTTACTTACCTGTAACAGGTGATCTCTGGGAACAGCAGGAATTAGTCCTCACAACCCACCCACCTCCCCTAGGAGTTGTATCTTTTATCTATCTATCTTCCTGTCCTCTCTCTGTTGACTCAGCTATAAACTCGAAACTGAGGAGAGCTGTTCAGGAAGGCGGGAAGGCAGTGCGCATGTGCAGTGGGAGGTCCCAAAAGCTTCTATTCTAAGAAGCTGGGGAGCTTTCCCGCACGGGCTCCGTCGGTACCGACGTACCCATATGTGAGGACTAATTCCTGCTGTTCCCAGAGATCACCTGTTACAGGTAAGTAACTGTGCTTTACCCCTGTGTTAGATACTGACCCTCTTACACTAACCACTTCCTTTAAATATCTTGGTATTGTTTTGGATTCTTGTCTTTCCTTTCATGACCACATCAATTCTGTAGTAAAAAACTCATTTTATGTTTGACCACAAATCTGATCTATTTGTCCATTTCTCAGCTCATCTGCACTCACCACTCTGATCCTCAGCTTAGTTATATTGTGTCTGGATTACTGTAATGTTTATGCCAGGCTTCCTGAACATTAGTTAAAAAGATTACAAATTATACAAAACACTGTTACTTGCTTGCACGTGATTTCAAGTTTAACCATATTAACCCCGCTCTGGGCCTTTATTAAAGTAGTCTTGGCCAAAGTTAACTGTTACCTCAGACTTTCACTTCACAGAGAGCTATCAGTGAAAACAAACTGCATATCCCAGCTGCTTCCTTTTCGAACAAAGCTAGGAGAAATGAATAAACTAAAAGGATCCTGCAAGTTACGAAGATGTCAAGGGAAGATATTAAACAGGTAAATTTTGAATTTTCTTTAAATTCTTGTCAGACACTTGTCAGACACTTGAATTGAAATATAAAAAATATTTATTGCACAGGATGTTTAGGTTAAATATTCAGTTGAAATATGGCTAATTAAAAATGCCCAATGAGAACAAATAATTATTATCAGTAAAGTGCATGAGATAAAATTGAAATATCACTAATCAATCTGTTTCAAGATACTTTTCACTTTTAACAATAACTGCTGGTTCTTGTTACCTGTAATTGAGAAACACCTGTAAAAGGGAAGCATACAATTTCAAATACTCTTCTTTAAAGAAACACTTTTAAACAGCTTTTCACCAAATTTTACAAAAACGCTCAATATTCACAAAACTCCTTTCTCTTAGCTTCTTTCTTTTCCTCACTAATTTTGTGTTTCTTTTCCTTTTACAGGAAACACCTCAATCTCGGATATGAAAGCTCAGCAAGCTATGAAAGCTCACTTTCAATGCTAAAAATAGATAAAATAAAAATATGGGTGCACCACAAAACAAATAATAAAAAATGTTTTTCTAGATTTGTCAGTATTGGTAGCTATTTATCTTCCTGCTGCTCTCTTGCAAAGGGGCCTGTGAGTTCCTGGTCCTGGTTCTGGTTATTGGAACCGGTCCTCAGGTTCTGGTCCTCCTTTGGATCTTCTGGATCTGGTCCAGTTTACACCTACTACCTATATTTTTAAAAACTCAAGAGAGTCTACCTTCTCTATCAGTTGGGGTAAATTACATTTCTCTGAACTGTGGGGGCAGCAGGATTTTTTAAAACTAAACTTGGTCCCTAACTAATGAAATAAAAAGATAATTTATATTACCTAACTAACCCACTTCTGTATTCATACCACAGTCATACACTAAAATTATCCCCAAAATCCAAACTAAGGGGCATGTTTACTAAACTGCGGTAATGTGATTCGCGTTAAGATACGCGTTAGAAACAGAAATCACAAATAAGGACATGGGCGGTACATCGTTACCGATAATGCGCATTACAAGGCGTCATAAATTAACGAGCGTTACAAAGTGCTGTGTAAAGCGCCACGCAAGGCGCCCTGTACAGCGCCCATAAGGCATTTGATAAGCTGTCAAGCAAGGTGTCGAGAGCTGTAGCACAATGGTTAATACACTGACTGATGGTGCAGGGGATGTGAGTTCAATCCCCCTGTGGGTCCAATGAGTAAAGCTGGCTGAGACATTAGCTTTTACTTTAAATCAGTGCTGTCTGAAGCATATTGTTGTGTAAAGTTAATTAATGCTGCCAGCAAACACACCCTCACAGGGCCGTAATCTAAGGTGCCACATAAGGCGCCCTATAAGGTAGTCCAGAGGGCACATTATTAAGTGCACTGTCCACCAAGACAACCTATAATGTTCCCTATGGAGCACCCCATAAGATGCCGTATAGGGCGCTTTACAGGGCGCTCTATAGGGCGCCTGATGAGGCACCGTAAGGAGACAGTCCTGTGAGGGTGTTTTTGCTGGCAGAACCAATTTAAAGTAAAAAAAGGAAAATGCCGCAGACAGCCCTACCAAATGACCCCACTGTGGGATCAAACCCATGACCTCTGGCCCCACCGGCAGTGAAGTAACTAGTGGGCTACATCTCCAGTGCTACTAACAAATCCCTGCCTGGCCACTGAAGGACAACAGGTCACCACACAAACTGTTTGCCGTGGATACCAGGATTTGGGTTAACCCACCCATACCCATGGTGCACTGCACATGCAGATCAGCAGTCTATAGATGATCACAAGATGGGGTATACACCCCCACATCACCTCGGCCTGGTAGGGGCAACTGACCATGTGCGTTACTGGCACAGAGTAGCTACAGACAGTAGCCCAACAGGGTGCCCTATAAGGCGCATGAAAAAAGGTGCCCAGTAAGGCATTCAGAGCTGTAGCACAATGGTTAATTCACTGAATGATGGTGCAGGGTTCATGAGTTTGATCCCCCTGTGGGTCAAATGAATAAAGCTGGCTGAGATACCACCCTTTCCTTTAAATCAGTGCTGTCGGAGGCATTTTGTTTTGTAAATGTAATGAGTGCTGCCAGCAAACACACCCTCACAGGGCCATAACCTAAGGTGCCGCATAAGGCGCCCGATAAGACACTCCAGAGGGCACATTATAAAGTGCACCGTCCGCCAAGGCACCCTATAATGTCCCCTATGGGGCGCCGGATAGGGCACTTTATAGGGTGCCTCATAGGGCACTTCACAGGGTGCCTGATGAGGCACCGTAAGGAGACAGCACTGTGATGGTGTTTTTGCTGGCAGCACCAAATTAAATTAAAAGAAGAAAATGCCTCAGACAGCCCTACCAAATAATCCCACTGTGGGATCATACCCATGACCTCTGGCTCCAGATAAGTGGTCTACAGATGACCACAAGACAGGGTATGCACCCCCACAGCACCTCAGCCTGGTAGGGGCAACTGACTGTGTGTGTTACTGGCACAGAGTAGTTACAGACAGTAGCCCAACAGGTGCCCAAAAGGCACATGACAAGGTGCCCAGTAAGGCATCTAATAGGGCGTCCTAGGCTAAGCGCCATATCAGGTACACATGGATAAGGCAGTGCAGAAGGCACCCTGGGCTATTGAACCATACGTCAAGGTGGCTGAACAAGGGTATGGCGTCCTAGGTCAGTGTGCCCTAGGGACTGCAAGGTGCGTCAGGAAGACCTGCATGACCTGTGCGGAATAGAGACAGATGTAGCCCTAACACTACATAGAGCACGCAGGAAGGCAATGAACAGGTGAGTGAAGGAAGGAGAGCTGGGAGCCCCTGGACCTGCCATATCTGCGGGCATCCCATGTGGCTGCCAGCAGCGATGACAAACATGGTGGGGGGGCAACTGTACCACAGCACAGGGTGTTGGCAATGTAAAGTACCAGAAAGACAGTTTGTGGCAGATGATGGGAATATGTGTCCCCCAGTGGAGGTGGAAGTAGCAGGATAGTTACAATGATGGGTGGACAGAGGAGTGGTGGTGCCATGCAGATGAGACACAGGCGCGGCAAGCACAAAGAGGTACAATGCAGGAAAGGGTAGCAGTGCAGGACATAGGGTGACAGCCCACACTGGCATACAGGACACCTCACAGATAACAGATGCAGCTGTGATGAGGGCAATATGAGCAGGCAGCACATAGCAGCTGAGATATGACTGTCACAGGGATTACAAGTTCCAGCGTAGGAAAGGCATCAAAAAAAGGAGAACAAAGAGGGTGTGAATCCATGACCACTAGGATGGAAAGCACTGCACAAACCAATAGGCTACACCACCACTCTGAGGCTCACAGCAATGGCTGCATACAAGAACACTGCACGGCACCACAGAAAACACCAGCTTTGTGTCAGGAGAGGGCAACCCAAACAGTCACCATGATGCAATGCACAGTTAAAGCAGGAGTCCACAGCTCATATCACAATCTATAGGTGGGACGGGAGGCACATAGAAACAGATGCACACACACCATGAGATGTAACACAGTGTAAACAGCATACAAAAGAGCATGGGAGTGATACATGAAGGGTGTGAGGGGCCAGCTGAAGGGAAAGCTATGTGGATGGCCTGTGGACCAGGGCAATGGACTGAAAAAGGAGCATGTGAAAGACCAACCCGCTCAGTGATATGGCACAGACCAACCAACAGCAGCAGTACCAATCGACCAAGCAGACCAGTCACATGGTCACCACCAATAAAAAACTATAGGTAATCCACAAGATGTGGCAGATAGGCTGCAGACAGGGCACACTGTCATGCACAGCCCAAAGATGGAAGGGTGTGTCGAGATGTGACGGGGCTGCAGACAGCACATGGGCAGATAATCAGCAAACATGAAAGGAAAAGGAACAAAACGTGGGGTTCAAACTGGCAACCTATGGATTGGCAATGCATGTCTGTGACCACTATCCCAAAGAACCCTAAACCAAAATGCAAACAATCGTCCATGAAAGTCACCCACTAGATCACAGCAGACATCGTATCCCGCACCCTGATGCGCCGTATGCCTTGGATAAACCCATGGGGCCTGTGTGGCAGGCACCTTCACCAACACACATCCAATTCATGTTGCAAACCCACCTACCTGGTGCTGCCCGTGGACCCTAACCACCCTGACCCCACACCACCATTGTCTCCCCAACCCCTGGCCCTCATTCCGTCACCCATCCCAACTAGACGTTAAGATGAGATGAGGAGAGTGTCAGCACGACATGTCCCCACAGTGCTGTGTACAGGGGGCATTTACAGACAAAGGTATGGAATCATCTATGTAAGTAAACGTGTCCATCCCACCGTACCCCTCATATGAAGCAGTGGCCAATGTAGGGCCACATGGCGTTGCCAAGGCAATAAGGAGGGGCAATAAAAATGTAAACCCCAGTCCCAACGTTTCTGTCCCCAGGTGATATGTGAACCCATGGACCCCTGGTCTGAGGTACTGTGTCTGAACCAGTAGGCCACCATCCCTACTGTGCAGGTGCGGTATGTCTGTCAGGGATGAATGTAGTGGGACTAAAATATGTGATGTAACCATACCCAGACATGGTACACATCAGCAATACCTTTACACTGTGGGGATAAAAATGAGTCCCCTCAGGTACCGTCATTACAGGTTGAATGCCGCTTGTGTTAACGTATATAACTAAGGCCCAAGGAACAGTTTGCTCTGACTTCACCACACTGAAACTGCAAATTCAGCAAAGATAGAGCAATGAAATGAACTCAGACCCTGTCCCAGAGAGCTCACACAATGAGAATCTCTGAATACCATACAGCCAATGAAAGGCTAGCACATTGCCAACATGGGCCTCCCAAATGAACCAAGGAAAACATAAACAAAGAAGACAAAAATCATTATTCACAGTTTATCTGCAGGAAACATGACTCGCAGGTCAGCACACAGCAAGTGAGAACAGGATTCAACAGCCAAAAGTGGAGACAGGATGCGACAGTGAGACATATCGGGAAGCAAAATCTCTATTAACAATAATGCAGAAGAAGAAAATAAAGGAATCATTTTGTCAGCAAGCTGTGGATATAAACATGGAGAAGAATACCTGATGCATAGACATAGCTGATCTCATTGGAGTGAAGCTGTCCTCCATCCCCAGGACTGACTATACCTAAGCTAGGTGCTGTGGTTGTCATACCATGAATTGGAAATGAAATCTATACCTTACTAAAGCAAAGCTGGTTGTGACAGGCTTGGCAAAATCTAAATAAAACAAATCCTATGCGTCTATGGTGTCATGAACAAATTAATCAAAGTCCTGTAGATATATGTTGGGGTCGAACACAAACAGCCAAAACATAACATAGGCAATCCACAAAGAATGTTAGGGGAAGCCCAGAAAAGCCCCAACACCACCTACCCCCTCACCCACAGGCCAGCACCCGGATGTCGTACCCAAATGACCTTGCATGGATACCCCTGCTTACCACCATACACAGTCCCCCAGTGTGGCTATCAGCACCCATGGCTGGCTGTACCAGGTAGATACTGATGGCCCACAGAGCCATCTACACACACCTGATCCCTCCCCGGCTAACCAAACCACGAGTGACGCCTGTCATGATGACATTGGCGCCTGGATGGCTCACCATGGCCAGAAAGCAGACATGGCCATGACTGTACCTCCCTTCCATCATCATTACACATCCCTGCCCCATCCACCATTGTCGGTGTCTGTGGATAACTCTGTAACTCCCCCAGTGTCCCCAGCTTGCAATCCGTGGCCATCCATGGACCCCATCCCTGTCCATGACACACAGCCATGTGGTAGCTAGCACCCGCCCCCTCCCCTACAACACCAGTGACACCCGCCCCATCCACCCTGAACACACCACCAATACTGCCACACACTGTCCAATTGCATCCCATCGGTACCTCAGTAGTCTGACCCCTGCATCCAACCATGTGCCATGCCAGTCATAGGTGCACCACCCCCTTGTCTGGTCATGTCAACCCCCCTCCCCAACCCTTACCAAACCCATGTAAGACCCCCTGTGCAGGGACCAAGATGCAGAGACCCCGTGGTGACCCACCACCCCTCATCTCCCAGCTCCCCGCACAACCACCCCTGAAAACAGTGTGCCCAAGCAGGCACCCATCACCAGTACAGCACACCCCTACTGGCAGCCCCACACTCTGCCCCTGTCTCCATGATGCAACATATGCCATGAGCTCACCTCCCACTGTATGTACAGCAGTCACCATCCCAAATCTCCCACAGACCCAGGTTGAAGCATGCAAAGTCAACAGGGACCATGCAAAGTCACCAGTGACGTATCAGTGTTCCACAACAATGCAAAGGTGATCCCCCCCAACTGCAGTCAATGAAACACCCAGACAGTTCATGGCAGCGATGGTGTGTCAGTCCCCCCAGTGACAGTCAAAATAGCAGGCCAACAATGAGGTCCAAAAAAGGCCTGTGTCCAACTCACAGAGGTCCATCTCCCAGTGGCACCAACACCCAGGGACAGTTTCACAGAGGTGCCGTGTCCAAACACATTTTGCCGATGGGGTCTCCAGATGCAGTGTAGTAGATGTGCCATGTATGTTGGCTGTGTCCTGTGTGAAAAGGGGTAGAAAAAAGGTAAGGGAATGGCACACCCACCATCAGGTCACAAAGGGAGACAGTGACATCACAATATGTGCATCATAAATGCTTAGATATTACAACATGACACGGCCACAACACACAGCACAGTGCACATGGACCACAGCAGGAGATTGCCCTGCAGACCAGGATACCATCTCAACATGGTCAGGTAAATGCCCATGTCACACAGGCATCCCTGAGGTCCACAGCATGTCCAGCAGTGGTGGTGCACAGAGATACCACAGAAAGGCACTTTGATACTAACAGGCCAAATGCAGCATCTGCACATGGTGTATGTCACAGAAGATCGACGGTGAAACCTACCTGAAAGGTATAGCAAGTGTCTGATGGGAAAAGTCCAAGTCAGGCAAGGGCACAAGGGGCCCCAGTAGAGGCTGCAGACGTCATTGAACTGCGTCCATCACCATGTCGTCACGGTCAGCTGTCAGTGGAGCATGTCCGAGGAATGTTGCGTTGCGTCGAAACCAAACGTTGACGTGCAGTGTCCTGCCATCAAACATGAGACACGTCAGGGAACAATATATGACACATGCACACAATGTACAGAAGGGCAGAAGCAGAAGGATGTAGAGAGACGGGTGAACATCACTGGACAGGTGACCAGACACATCCCTGAAACAGACAAAGGCAGAGGGGAGCAGAAGGTACCGTCAATAAGACACGTCCCAAAGAAACAGAGACATACACCGTGAGACAAGGTACGCATGCCGCAAGCTGCAGATGGCTGGACTGTCGACAATCAGGGACCAGTGGAGACAACCATCCCAATCCATGCATGGGTGCACCGAAGTTGTCCAATGCCACAATGGCAGGGAAGTCTGTACGTGCGCTCAAACAATACAATGTCCTGTGTCCAGAGACACACACAACCCGGTAACATGTGCAGTAGGTACAGTGTGTAGACTCCCAAGATGTGCACAGGCAATGGTCACATGTGTGTCAAACAGAACATATGGTGAATGGAGTGGTAGGCCAAAGACATGTGCAACACCAGAGGAGCAGTGGAGAGGTAAACACATATATGTGTCATGCAGTGCCGCCACCACAGTACACCTACCTGTATGTCCACCCACCCCAGTCACCTGCAGGTTGCATTGATGTACACACAGTCTCTACATGCACTACAGCATTGGGCAGTATTGGCAGCCTATCCTGGGGAGCCCAAACACAGCAGCCTATCCTGGGGATCCAAAAACACAAGAGACATATATAGACATGTCATGACAGTGCCGTGCAACATACAGATCAGCTCACACATGGCGACCCAGAAGCACATCCCCACACATGCAGAACTAACAGGAGAAGAGCTCCTCGATCAGATGTTGCCTGGCCGCCATCCCCTCATGTGTGTCACCACGGCCACGTGTAGGAGGGCACACAGGATCCTCCTCTAGATCCTCATTAATTTCGACTGGGACATTGTGCCTGAGAGCAATGTTGTGGAGGATGCAACAGGCCAGAATGATCTGTGCCACAGTCAGGGGTTCTTACTGTAAGGCACCGCCGGTCCTATCCAGACACCTGAAGTGACTCTTTAGAACGCCAAAGGTGCGCTCAGTGACTGAGCGACTGGAGGCATGGGCCTCATTGTACCGCATCTCTGCACCTGGCCGAGGGAGACGCACAGGGGTCAGCAACTAGGCATGACACCCATATCCTGCATCACCTGTGTCATACAGTCACATGTGAGATGAGGGACCCACAAAATCACTGACGTAGCAATGTTCAACTGGACAGCAGATAAGCATGGACACAAACATATGACGTCACATCATCGCACATGATGGCAGTGCACCAGAGTCTGATGCTGGGAGACCCAGAGCCCCAGGGAAGGCCAATGGGGGCAATACACATCTACGGTACCATGTCAAAAAACATGTCCCAAACCTGTGCCGATACAGCAGCAGTGGCTGCTGTGAGGGCACCTAGCCACCAGCAGCACGGCATACTGGGAGGGGCAGAGATGCACAGTTGTGCAAGTATGTGACAGTCATGATACAGCGCACACAGAGTGGAGGTCAACGGAACACATCCCCGAGGATCCAGGTGAGAGTGGCATTGGAGACAAGATAAAGTGGGCAGACAGCATACATGAGTGATAGCAGGTGCTCCCACAGCTCAAAACATGTGTCGCCCCCTACATGGCCAACAGAGAAGAGGCCCTATACACACTGTACATCATTTGGATGGTTCTGTGCCCCAAATTTCCCCCCTCCCCCCGGATGGCACACGCACAAACATGTGGCACATGGGGTGGGAGAGGGACACACCCCACAGGCATACATATGTACAACTGCCCGTGCTGTATGCCTGAGGCCAGGTGTGGGAGGCATGGGCAAGCCAGAGGTATCGCACACAGCAACGGAAGGGACACAGCATACACGCCCAGAGTGTCCCTGTACACAGGAGCTGGGTAACTGAACAGCAGAGACAGATAACAGTCCACACCACATGTGTGCCTGGACACCCAGATGAGCACTGACACACACATGGTATACAGAGAGATGTGTGGCAGCACACAGAGGTATGTGACCCCATCCCTGGCGACAGGGTGTGATGTTGTGTGAAGGCCTACAAATAGGTTGCACCCCAAAACACCACCAGAATGTAAGGCATGCAGAAGACACAGGTGACAATGGGGTCCCGTCAACCATATACTGTACATGCATGTCAGATATGGTGCATACCCACCCAGCAGGACATAGTGCTCATATTGTCCGGCCTCAAATTGGCCGAACAGTGCTGAGTGCTGCAGAATATAGGAGTCATGTGCTGACCCTGGGAACCGTGGAACCACATTCAGAATACGCATACTTGCATCACAAACCACCTGCACATTCAGGGAATGGAAGTGTTTGCGGTTGCGGTACACAACCTCCCTGTCACATGGCGGGACCAGGGCAACATATGTGCTCCCATCACGTGTGGTATCCCTGCAATCCGCTGGAATGCCTGTCCCAGGGCCCCCCAATGTTGCCTACTGTTGGGAATTGCAATGTAATTCCCAACCCGGCTGACCATGGCCCGCAGTACCTGGTGGAGACAGCGAGAGAATGTTGGCCTACTCATCCCACCCACTGCGGCCACTGAGGATTGGAAACAGCCAGAGGCAAAGAAATGTAGGGCAGCCAGGAGCTTGGCCAATCCCGGTATAGCATGTGACCGGGCAGTCTGGGACTCGAGGTCAGGTCTGAGATCCTCATAGAGCTCCCTAATAGCTCCTGTGTCCAGACGGTAGAGGGAGACTACCTGGTCCTCTCTCATGTCCTGGAGCATGGGCCTGGGCCTGTAGAGGCGTTGCAGGTGGGGCCGTGCCTCGGCACGCCTATGGTGCCGTTGTTGTCCCACACCCGCCTGTGGACCCCCCCACAGCTGCAGGCTGGAGTTGCAGTGGGATAGCACCCATGCCCAGTGCCGCAGCCCCAGGTATATCATCTCCCTCTTCCGGAAACTTCAGCCCTGCCAGCTCCACCAGCGCAACCACCGCACAACCTGCATTCACAGTCTGAGCCATGATAGACACAGGATGGAGGACAGGTGGCTGGGAAATGGGGCGGGGATGAATATCAAAGAAACGATACACACTTGGTGAGCCTGGAATGTCTACTAGCAACAGCATGAGCCAACACCCTACACGTACAGAAGCATATCGACGCAGCGCGCGCAGGAGCACGCATTCCCACAATGCATCCACCTAAATGCATGTATGTGATTGGACACGTTAGATGGGACTGAGGGGAGGAGGTGGCGTGTCCCTCTGATGCAGCAGGATGCAAACATACGGCGTTCTACATCTCGCACCACACCCAGAGACCTAGGTGCGACTGCAACGCAAGATGCATTCCCACGCGTGTACACGTAGCGTGCAGCGTACGTCTGATGCAGTGTGCGTGATACACATTGCAGGATACTCCTACGTGCGTGGGAATGCGCCGGCACACCCCAAACAATGAGGTCCAGTAGAACGTATGTGTATGCAGCAGGAATCACGATGGAGGTCAAAGGGCGCGTGTATGGTGCGGTGCAAACCAACCTCGCCGATATTGAAGGATCCTAGGATGGTGAGTGTAAAATGCTGCGTTCTGCCTATAGTACCGCACACAGGATACGCCAGCTCCACGACACATACATGCGTGCACAAAGGTAACGCGCGCCACTCACCGTATTCGCAACGTGCTTAGAACCACATCCACGTTATACATATAAGTATAGCAGGTTCCAAATACCAAACATCTCAGCACACATACCCGACCACATGATGGAGGATACCAATAGAGGAAACCAGGAGGCTGGAGGGGAGCGCACAGTTCACAGCCACCAGTGCCCAATCCTGCCAGCGTGGAGGAGAGCGAGATGCCAGGCCCATCTGGGGCCCCACACAGCGAACAGGCCATGGATGCACCAGGGCAGAAGCGCCGCAGGACCCTGGTGGCAGAGGAGGTCAGGAAGAGGGCGGTGCGCTTTAGCCAGGAGGAGAATGACGTACTCCTGGCCAGCATCCTGGAACACTTTGAGGTGCTGTTCAGCCAGCTGAGCTCAACAACAACCATTGCCACATGCAAAAAGGCATGGGCTGAGGTGCAGGCAGTGGTGGCGGCAGCAGGGGGACCCCATCGCGACGTGGAAAGCCTGAGGAAGAGATACTGTGATATAAAGTGCAACATCAGGACGGAGCTCGCCAGGGAGAGACGTGGTGCACAGGGCACTGGAGGGGGCCCAGCACAGGTGACCATCCTGACGGAGCTGGAGCAGTGCCTGGCAGACCGACTCGGGCACATCTACATAAGAACATAAGATATGCCATACTGGGTCAGACCAAGGTCCATCAAGCCCAGTATTCTGTTTCCAACAGAGGCCAATCTAGGTCATATGTACCTAGCAGTTTCCCCAAGGGACACAGGTTCCACAATGCTTGTATTGGTTCAAGCATTGATATCCTGGGTCCCTTCTTAATAATGGTTTATGGACCTTTCCTCCAGGAACTTGTCCAAACCTTTTTTAAACCCAGCTACACTAACAGCCTTTACTACATCCTCCGGTAACAAATTCCAGAGTTTGATTGCACGTTGAGTGAAAAAATATTTTCTTTTATTAGTCTTAAATAGTTTACCCTGTAGCTTCATTGCATGTCCCCTAGTCTTCCTATATTCTGATAACGTAAACAGTCGATCTACATTTACCCGTTCCACTCCGTTCATTAATTTATAGACTTCTATCATATCTCCCCTCAGCCGTCTCTTTTCCAGGTTAAAGAGCCCTAACCTTTTTAGCCTTTCTTCATAGGAGTATCCTTCCATCCCCTTTACCATTTTGGTGGCTCTTCTCTGAACCTTTTCTAATAACGCTATATCTTTTTTAAGATACGGCGACCAGAATTGCACACAATATTCAAGGTGCGGTCTCACTATGGAATGATATAGAGGCATTATAATATCTTTTGTTTTATTTTCCATTCCTGTCCTTATGATACCTAGCATTCTATTTGCTCTCTTGGCCGCCGCTGCATACTGGGACGACGGTTTTAACATGTTATCCACAATGACGCCGAAATCTTTTTCCTGGGTGGTGGTCCCTAATGCGGAACCTTGCATGGTGTAACCATAGTTTGGGTTGTTCTTCCCTAGGTGCATAACTCTGCACTTGTCCACATTAAATTTCATCTGCCATTTTGATGCCCAGTCTTCCAATTTATCAAGATCCTCTTGCAATTGTCCACAATCCTCTTGGGTTTTAACAACTTTAAATAGTTTTGTGTCATCTGCAAATTTGAAAACCTCACTCGTTATTCCACTTTCCAGGTCATTTCTGAATATGTCAAAAAGCAACGGACCCAGCACAGATCCCTGGGACACACCACTATTCACCTTTCTCCATTGGGAAAATTGGCCATTTAGCCCTACCCTCTGCTTTCTATCTTTTAACCAGTTCCTGATCCACAATAGTACACTGCCTCCTGTCCCATGACTTTTTAGTTTTGACAAAAGTCTCTGATGAGGGACCTTGTCAAAGGCTTTATGAAAGTCCAGATACACTATATCAACCGACTCACCATTGTCTACCTTAGGCGGGGCACTACAGGCGGGTAACAGACGTCAACCTAAGCGAAGAATCACCAAACGAAGCACCAGAACGTCAGCATACAGCAGATATTGACAAGACCTGCTCACTAGTAAAGAAACTGCTTTCGGGAGAGCATCAGCTGGGTCCAGTTCTTTCAAGTGAGTGTGACCCAAGCTCTCCCAGGAAGGATTGAGCTCCCAACCAGGTCCACACCGCCCTCAAGCTTAGTCGGACGTACATCTGGAACTGCAAGTATTACCAACACCATTAGAACAATATTAACCTCTGTCATATTTCTTATCCCCCTAACGCTGCCCTCTTAAACGTCCCAGATCACCTTACTATTGCAATCAGCTCATTCTCACTCATTGTACTAAAGTCGTCACTGTTGCCAGTAATCCAATCTCAAGCAACTGTGTTAACCAATTTACCGTTGCCAATATTTACTGTTGCCAGTATCTACTCTCATTTACTGTATTTACTGCTGCCTGTATTTACTGTTGCCAGTATCCATTCTCATTTACCGTATTTACTGTTGTCATTATTTACTGTTGCCAGTATCTACTCTCATTTACCGTATTTACTGTTGTCATTATTTACTGTTGCCAGTATCTACTCTCATTTACCGTATTTACTGTTCTCATTATTTACTGTTGCCAGTATCTACTCTCATTTACTGTATTTACTGTTGCCTGTATTTACTCTTGCTGGTATTTACGTCATTTACTGTATCTACTGTTGCCAGTATTCACTCTCATTCTACTCTAATTCTACTGTGGTACCTTCTACTGTTGACAGTAATTCTACCCTCACTCAACTGGGTCGCCGTACTACTCTCACCAGTAACTTACCCTCATTCAACTGTGTTAATCTTCCTGAATCACATTAGAAGCAACCGCCTGAGGAAAACATCCTCAGCCAGAAGCCACACCAACTCGTCTTACACATACCTCTGCCCCCCCTGTACCGGCTCAGAAAGACCCAAAATGAAGCACATAATCTTCACCCTAATGAGTCTCTACCTTCTACTCACAATTTTGCCATCCAGCTCACTAGCACTAATGACAACACAAAATCACATCCCAACGCTCTCAACTGGTGGAAGAAAATGGCCCGATGACTCCAACAACCTCCATCATGGAGCTAGCTATCCACGCCGTCCCCACCTAGTTTATATCCCACTACAAAATTCCTCAAAACCTAAGCAAAATAAACGCCCACATACTAGCAGCCTGAGGTGCGCACTCATTAACTCTCGATCACTTCGCAAAAAATGGCCAGCAATCACTGAAACCATAACGCATCTTAAATTAGATATCATTATGATCACCGAGACCTGGCTCTCACCGGAAGATAACACCATCCTCAATCAACTTCTACCACCCAACTTTGTTACTTTCACCAGCCACAGGCAAAACAAAAGGGGTGGAGGAGTTGCCGTCATCACCAGATCTGACCTTCAATTCAAAATGGTAGAAGCCAACAGCATCAATACCCTTGAAACAGTATCTATATCCAACCACTCCTGCTCCATAAACCTTATTTATAGAGCGCCTTCTGCTGATCCAGACAACCTCTCCAATATCATAAACCTAGCATCCAATACCCATGTTCCACATAGACCAAATTGGATCCTAGGTGATTTCAACTTGCCATCCCTACAGGACAATCAAGCAGACGCCTTCATAGAAGCCCTAGATATCCTGGGATACACCCAGTTGGTACAAGAACCAACACACACAAAGGGCAACATTCTCGACCTGATATTCGCCCCACAAACAGTGCTTCAACAAGCACAAAACATCACGTTATCATTAACAGCAGTTCCATGGTCGGATCACAAGCTCATCTCCTTCCAGATTCCGACCCCCATCAAGTCACAAAGGCCCAGTACGAACTCACGTACGAACACAATCTCAACTGCCAGAAGCTTTCACCCGTTTAACAAAGAACGCATCCTGGCTGAAACAAACACTCTCCTTGACATGACCTCACAAGACCTAGATGTCCTAATTTCCACATGGAACAGCAAACTCAGCGCTATCGCAATCCGTCCCCCCACAACTAAAGCCCCAAATAAAAGACCATCCGCACCATGGTTCACGGCCGACCTAAGGGCGTCACTAACCCTTCTACGGAGATTGGAAAAGCGCTGGAGGAAATCACGTACCAGCAATGACCAAGCAGCATACACCCAACACCTACACACACATCGCAGGGCTGTTACAGACAAGATGAAACAACATCACACAGACACCCTGAAACGTTCATTAAACAAGCCGCACGACCTCTTCAACCTGGTCAAATCTCTTGCCAAAGAACCGACCTCGGAGCACCCAGGAACTATACACCCGCAGGATTTTGCTGTTTTTATGCAATCGAAACTATGCAAGACTGATAAAATGGTGATAACGGACCCCCCTGATGCTCAAGTATGCTCAGCGTATCTAACTACCTTTACCACACCATCTAAGAGAACTATTGAAGACACCATCGCTACCCTAAATACTTCCACTGCATACTCAGACCCATGTCCAGCATTCTGGATAAAAGATCTGCGATCCGACCTTGCCCCAATCTTGGCTAAAATGATAGGACTATCTTTTAGCACCGGGTCTTTCCCATCCACGCTCAAACAGACCTCCGTTAGACCGCTGCTTAAGGACACTAAATTAGACCCTCAAAAGGTCGAGTCCTACAGACCCATATCCAGCATCCCGATGCTCGCTAAAATCGTTGAGAAGATAGTCTACAGGCAGCTACAAGATCATATGGACACCAACGCACCTCTAGATTCATCGCAACACGGATTCAGAGAGTCACATGGAGTAGAAACACTACTCACTACTCTTTTCAACACCATAATCTCAGGCATTGACAACTCACGTACAGGTTTCGCACTCATCTTTTTAGATATAGCTGCAGCCTTCGACTCAGTCCGCCACGAGATTCTCCTGATTCGGCTAAGAGAGAAAGGCATTACCGAAACAGCTCTGGAGTGGTGCAGGTCTTACCTGTCTGGAAGATGGCAACACGTCCGAGCAAATGGAACCACATCCGAGCCATTCCTACAAAGTCAAGGAGTCCCTCAAGGATCCTCCCTATCATCACTTATGTTTAACATCTATATCCAACCCATTTGTAACATCATTAGATCGTTCAACGTGAGTTGTATGATATACGCAGACGATGTCCTACTGTACCTGCCAATATCCCTGGACTGCCCGGACCTCACCCCACTAACTAAGTGTTTCAACGCAATATCCGAATGGCTCCTCTCCCAAAATCTGCGTATCCAACATAAGAAAACGAAGGTCCTGTTCATCTCCAGAAATCCTGAGTTTACACCACCTAGCCACTTGGAAGTGGACAACGCCGAGTTGCAAGTAAAATCAGCTATACGGTATCTCGGAGTCACCTTGGATCAGAACCTCAACATGAAGCAGCACATAGCCAAAACAGTAAGAGCGATCTACTTCAAGATCAGATCCCTCAGACACATACGCCCCCTACTCGAACTGAGCGACTTCTGCACCATCTATAAAGCCCTCTTCATCCCTCATTTTGATTATTCAAACGCCATCCTACAAGGACTCCCTCAGGCAACCTTACATCCCTTACAACTCGCCATGAACAGTGCAGCGCGAATCCTCTTCGGAGCACCAAGGAGAGAGCATATCACACCCCTCCTGAAGCAGCTGCACTGGCTCCCCATTCAAGCCAGGATTAGCTTCAAGACCTTAGTGATGACATTCAAGGCTATCAAGGGACTCTCCTCCTCGTCACTATGTGACCTCATCCAACCACCCACAACCAACAGGCTAAGAAGAACCGCAGTAGCCAACATGCTAGCGATACCGAGAGACATGACAAAATGCTCCAAAGTAACATCAAACAGAGCCTTTAGTCTAAGTGCCCCAAGTCTCTGGAACTCCCTACCACCATACATCAGAGCCATCCCCAACCTGAGCCAGTTCAGGAAGGCCTTAAAACACCTCCTCTTTATTAAATACCTCACAGACTCCCCCGAATCCCAGCCACCATGTATGATCAACGCACAATAACTCCATCTCACATGTATATAGTTACCTATTTCAATGTTCCGCACATGTAGATAGTTTCCCCTGTTATCCAAGTTGATTGCGCCTGTTCATTGTAATGACCTGACTATAGTTTATTGTCGGATACTGTTTGTTTTTATGTAAACCGCGCTGATCGCAAATAGTGCGGTATATAAGAAATGTAAATAAATAAAATAAATAAATAAATACCTGTTTATTCACACCTTCAAAATACATAACAGATTAGTAAGACAAGATCTTCCTTGTCTAAAGCCATGTTGGCTGTCTTCCATTAGGCCATGACTATCTACATGCTGAGTAATTTTATTCTTTATGATGGTTTCTACCATTTTTCCAGGTACTGACGTCAGGCTCACCGGTCTGTAGTTTCCCGGCAGAGCATGTCCCTATATTTTACCCTACAATGCAGATACAACAGCAACATGTGCAAAACCCAAAGCAGTGGCGAACAGGGGTACAAACACCCACTCACACAGGCTCCAGAATCCAAAGATTCATGGAGAGTCAGGCTGTTGGCCCCAGCATTGAGCTGCAGTTATCACCAGAGCACTACTACTACCTCCTGCATAGTTTAGCAATGTCGGCACTGTGATCAGGGCCAGTGTGGCGGGCAGGTTTGCCAACCACCCCTATCTTTGCACAATGCTGCAATAGGAGTGTGTGTGTGTGTGTGTGTATGTCTATCCATTGTTCTGTGGCTGCCCACCCCTCACTGGGCCCAAAATGTCCCACTCTTACCAGTGTTAGCCTGAATATGTGCATAATGACTTTCACATAATAGACTTTCACATAATAGATAGTAGACAATTACTAAACCCAATTAAAAACATAAACACCACCACTTCCCCTCTAGATCCTTGTCCGGTTTCCTGGATCAAGACTACAAAAACAGAAATTGCACCCATAATACTAAACATAGTAAACCAATCACTACTACAAGGAACCATGCCAGCTGAACTAAAACGATCCCTTATACTCCCTATACTAAAAAACAAATCTCTAAACAAAGCAGACACATCTGCTTACAGACCAATATCAAGTAGACCTTTCATAGCCAAAATCATTGAAAAAACCGTCCAATACCAATTACAAGATCATATAGATAGCACAAATGCACTTGATGCTCATCAATATGGTTTTCAACAATCACACGGAGTAGAAACACTTCTACTTGTACTATTTGACAAACTTTATAGAGGCATAGAAAACTGCAAGAAAATGTTTGTCTTAATATTCATTGACATAACTGCAGCCTTTGATTCAGTGAATCATAAGACTCTCTTAACGAGATTGGAATCAATAGGAATAATGGGAACTCCCTTAAAATGGTTCACTTCCTATATATCTAATAGGTTACATCAAGTATACTTTGACCAAAACCTATCCCGTACCTTCCCACAGACACAAGGTATTCCTCAGGGCTCGGCATTATCTGCCATATTATTTAACCTATACCTAAGGCCCATCTGCACAATATTCCAAAAATACAAAATCGACTATCATCTATATGCGGATGACATAATGCTTTATACACAACTCGATATAGGTAACCCAGATTACAGCCACATTGAAGCTTGTCTCAAAGAAGCACAGCAATGGCTCCAAAATAACAGCATGAATATCAATCACAAAAAAACAGAAGTAATGTTTATATCTAAAAACCCAGAATTTAAACACCCTCCAACAATTACTCTAAATAACACAGCTTACAACATTAAAAAAGAACTAAAATACCTAGGTGTCACTCTTGATACGACACTTAACATGAAAACCCACCTAAGACTATTAAATAGAACGATCTTCTACAAACTAAGAACCTTACAGCCCTTACGCACCATTATTGAACTACCAGACTTTAGATCAGTAATACAAACGCTCATCACCCCACATCTGGACTATTGTAATGGCATCTTACAAGGTCTCCCTAAAAAAACAACAAACATACTCCAGATGGCCTAAAATGTAATGGCTCGAATTTTAATGAACGTACCATTCTCGGATCACATCACACCCATACTAAGAGAACTTCACTGGCTACCCATACAAGCGCGCATAAGATACAAAATAATAATTACAACATTCAAGTTAATACACAATATTGCCCCATCCTACCTTGCCACACTCATTAAAACTCAACCTCCCGACCGAAAAAGACGGACTCAGAATCTAAACACACTACAAATTCCACTTTCTATCTGCAAAGTAAAAATGAATACTAGCAATAGAGCATTCACATATCTAGCGCCCACACAATGGAACAAACTCCCTGACACTTTAAGAGCTAACAAGGACCTCATATCATTCCGAAAAAAACTTAAAACACACCTTTTTCAAGAATACTACAGTCAGGCAGAAATAACATAGAGCAAAATTTATACACAAAACAAACTTGATGGAGCTTAACGCCTCCATTATCATATGAAAATTCAAATCATCAATGAACTAATTAAACTGTAAATCCTACATGTATGTAATTCTCCCACCGTATCACATCAGTGTAACTCTTACTGTATCACATCATATACATTGTATATAGTTTTTTAACCATATATGTATTAACATATGTGTTCCCCTATTATGTAAATAGTTTGAGATATTGAATTTAATGTTACCCTTCTCCATGTTCAAAGCACCCCTATTACTGTTTTATGTAAACTGCTAATTTTGCAGAGTTAAATGTTAAATGTGAACCGCTGCTGATCACTGGAAGGAGCGGTATAAAAATGAGTTCAAAATAAATAAATAAATAAATAATGAGGAGCAAGGTATTGTGGGTAAGGTCCGGACAGGGCGGAATGGCCAGGATGCATCTTCACAGGGGGTGGAGCAATGGTTGGGACACTGTAGTGCCCGACCACTGCCTGCATGGACAGGGTGGCCACAGCATGGCATGCTGGGAGGACACTCACTCTGACCAAGCAGTGACCATGGCATGTCTAGGTTCCCACATAGCGCTCTACACTATCTGCCTCCAGTGATACTTTTGTGTTCTTAGTGCTGGGGTCCTAATCACTGAGATGCCTGCATGGTGCACATAGTTCATCTGTGAGTGTGCACTATAGACTTGCTAGTGGACTGTTTGCAGTTAAACTGTGCATGGTTGGAACACCTATAAGGTGCAGTCTGACTGTGCTGTCTGCTGGTGACTGGCAGACAGTGGTGGGAGGCAGTTGGGGTTTTCCAGACCTAACCCCAGCATTGTCGCTGGTCTGCCACTGCCCCAGTCACAGGTTTGGCTATGGCCCACCAACCCTTGAGGGTTGTCTTATACCAGCAGGTTGCTGTGCTGGGGCACCTGTCCCTTACCTACAAAAGAGGTGATGTGGGTCCTTTGGGGTATGTAGTGTGTACCACTTTGACCTATAAAGGCACTGCTACAGAAACCTCATGCAGGTCTAGAAACCCCTCTACCCTGATAACAGATGCCCTTGTCAGCCAGACCCTAACACGGGGTACACACTAATCTGGGTGGTGTCTGGTCCCAGAGGGCCACATGTGACTGCAGGATGCAGATGGACACCGAATTACCTTCAGCTGCACTGCAAGTAACACCCATCACACACTGGTAGTGATGGGGATGTACAGCAGGATCTATCTCTAGTACCACATGTACTGCGGACCTAGTGCTGGGCACCCATCCTATCCCTACGGGTGAGCACAGAACCTGCACAATGGCATGGTCTGTAGCTACTCTGTGCCAGTATCACACACTGTCAGTTCGTCTTTCCAAGCTGAGGTACCGGAGAGGTGCAGACCCCATTTGGTGATCAGCTGTAGACAGCTATTCAGCATGTGCATTGCATCATGGATACTGGTGGGGTTACCCTATCCTGGCACTCAGAGCAGACAGTTTGTGCAGTGACCTGCAGTCCTTCTGTACCCAGCCATTGCTATGACATACACCACGGATGTATAGCCTACTGGTTAATACAATGCCATTCTCGGCAGTGTTTATGGGTTCCATTCCTCATTGTTCCCTCCTCTCATGCCTGTCCTACTCAAATAGTGTGCATGCTTATAACAGTCATATTTTTGCAGATCTGTGCTTCCAGCACATAATACCCTCGCCACAATTGCCAACATTCCCTCGCTCCGTCTATCTGCGTCTGTCAGCTGTGTAGAGTCCTGTCTGCCTCTGCAGGCTGCCACCCCATGTCCTGCACTGCTACCCTTTCCTGCATTGCACCTCATCGTACTTGCCTAGCCTGTACCTGATCTGCATGACACCACCACTCCTCTGTCCACCCATCATTGTAACTATCCTGCCACCTCCGCCTCCACTGGGGAACACGTATTCCCATCGTCTGCCACCAACTGTCTTTCCAGTACTTTACTTTGCCAACACCCTGTGCTGTGGTACAGTTGCCCCCACCATGTTTGTCATCAGTACTGGCAGCCACATAGGATGCCCGCAGATATGGCAGGTCTAGCGACTCCTAGCTCTCCCTCCTTCACTCACCTGTTCATTGCCTTTCCTGAGTGCTCTATCTAGTGTTAGGGCTACATCTGTCTCTGTTTCTCACAGGTTATGCATGTCATCCTGCGGCACCTTGCAGCCCTTAGGGCACACTAACCGAGGGCACCATAACCTTGTTAGGCCACCTTAACCTATGGTTCCATAGCCCAGCATGCCTTCTACAGTACCTTGTCCAGGGGTGCCTAATACGGCGCTTAGCCTATGGAGCCCTATAGGGCGCCTTATGTGGCACCTTACAAGGCACCTTATAAGGCACCTTACAAGGCATCTTACAAGGTGCCTTGTAATGTGCCTTGTAAGGCGCCTTGTAACACGCGTTAGTCTAAGGCGCCTTGTAACACGCGTTAGCTGATACGGCTTGCTGTAACGATGCACCACCCACGCCTTTATTTGGGCATCTGTACCTTTACCGCGGAACCTAACACGGGTGACATTACCGCAGTTTAGTAAACATATCTCTTTGTGTTTCCCTTGTGTTGCTTGTCTTGACTAGATTGTAAGCTCTGATGAGAAGGGACTGTCTCTTACATGTCTGTGCAGCGCTGCGTACGTCTTGTAGTGCTATACAAATGCTCAGTAGTAGTAGTATTAGTAGGTCCTGCTCTTCTTTTGTGGATAGAAGTACCTCACCGCCTACACTGTACAGCTCCTTTGGATTTTTGCAGCCAAAATGCATGACCCTGCATTTTTTAGCATTAAATTTCAGTTGCCAAATTCTAGACCATTCTTCAAGCTTAGCTAGATTCTTCCTCATGTTATCGATTCCTTCCTGTGTATCTACTCTATTGCAGATTTTGGTATCATCCACAAAGAGGCAAACCTTACCTGACAGCCCTTCCGCACTATCACTAACAAAAATGTTAAAAAGAATCGGACCAAGGACAGATCCCTGCTGCACACCACTGGCAACCTCTTTCTCCTCAGAGTGTGCTCCATTTACTTGTATCCTTTGGGTTAGAATTTGGTTGAGTGGGAGGTGACAATCAGTAATTTTAGAGTCTATCCCTAGGGTGCTCAGTTTGTTTATAAGTCGCCTGTGTGGAAAGGTGTCAAAGGCTTTACTGAAATCTAAATACACCACATCTAGGGCTCTCCCTCAGTCCAACTCCCTGGTCACCCAGTCAAAGAAATCTATCAGATCTGTCTGTCAAGACCTGCCTCTGGTGAATCCATGCTGCTTTGGATCCAGGGGCGGTTCTTTCATTAGGCCACCTGAGGCGCTGACTTCAGTTGGCACTCCGATGGCAGCGGCACTCTGGCTCTTTTTTAATTTTAGATTTTGCAGCCTCTGGCCTGCCTCTGATTTCCCACATGGGAAGACAGAGACAGGCCAGAGGCTGAAAAATCTAAAATTAAAACAGAGCCAGAGTGCTTTCGGCGTCAGACAAATCAGCTTGATCGATTGCAGGAACATCGATTGCAGGAATATCCACTCAAGTTTAAATATGGTATATAATAAAAGCATATTCATAGTATAATGTTGATTGTACATAGTTATCCCTGTTATTCCATGTTATATATTCCCTTGTTCTCTGTAAACTCGATGTTACCTGTACACATTGCAGTATATTTTGTTCAATGTACACCGCACTGATTTTAATAGCGCGGTATATAAGAGATGTTAAAATAAATAAATAAATAGTTCAGTTCTTGGGCCTCCCAAGGCCATTAGTCTCCCATTGTTGTTACTCCACAAAACAAGCAATCTGAAACATGAATACCGAATGCCACTGCTCCTGCTAATTCAAGAAATAAGTTCTGGTGGCAGGAGGAACTTCAAAGTCTGATTTCATGGCTTCATAGAAAGAGTGATCTTTTGTCCTGTTCTGGTGGTGGTTATGCAAGCTGCACAAAGGGGGTAGGGCAAAAGTCATTTCAAAGCACCCCAAAACTGTTGCCAGAATAAAGCAATAATAATAATTCATAATGGGCATAGTCTCTGGAAAATTGGTGGAACTGTCGGATTTCACAAAGGTAGAGTTGATTGTAGATCCTCAAGCTTCTGCCGTACGTAGACCTACCAGCTTTGTGGCAGGAGTAGGGCTGTAGATTCCAAAGTATCACTGTCCTCTGGGATGTCTCAGGTTCTTGAAATATCATAGTACAGTCTCTCAGGCTATTATTGCCTCCTTAGAGCAGTTCACTTCAGATAAACAAACAGTCTTGAAATAGTGCAGTTTGAGGGACCAATAAGTCTTAGGTCCGTGGCTGTTGTCGTAGGGTGAGGCACAATGGAGTCTCAGGATGCTGTACAGTAGCCCAGTGATCAGGAACAGTTACTGGCTTTACTCGACTATGATGGATCCAAAGCTCGAATTCTGCGACTTTTACTGCAGTTGGAGATGACAGGATGACGACATAGGGTCCCTTCCAATGCAGGGCTAACGGTATCCTTCTCCACTCTTTGATCCACACCGAGACTCCAGGCTTGAAAGGATGCAGGGGTTCAGGCAAATTGATGGGTAGTCGATTTTGTACCCAGGTATGAAGACTCTGCAAAACAGAACTTAAAACCAATAGTTCATGCCTAATAATTTCAGATCCTATCTGTCTCACATCTCCTTTTACTCCCTATAAATAGGCTACAGATTCTCAGAATCTCAAAAGGGGAAATTCCTAAAGACTTAGCAGGGGCTAAGTATATCCTAAGAAGAGCTATAGGAAGAACCTGGGGCCACTTCAGATAAACCTCTTGGCAAAGTTTAGACAACTGAGATTTCAGGGTTCTATTCATACATTTTTACTTTTTCCTAAATTCTGAAATCTGTAGGCAGTATGTATCTGATAATATCAAAATCTCGGGGCCATACTTAATGGACTTGCTTCCTGAGGTAATCCACCCTCATTGTTTGTATAGGGCCCCATGTGCATGCAAGGTTGTAAGGGCATACTTGGAATCTGGGTACACATTTAGACAGGGCCCCTTTTCCTATTGTCAGTGCTCTAGTAAGAGCTTTCTGTGCTGAAATTCCTGGGGCCAGGGCTGAGGACTTAACTACCAGATCAAGGGTCACTACTGCATATCTGGCACAACAATATCCATAGTTTCTGAACAGTCATGATCAGGGGGTTCAAGACCAACTGATAACAATGTAGCAGGATTCAGAACTTGATTGACTTTCAATTGTATCTGGGGATTTTCACACAGCATACTCTGATACCTCAACATTTGTGAATTAGCTATAAGTTTCCTTTGTGTTTCATTATGGTTAGAACAGAGTGTGGTACAGTAACTGGAAGACTGCTCACTAGGAGGGCTGTAGCTGCAACAGCTCTCAAACAAGGTCCAAGAGATTGAGTCAACACTCCTAGAACATTTCCTTGTGACTCATGAACATAGAGACTGAAAGGCTTTCTGGACATCTGGTAGACCCAGAGTTGGTGATAACATCAGAGTGGTTTTCAAAGATCAAAAGGCTGCATCCTGTTCAAGTCCCCATTCCTCTGGAGACTTTTCCATTCCTTTGGTAGCTTGATACAATGGTTTTGCTAACAGTGCAAAATTGGGGATCCATATACAACATACTCTGTGGCACCCAAGAAGGCTCTCACTTGCCTCCTGGTGATTGGAGTAGGAATACTGCATACAGCTTCTTTGTATTCTGGTTCTAGGCATCGAATTCCGCTGGACAACTGGAATCCTAGGTATTTTGAGACTTTGTATCCAGCCTCATTAAAAAGGTGCAAGAGTTCACTGCTGGCTTGTGGACATTCACTTTCTGAGTTGGTGGCTATAAGCAAGTTGTCCACATACTGGAGAAGAACCCTTTCTCCTGGGTTCACATAGTAGCTGGAAAGATCTTGATTCAGGGTAGCACTAAAGAGAGTAGGTAAATTCTTGAATTCTTGAGGTAATCTAGTCCAGGTGAATTGGCCCCACCTCCCTGTTGTAGGGTCTTGCCATTCAAGAACAAACAAAAGTTGACTGGTGGGGGCTAAGCGCACATAGAAAAAGGCATCTTTCAGGTCCAAAACAGCAAAGTGAGCAGCCTCAGCGGGGATCAGTCCCAAGAGAATGTAAGGATTTTTGGTATCACTGGGTGTATAGTTTCAGCTGCATCATGCATTCTTTCTTAGATCCTGCACTGGGCGGTAATCACCTGTCCCGAAGAAGGGGAGTGTTCCAAGGTGACTGACATTCCTTTGAAAAAGTCCATACTTCAATAGTTTCATTAAATGGCAGTGGATTCCTGCAATGGCTGGTCATGGAAGAGGATACTGCTTCACATGCACTGGTTCCACTTCTGGCTTGAGGGTGACAATGACAGGGGCTATGTTCTTCGCTAGGCCAGGTGGGTTATCTTCTGCCCATACTTCAGGTGGGGCTACAAGGTTAGCGGGTATACAGGAACTTGTTGACTTGACTGGAGGTGTGTTATAGAACCGCCACTTCTCTTCTCGGGGAACAGTCAGCACTATCAATCCAGCAGGCTCTGGGTTCACAGTCATTTGCATTTCTCCCTCTTCAGCAAAGGCTATCTGTGCCTGAAGCTTTGCAAGCAGATCTCGGTTCCAAAAAAGTGAAATAAGGCACTCAGGTTTCTCCAGGACCAAGCAGGAAGTCAGTCCTCACATATGGGTGACGTCGGCGCCGACGGAGCCCTCGCGGAGCAATTTTCCCCAGCTTTCACAGAAAGCCTTTGGGAATTGCAGCGCGCATGCGCGGTCGCCTTCCCGCCCAAGGGTGCCATCTTAGCCAGTCTTCTTTTTTCCGCGGAGCCCTACAGACGTACCCGTCGTGTCCCCGCTAAAAAAGTTGATTTTCGTGAGTTTTACTCGTTTTTCAATTCGGTTCGACGCCGGTCGTTTTCCTGCCCGGACTCGCGACGCCGTTGCGAGTCCTTCCCTTATTTTTCGGTTTTTCTGATTTTTGTCAGTTTCATTTTCGATTTTTCCCTGGCAGCCCGGTCCTTTGACCTTGCAGGGGCCCTTTTTCCCCCGATGGCTGCCAGTGGTTTCAAGCGGTGTGGTCAGTGTGACAGAAATATGTCATTCACTGACACACACGATAATTGCCTCCGCTGCCTGGGCCCGGATCATGAAGAAATGATCTGTGGAGCCTGTGGCAAAATGTCCTCCAAAGCGCTGAGGAGTCGGCGGCATCAGCGGGATAGAATCTTCGCTGACCCCAGCCGTACCCGGACCTCGTCGGAGGCCTCGGCATCCAGAGGCTCCAGCTCTGAACATCGCCGAAGCTCCTCCGACAGGGGTTCTCCCTCCGGAGACCATCGACGGAAGACAAAACCCGCGAGGGCGGCGTCGGTGGACGCTCCTGGCTCCGCGAGGGCCAGGTCGCATAGCCCCGATAGCCGTCCCGGGTCTTTGGAGAAGGAGCACCTCCCGAAGCGACCTCGCCTGGAGTCGGAGTTGCCTGCTCGGGTAAGTCCTGTGGTCCTTCTGGACTCGCCTCCGAGAGGTCCGACGTCGGGCCCGACGCCGTCGGGGCCCGAGTCGGGGACTGCTGGGTCACCTGAGGTCGGACTCAGGTTGACGGCCTTGGAGAGCAGACTATCTGCCTTCATGGACCAGCAGCGGGCACTGATCGCTAGCCTCGCTGGCGCCGCTGCCCCGACCGCTGGGACGTCGACGTCTAAGTCGACCCCGGAGACCGAGCCGATCCTCGAGTCCATGCGAACTCGAGTCGATCCTCGGTCGAGGTCACCCTCGGCCTCCCGTTCGGGACCGAGGTCGTCGCCGCCGACTCCTGTGGCGTCGGGGTGGCCGACGCCTCCGCCTGCCCGAGCCGACCCCACTGATTCCTCCTCGGAGTCGGTCTGGGAGTCTGAAGAGGAGGAGTCACCTGATTCCTTTCGGACTCGGTGTGTCCCCTCGGACTCACCTGAGTCCGAACCTCGGAAACAGTCCCCTCCGGAGGATGCCCGGTTCTCGGACTTCGTCAGGGATATGGCCAAGGCTTTGGCCTTCCCGGCGGATCCCGAGGAGGAGCCTCGAGCCGAAGAGCTCGACGCCCTTCAGTACGACTCTCCCGCCCGGGAGCACTTTACTGTACCGGTGCCTCCCATGCTGGAACGACTACTCTTCCGCATGTGGGAGAGTCCGGCCTCGTCGCCGGTATTGAGCAAGCGGGTCGATTCCATCTATCGAGTCCGCAAGAGTCCTGGCTTCCAAAAAGCACAGCTACCACACCATTCCATGGTAGTGGAATCGGCCATGCATCGGCTGAAGAGCCAGAAAATGCACTCCTCGGTGCCCCCTGGCAGGGAGGCCCGTAACCTGGATGGCCTTGGTAAGAAGTGTTTCCAGGGCTCTATGCTGGCTTGTCGTGTCCAGACCTACCAGCTATACATGGGCATGTATCTCCGAGACCTGGCTAAAGAGCTAGCCGGATTCTCTGCTGGACTGTCCGAGGAACCTTTGCGGAGGTTCCTGGCCTTAACATCTGGTATTCGGGAATGCTCCAAATTCATGTCCCGAGCAGCCTATGATGGCTTTGAAGCATCGGCTCGTGTGGCCGCAGCCGGCATCGGTGCCCGCCGACAGGCTTGGCTTCAGTCGTCTGACCTTGAGCCTTGGGTACAGGACAAGTTGGTCGATGTCCCCTGCAGAGGTGAGAACCTCTTTGGCAAGCCCATGGCTGAAAAGGCTGCACAAATCGAGACGGAGACTCTCACCAGGACCAGACTTTCTAGGAAGACCTCCGCCCCTTCCCAGAAAAAGAAGGGCTCGGGAAAAAAGTCCTTTTACCCGAGAAAGGCGGCTGCCTACAAACACTACCCCCAATATCAGGCCCCTCCAGCTCCCCAACAGGGTCAGCAGGCCAAGGGACGGGGTAACGGGTCCCGTAGGCAGCAAGCCCCCAAGCCTGCACCACCAGCCCCTGCTCAGCAGGGTGGGGGTTTTTGACTTCCTCAGCATAGCCTCTCCCCCTCAGCTGGTCCCTCCCAGCACCGGAGGCCGGCTGGTTCACTTCGCCCACAGGTGGTCCAACATCACTTCAGATGCCTGGGTGCTTCAAGTCGTGCGGGAAGGATATCTTCTCCACTTCCATCAGGTCCCTCCCTCTTATTTTCCGGGGGAACCTCCGCGACTCCCTCTGCACAGGGACTTACTCCTTCAGGAGTTAGCAAGTCTTCTTCAGGACCAGGCTGTGGAACCGGTGCCCCACCACCTGAGAGGTCAAGGCTTTTATTCCAGGTATTTCCTAATACCAAAAAGGACAGGAGGCCTAAGACCCATCCTGGACTTGCGCAACCTCAACAAGTTCCTTGTGCGGGAAAAGTTCAAGATGCTTACCCTTGGAATCCTTCTGCCCTACCTCCAGCAGGGAGATTGGCTATGCTCCTTGGATCTAAAGGATGCCTACACGCACATCCTCATCCACCCAAGCCACCGCCAATACCTAAGGTTTGTGGTGGCCGGAAATCACTACCAGTACAGAGTACTGCCCTTTGGCCTGTCCTCCGCACCGCGAGTCTTCACAAAATGTCTCGCGGTGGTGGCGGCCTATCTCAGGCTTCACGGCCTCTATGTTTTTCCGTACCTCGACGACTGGCTCATCAGAGCGTCGTCCCCTCCGGCAGTCACCAATGCCACACACCGCACGGTGACTCTTCTGCAGTACTTGGGCTTTGTCATAAACTTCGCAAAGTCCACTTTGCTCCCCTCACAGGATCTCGAGTTCATCGGCGCAAGACTGCACACTCCTCAGGCTCGAGCTTTCCTGCCTCTCGACAGGGCTCAACGGCTCATGGACCTAGCCGGCCGTTTTCGCAGCCAGTCCCTGGTCTCCGCCAGGCGCTTCCTGAGATTGCTCGGCCACATGGCTTCCACCGTCCACGTGACCCCCAATGCTCGTCTGAATATGCGGCCGGCTCAATGGTGCCTTCGCAAACAGTGGCAACAAGCCACCGGCGGCCTAGCCGACTTAGTGCGCCTCTCCAGTCCGCTGGCCTCTTCCCTACAGTGGTGGCTTCATCGGCCGAACCTAGTGCTCGGAATGCCTTTTCAGTCGCCTCAGCCGACTCAAGTGCTGACGACCGATGCTTCCCTCCTGGGCTGGGGAGCTCACTGCCAGGGGGCATGTACTCAAGGTCTCTGGACCGCGTGGGAATCTGCTCAACAGATCAACTTCCTGGAGCTCAGAGCTATTCGTCTGGCGCTCAAGGCTTTCTCCCACCTGACTTCTCACCAGTCCGTCCTGGTCCAGACGGACAATCAAGTTGCCATGTTCTACGTGAACAAACAGGGCGGCACGGGCTCCTTCCTTCTCTGCCGAGAAGCTCAAAAGCTCTGCTCTTGGGCCGTCAGTCACGGCATTCTTCTCAAAGCAGTTTATCTCCCAGGCTAGGAGAATTGCCTGGCGGACAAACTCAGCAGGATACTCCAGCCGCACGAGTGGCGTCTGGATCCCTTGGTAGTTCAGAAACTCTTTCTGAAGTGGGGCCTCCCCACGATGGATCTCTTTGCCAGTCCTCTCAACCGGCAACTTCCTCGCTTCTGCTCACGTCAGCCACATCCCCTTCGGGTAGCGGCAGATGCATTTCTGCTCTCATGGTCGGAAAACCTTCTCTATGCTTTTCCTCCCATCCCGCTGGTCTCCCGAACTCTGTTCAAGGTTCTCCAGGACAAAGCGTCCATGATCCTGGTGGCTCCTCGCTGGCCCAGACAGCCGTGGTTTCCACTCCTGTTGCAATTAGCGGTAGAGGATCCGTTCCATCTGGGGTTTCATCCGGATCTCCTAACACAGGATCAGGGGTCTCTGCTACACCCCAACCTCAGATCTCTCAATCTAATGGCCTGGCGGCTGAAAGGGTAGTCCTTGCTCCCCTTCTCCTGCCGGCAGAGGTGGAAGAGGTCGTCCTAGCTTCTCGGCGACCTTCTACCCGCAAATGCTACGCCCTTAAATGGCGTCGCTTTTCCGTTTGGTGTGTACAGCAGTCTCAGGATCCCTTCTCCTGCTCGGTGTCGGTGATCTTGCAGTACCTGCTCTACCTCTCTAATCTGGGACTTAAGTCCAACTCAGTCAAGGTCCACCTCAGTGCTCTGTCAGCACACCATGTGCCGGTGGACGGCAGACCTCTTTCCAGCGACCCTCTTGTAGCACGGTTTCTCCGAGGTCTCCTTCTACTAAAACCACCTCTGCGCCCGCCAGCACCTGACTGGGATCTGAATGTGGTTTTACAGCGGATCACCTGTCCGCCTTTTGAACCGATGGCTACCTGTTCTCTGCGTTTTCTCTCGTGGAAAACCTTATTCCTGATAGCCCTCACTTCCGCTAGACGCGTCAGTGAATTGCAGGCCCTCGTGTCTGATCCTCCCTTCACTCGGTTCTACAAAAATAGGGTAGTCCTACGGACTCACCCAAAATTTCTTCCAAAAGTTGTCTCCCCTTTTCACATCAATCAGGAGGTGGTACTTCCAACCTTCTTTCCCAGGCCTCACTCCAGCCGAGCTGAACGAGTCCTGCATACCCTGGACTGTAGAAGGGCACTGAACTTCTACCTTGACCGTACGCGGGAGCACCGTAAAGCTGCTCAGCTTTTTGTGTCTTTTGACCCCAATAAATTGGGGCTCCCTGTCTCCAAGCGTACTCTGTCCATCTGGGTTGCTGACTGTATCGCTTGGGCTTATGGGGCAGCCGGACTCTCCTTAGAAAGTCGAGTCACGGCTCATTGTGTTCGGGCGAAGGCTACGTCAGTGGCTTACCTCCGCTCTGTTCCGCTGGCAGAAATCTGCCGGGCCGCTACTTGGTCTTCGAGCCAGACTTTTGCGGTCCATTACTGTCTCGAGAGGGAGTCCCGCAGGGACAGTGCTTTCGGACAGGCAGTCCTCCAAAATCTCTTCGAGGTTTGAGCAACTCCTACCCTCCATCCCGGATGGGGGCTACCGGTGGGTAATAAGTCAGCGAAGATTCCATCCTTCTGTACTGCCGAGCTCGAGGGAGCTCATTTTTGTGCTTAGGGTCTCCGGTAGCCTTAAGCTTGGGAGTCCCATATGTGAGGACTGACTTCCTGCTTGGTCCTGGAGAAAGCGTAGTTACTCACCTGTAACAGGTGTTCTCCAGGAGCAGCAGGAATCAGTCCTCACAACCCTCCCTCCTCCCCGTGGAGTTGCAATCATCTGCTTAAGTTTTTTTGCAAATTTTTATGCTGTCTTTTAGCTATGTCATCAGACTGGCTAAGATGGCACCCTGCAATTCCCAAAGGCTTTCTGTGAAAGCTGGGGAAAATTGCTCCGCGAGGGCTCCGTCGGCGCCGACGTCACCCATATGTGAGGACTGATTCCTGCTGCTCCTGGAGAACACCTGTTACAGGTGAGTAACTACGCTATATACAGGAACTGGTGCATTATTTTCTGTCCCCCTAGTTCACACATGCGGTTCTGCAGAAAAGGCTTTGTGGCCTTAGCCCCAGTAGCTCCGATAATGGTGATGCATCAAGGAAAACACGGGGGCTACTGGCTTTAGTATTCTGCTCCTGTATCCCCCATAAAGTCCATATATTGGTCCCCTATTTTCAGACTGACTCCTGGGGACCCAGGGAAACTTGAGAGTCCGGTCTGGCCTAGTCTTCATTCATGCTGTAGCCCTCTCGTGCTGAAACACTGTGCTTGGTTTTATTCTGTCTTTGACTCTGCAACCAAGTACTCCCTCCTCCCCTCCTGGGGTGGAGTCAAGATACGGGCATTCACTTCTCTCTTTGACTGACTGACAAAAACGTAAATTCTCCTGGGCTGCTGGATCACATGGGGTATATAGTGAGGGCTGCGCTATTTGGATTGGGTCTGCATAATACTGTTCATGGCTAGTGCAAAGCTGACCCTGGACCTAGTGCAATGGGATTAGGATTACGTGACCCTCTCTCTTACTGGTATTTGTACATCTGAAGGCATACGGCAATCAGGCTGAATTAGCAAATAAATCCCTACTTGTAGTGTCATCGGTACTTTAAACTGTGCCGGGGCTGCGGAGGTGGCTAGTGACATTTGCAGGGAGATATCCCCCTTCCCCCCCTTCTCCAGGCTCTGCCCGGGATGATGGCAGTGCTGAGGGAACTGGCCTATGAAGATAATAAACGGACAGTTTTTTTTCTTTTTTTTTTAAACATTTAACCAGGAATCCTATGTAGAACTGATCAGGAAATATTCTCTGTACAATCTGATAAACACGGGAAACTACGGGGCCATGAAGTAACTAACACTGGCCACCCCCCTTTCACAGAGCATTTCTAATAGGGTGGGAGATTTATTTATTTATTTTTAATCTGTAGTCTCCAGCAGAGCCCTTGCTAACTCTGACCCCCCTTCCTCTCCCCATAGTGCATTTTCCTATGGACTATGAATCAGAACTATACAATAATGTTCCTCTGGGTGCACTTATTAGAAAAAAACATATTATTACTGTGAACAAAGGGTAGGCAGACAACATGAGCGTGTGATAACAATTCCAATAGAAAGAACCGAACATATACACTTTTTCCCTTATTTTATTTTTATTAACAATAAGCATGTCTTCTTTGAGATGCTTGCCGTATTATATCAGGAACTAGAATTCAAGCACGATAAACTTCCTTATTCACTCAAGATTTTCTTAATTTCTCTATCATTTCTGTCTGGACCATGAGATCTGCCTATCTGATCGGAATAAAGTATTTATTTTTAAAGTTATATGCCGTAACATGTAATACTAGCTTTACAAAATCCTCCACACTTGGTCCGTAACCACAAAGCAGGGCTTGAGATATTAGAACAGCTAAGAAGCTGGAAAGGGGTTAATAAGAACTTAACCCTTTCCTAGGCTAAGCCCAAAACTATCGGGATTCAAAATTCTGACTAAATATTCCTATCAAATGATACACAATACATGACCATAACAGAAGGAACATCACTTATTAGAACATATTGAACAAAACAGGCACCACTCTCCTAAAACAATCACAGATCAGCTCAGCTTCAGAACGCTGAAAACAAGCCCTCACAGGGTTAAAAAGACACTGCACATTTTACTGTCTCTAAAACACGCCCTGACTCTCCCCTAGCTAGTTTCGTTTCATGTTGTACTGAAACTAAAATGAATGAGACAGCTCCTTGATTTTACAATAACTAGCCCAAGTGTTTGCGTCTTTTTCCTTTTCTTAATACTATTTCTTAATCGGTAAACTGTCACAAATTACCCAACAGAATAATCTCACATTTATACCAGAAGGGGAACTCGCAGTTTCAACAGATAACAAAAATCAGATACACAGGACGGACAACACCAAACGCTTCCTCCGTTTCGTGACCTAGACGCAGTCGCCCGGCTAGGAACTGCGCTAGTCCAGAGTCCACTCTCGCTTGGTCCGTGCTGCCAAACCTCTCATTCACACTTCATTCACACAATCATGCTAGCAACGTATCCCAGAATGCATTCATTTCTATCTATTCTGACTAGTCTTGTTCAATTACCAAAATACAAGAAGACGGGGGTTTCGCCCTGCGAATACTCATGCGGGGGTACTCGGCCTGTCTTTGAGAGGTGATCAAGCTCTCTTACCAAGTTCCAAGTTCAAGCAAGATTCAAGTGGCAGTACTGCTCTCTCTTATCTGTCTAGACATAACAAATCAAAACTCTACTCACCGGATCCGGTTCCCAAAGTCCCCAAGCTTCTGAGTTGGATCCTGGACTCCCCCGGGTCGGAGATGTTGGCCAGCTGGACCCAATAGCCCGCCGAGGCAGGCAGAACCCTCTCAAGCACAATAGGGGCTGGCGGCGCCTGAGAGGTTCCCCTGCAGTCGGACTGACATGGTTCCAACCGGACCAAATCTCAAGGCGAATTACGTGGATTTATTCACTTGAATACCATTTACCACTCGCATTTCCCGAACAACGCACCAAGAAATGTAGCAGCAAACTGCAGTCAATAAATAAGTCCAGGAGTCAATTGACAGGGTCCAAATCAGTTTAATGTGCACATGGCTCAATTAGTCATAGCTTCCAAAGGAACTGAGCGGAGCTCTCCATAAAGACATAACTTTTTATACCACTTTTCCAGCTTGATACATGAAAACCTTCTATTGGTTCTAGCTCAATACATTTGATACATGCAAACCTTTCATTGGATATACATTCTCTCCAATTATCCAATTAGAAATCCCTCCGGAGCCTAGCAACCGGCCCCCTCCCTCAGGACCGTTCTAACAATGGTCCAGTTCTCAGCTTTACTTCAAGGCTAACCTTGGCTCCTGGAATGTATATTTTGAAACATTTCTGTTCTTTCACACACAAGAGAATAATAGAAGACTTATGAATTCATGAAAACTTCTTATTAAGCAAGTTAAAACAGTATTCTTATTTTTCACAGATTCTTGGTTCTTTTCTAGCTATAATGGGGGTTGGAATCCAGGCCTGAGTTACAGGCCTTTCATAGCAGCAGGCCATGCTAGGCCATAGCCTACCACAATAGCTTCAACGCTGCTGAGTTCCGGACTTTTCCAGCACTAACACAATCCAATCCAGCATTTGAATTCATGGCTACCAGGATTGGTTTCTCATTTTATATCTTCCTTCCTCATCAATAATCTGGTCATAGCGAAATAAATCTGATGTGCAGATACTTACAATGTTTTGATTGGGGGGGGGATGCTGTGTAAGTGGCTTTTTATTAATCAAATTTCATGTTTTATTATTAGGTTTGTTTTATTGTAACATTGTTTTACTAAATTGCATGTGTATGTTTAGAAACAGCCTAGGATTATAGATGAGTGGCATATACATTTTAAAATAAAGTATACTAAATTTGTGCAAATGATGCCGAAGTGAGTCTCTACACATGGCTCTGCATCACCCTCGTGCCATCTCTGGGGGAAAGTAGACAGGAGGGTGCACTGGGAGACAGAGAAAAGCAGAAACCTCAGATTGGGACCTACATGATCAGAGAATAAAATGGTCAGATAACAAAGTAAGAAGAGAATTTTATTTTCAATTTAATGACCAGACTTCTATATTTTATACAGTACATGGAAATGCATCTCTTTCTATTTCTCTCGTATTGCACTGTATGAAGAATCTGGCTTCTTAAGGTTGCAGTTTAATTTTTATCTACATATGTTTATTTTTAGGTTACGGTCACTTATTCTGTACTTGGTGAGAGTCTGTGTTGTGAGTGTGTGACCAAGACCAGGTGTTCTGTTAACATGGAATTTGTATGTAGGGATCTCTACTGTAGTAATCTGAATTGTTCAGCTGTCCAAATATGTTTTTGGATGTTCCAGGGCCCACTGTAGTATTTACAGTGATGCTTTTTTTGAATGGCCTCCTTTATGTGAGATTTGGAAGTTGGTGCTGGTATGATATGGTATGGTATGGTAGATTTGCTCTATAGATACTGAGTGACTTTGTTGTAAGGTTTTGTATTAGTTCACAATATACCTGGTACTGGATAAAGTTTGTTTGTTTGTTTGTTTTTTTAAGATATTGAGTTCTGTGGGTGAATGTCCTGGTTCTGCTTTGCACCCACTGTTGAGGAAGGGAGTTCCGTGGATGCAAAATATATGTTCAAAAAGAAAAAGCAAGAACCATAACGCAGTTTATAACAACAAAATAAAAATGAGTTATAATTTAATTTTATAAACTGTGCTGTGGTTCTCACTCTTTATTTTATTTAACCAGTTTCGTATTCCACCTTATCCTTCAATCAAAGTGGTTAGCAACATAACATGGGGATCTACATTCAACAGGAGGGGGTGGATGACAGGACATACACATAGACTATCGGCAGTTGGTTCTTAGTTCTCAGTCGGGTGTGCAGGCTGTTGGTGGGCCGCATGTGGCAGAGTTGTGGTGTTTGATAGTTATGTTACTTGTCCATAGGAACCCATGAACAGGTGGGTTTTGAGAGATTTGCGGAAGTCCTTGAGGTCATTTTGAGCTCTTAATTCTTCATAGAGGGAGTTCCATAGTTCTGGCGCTGAGAGTGAAATAGCTCTTTTGGACGTTGCTTGTTTTATTTTATTTATTTATTTATTTATTTAACACTTATTTCTATACCGCTCTTTCCCAAGTATCAAGTGCGGTTTACAAAGAACAGTAAGTTATATGGTATGTGAAAGCACATACCTAGTCGTTTTACATAGAACAGGTGGAACTATTTACAAGTAACAATATAACATTTGAACGGTAAAAAGTTAGAACGTATTTACATTATGGGTACTTACAAATTATATCATGGAACAAAATTGTGATGCATAAAATATTTTGTGTGTTATGTAGTATTGTAGTATGGTTGCTAACCTGTGTCTCTTTGTGTATTCTGATTAGGTAGTGTATTGTAGTGTAGAGAGAATAAGTGGGTTTTTAGTTTTTTTCTAAATTCCTTTATGTCTGATAGTTGGCGAATGTTGTCGGGCAGAGTATTCCATAGAATAGGTGCCGAATGGGAGAAGGCCCTCTTGTTGGTTTGTTTTCTTGCTTATGTGTAATCTTTTGGAACTGCTATAGTGTTTGTGTTTCTGCTCCTTTGTGATCGTTTATCTAATTCTATGTTAATGAGTGTATTGAGTACAGATGGTGCTAAGTTATTTATTAGTTTAAATGTGGTTAAAATAATTTTATATTTTATTCTGCAGTAAATGGGTAGCCAATGAAGTTCAGCCAGGATCGGTGTGATATGTTCTGTTGAGTTTATATTCATTATTATCCTTGCTGCTATGTTCTGAGTAAGTTGTATCTTTTTCATATTTTGCTTTGTGATGCCATTAAGGATTATATTTGCAAAATCAAAGTGAGGGGTTATGATGGCTTGAATTATAGTTATGAAGTCTTGTAAGTGAATCAATGGTCTTAATTGTCTCAATGTCTTCAGTTTGTAATGTATGTTTTTTGTCAGATATTTTATGTGGGAATCCATGTTAAGTTTATTGTCAAGTATCACACCTAGGTATTTTATTTCTTTTTTTATGTTGATCTCGTGGTTGTCTAGTGTAATGGTGCTTGGAGGTGTGTTTGATTTTTAGTGATATATAGTACATCAGTTTTTGAGAAATTGATGTGTAGGTTCTGATCGTTAAGCCATATTGTTAGTTCTTTAAAACATTCTGTTATTTGTTGTAGTGGAGGGTGCGGGATTTTAAATGGGAGGTAGAACATTATATCATCGGCGTAAATATGGTAATATACGCCATGACGTTTAAAGATGCTACAGACTGGTTGTATGTAAATGTTAAATAGTAGTGCTGATAGCGCGGATCCCTGTGGAAGGCCTTGTGTTTGATTGAAAGTGGTAGATGTTTGGTTGAGGATTCTCACTGTTTGTGTTCTATTTGATAGGTAGGATTTGAACCAGTTATAAACAGTAGATGTTATTCCAATTTGTTGAAGTCTGTTTAGCATTGTTAAGTGATTGACACTGTCAAATGCTGCAGAGATGTCGAGGAAAACTAGGATGAATGCTTGTTTAGTGTCATCAATTCCCCTTAATAAAGTGTCATAAAGGACTGTTAGTAGTGTTTCTACCCCATGGAATGGCCGGAAGCCATATTGGTGTTCGTCAAGGAGGTTCAATGTATCAATGAATTCCTGTAGTTGAGTTTGGACTATTTTTTCTATACGTTTTGCCATGAAAGGAATACTCGATATTGGTCTGTATGATTTTGGTGATAATTTGTCTAATGTGTTATTTTTAAGTATTGGTCGTATTTGAACATGTTTGAGAGATGAGGGTAAGTATCCTTTTTCTAGTGATAGGTTGACCATAGGGAGGATGAAAGCAGAGAGTATTGAGAATGTCTTTTTTATCCAGTCCACTGGGCATGGATCAAGATATGATGTGGTTGTGTTGATGTTGTCTTATGATATCTTGCAGAAGTGCGGAGTCTGTTGCTGCCTTGGGTTCACCTGGGCCTGCTGCTTGTGCCTTTGGTTATTATGGCCTGTAATATGTCTGCTGAGCAATGATGTATGATTTTGAATATGTTTAGTGTTGTTTTGAATCTTGCCCGTGCAATTATAGGTAGCCAGTGCAGCTGTTGAATTACGGGTGTGCTTTTAGTTCCTTGGTGTGCAAACTCTTACATTTCCTTCATATAATCTGATCAGCTTTTTGGTTTGGTTCAGTACCTGACTGGAGTTTTGAGAAAGCCTTCCCCCCCCCCCCCACACACACACTATGGGGGGGAAGGGCGCCATCTCATCCCTCGCCTCAGGCAGCAGATTGCCTTGAGCCGCCCCTGCTCGGATCCTTCAATCTACTGGACTCCAGAAACCTCACTATTCTCTCCTTTAGTAGCTTTTTCAATAATTTATTAACCATAGAGGTTAGACTAACTGGCCTGTAGTTGTCAATATCATCCTTATGTCTGTTTTCGTGTAAAGGGACCACATGTGCCTTTCTCTAGTCCTCTGGCATCACTCCTGACTCTAAAGAGGCACTGAAAAAGTCAGACAGTGGGGCCGCTAGAATGTCCCCAAGTTCCCTCAGTATTTTTGGATGTATCCCATCCAGACCCATGGCTTTGTCTACTTTTAGTTTAGCTAGTTCCTCACATCACATCACCTCACTTAGGCTGCTTCATCAGACGCCTGCACCTCTTTGATGGCTAGAGAGCCTTACACCCCCAGGAACATGATCACATGCACCTCTCAAGAGCCCACAGTACCAGTGCACAATTAGATGCCATATTTCTGTCCACTCCCCTCTTCCAGCTAGTAGAGGACGCTGTTATTGGCCCAAATGAAATTTCGGACCATGCCCTGATATGGGTGGATTGTTCTTGGGGGGGGGGGGCCCTGGGTGAGAGGTACCCCATGGTGCTTTCCAAAAAAGTTATATGAGGAGGAGGGATTCTAGAAATATCTTTTAGAATGCTGACATGATTATAGTTACCAAAATGGAGGTCATGCAGAGACTCTAGAGCTTTTCTGGGAAACATTTAAAGTGGTGTTACAGGGAGATATAATTTACTATGTATCCATACGTCACAGAGACCTAGCCACAAGAATACTTCACATGTAACAACAGGTCTGTCAAGATAGGCATCTACTGACCCGCTGTCATACAGGGGCAAATAAAGCACAGCTCTTGGCTACCCAGACCACCTTGAACACTGTGATACATCAGCGAGCGAAAAAGTCCCTGGTATATTATAAATATTACCTTTATTAATACAGGGACAAGTCGGGGAAGTTACTAGCACATTGTCTAACAAAGAGTCAGGGCTCTAGATATGTGCTTGCACTATGAAATGGAGATGGTGTAGTGTGTCGGGATACAAAGAACATCAAGGACATTTTTGTAAACTTTTATTGCTCATTATATTTATATTGTATTATATTATTTCTCAAACATGAATCCAAAGTAATCTGAAGCTTGCATCGCTCCTCCAAATTACCCTGAGCTAACAGGAATGCCTTGGAGCCACAGTCTCGGCAGATGAAATCCAAAAGGCCATAGCAGGAACTGCTCTCTGTAGGACCTCAGGCTCAGATGGCTACAGAGCTGAATATTACAAAATATTATCACTACAATTGCTAGACCCCTTAGTGATCTTGTTTAATACCTGGTTAGCTGTGGGTACATAAGAACATAAGATATACCATACTGGGTCAGACCAAGGTCCATCAAGCCCAATATCCTGTTTCCAGCAGTGGCCAATCTAGGTCATAGGTACCCAGCAGTTTCCCCAACTATAACTATAACTATAACTGAAATCATGGAACTCCGTAAAAAACTAAAAACCTATTTATTCTCCATGCACTACGGCAACATAGATAACCCCTGGATACACTCAGATAAAGGTTAAAAATACGACAGAGTAATACTTATCCCAAAAATTTAACAGACATTACGCTATTATATAAACTCTACGATCCAACCCTGAGTACCCCCAACATGTACCTGTATATAGTTTTTTGTACATAGTTTAATAAGCCAGTTTTGCTATTATGCATTAGTTCAAGCTGTTACCCATTACTTTTATTGTTACAAAAATGTTCGATGTAAAACTAAGCTTTTGCTATGTGGAATGTTGTTTTATTGTGAACCGCAACTGAACTCTGGAAGTTGCGGGTTATAAATATATGTTAAATAAAATAAATAAATAAAAAATAAAAGACACAGGTTCCACAATGCTTGTATTGGGTCAAGCAGTGATATCCTGGGTCCCTTTTAATAATGGTTTATGGACCTTTCCTCCAGGAACTTGTCCAAACCTTTTTTAAACCCAGCTACACTAACAGCTTTTACTACATCCTCCGGTAACAAATTCCAGAGTTTGATTACACATTGAATGGAAAAAAATATTCTCTCTTATTAGTCTTAAATAGTTTACTCTGTAGCTTCATTGCATGCCCCCTAGTCTTTCTATATTCTGATGATGTAAACAATCGATCTACCCGTTCCACTCCATTCATTATTTTATAGACCTCTATCATATCTCCCCTCAGCCGTCTCTTTTCCAGGTTGAAGAGCCCTAACCTTTTTAGCCTCTGTTCATAGGGCTATCCTTCCATCCTCTTTATCATTTTGGTGGCTCTTACCTGAACCTTTTCTAATAACTCTATAACCTTTTTAAGATAAGGCGACCAGAATTGCACACAATATTCAAGGTGCGGTTGCACCATGGCACGATACAGAGGCATTATACTATCCTTTGTTTTATTTTCCATTCCTTTCCTTATGATACCTAGCATTCTATTTGCTCTCTTGGCTGCCACTGCACACTGGGCGGAGGGTTTTAACATGTTTTTCCACGATGACGCCTAAATCATTTTCCTGGGTGGTGGTTCCCAATGTGGAACCTTGCATCGTGTAACCATAGTTTGGGTTGTTCTTTCCTAGGTGCATAACTTTGCACTTGTCCACGTTAACTTTCATCTGCCATTTGGATGGCCAGTATTCCAATTTATCAAGATCCTCTTGCAGTTTTCCACAATCCTCATGGGTTTTAACAACTTTAAATAACAACTTTAAAATGATAAAACGGTATAAAATAAATAAATAAATAAAAATAAATAAATAAATAAAATTGTTTTGTGTCATTTGCAAATTTGACAACCTCACTCGTAATTCCCTTTTTCAGGCCATTTATGAATATATCAAAAAGCAATGGACCCAGCACAGATCCCTGAGGTACTCCACTATTCACCTTTCTCCATTGGGAAAACTGGCCATTTAGCCCTACCCTCTGCTTTCTATCTTTTAACCAGTTCCAGATCCACAATAGTACACTGCCTCCTATCCTATGACTTTTTAGTTTTGCCAAAAGTCTCTGATGAGGGACCTTGTCAAAGGCTTTATGAAAGTCCAGATACACTATATCAACCGACTCACCTTTGTCTATCTGTTTATTCACACCTTCAAAAAAACATAACCGATTAGTAAGACAAGATCTTCCTTGTCTAAAGCCATGTTGGCTGTCTCCCATTAAGCCATGACTATCTACATGTTCAGTAATTTTGTTCTTTATTAAGGTTTCTGCCATTTTTCCCGGTACTGATGTCAGGCTCACCGATCTGTAGTTTCCAGATTCACCCCTGGAACCCTTTTTAAAAATTGGTGTTACAGTGGCCATCCTCCAGTCTTCAGATATTACAGATGATTTTAATGATAGTGCACAGATTACTAACAGCAGGTCTGAAATCTCATAGTTCAGTTAAATTAATTAACATTTGACGTAAACTCTGCACCTATAGTCATACTGCCCAAACCAGGTAAAGACCCTACTATAGCCGAGTCCTACTGCCCAGTATCTCTCCTAAACGTGGACTTAAAACCTTTTGCCAAAATTTTGGCAGAGCATCTGGCCCCCTGTCTTTCTGATTTAATCCACTGAATCAGACCGGCTTTGTATGGAGGAGCAGGTCCAGCCCGTCCATTGTGCGATAATGTTGTTCGCACAGGGCCCCGCGCTTCAGGGGGCCCCGTGTGAACTTCATTTTCACATGATGGATGGCTGCAGAGGGAGCCAGGGAAGCCTTGCCAGGACCCGGCTCCCTCTGCACTGCCGCCAGCATGAAAAGTCTTTTCCCTCATGCTGGCGGCTGTTTTGTGAAGCCGCAAAACAGCTGCCAGCATGAGGGAAAAATACTCTTCATGCTGGCGGCTGTGCAGAGGGAGCCAGGGCCTCGCACAGGCTTCCCAGGTTCCCTCTGCAGCTCCTTAGATGGCCACGGGGCTCTTCGGAGGGTAGGGGGGGCTAGGACTGGAATCAGGCTGTGATGGGGAAGGAACTTGGACTGGAAATGGTCTGTGATGGGGAGGCTAGGACTGGAATCAGGCTGTTAAGGGGGAAACTTGGACTGGAATGGGCTGTGATGGGGGGAACTTGAACTTGAAATGGGCTGTGATGGTGGGGAACTTGGACTGGAAATGGGCTGTGATGGGGGGAACTTGAACTTGAAATGGGCTGTGATGGTGGGGAACTTGGACTGGAAATGGGCTGTGATGGGGGTTAGGACTGGAATCAGGCTGTGATGGGGAGAAACTTGGACTTGAAATGGGCTGTGATGGTGGTGAACATGGACTGGAAATGGGCTGTGATGGGGGTTAGGACTGTAATCAGTCTGTGATGGGGGCAACTTGGACTGGAAATGGGCTGTGATGGTGGGGGGCTAGGACTGGAAATAGGCTGTGATGGGGAGGCTAGGACTGGAATCAGGCTGTTAAGGGGGAAACTTGGACTGGAATGGGCTGTGATGGGGGGAACTTGAACTTGAAATGGGCTGTGATGGTGGGGAACTTGGACTGGAAATGGGCTGTGATGGGGGTTAGGACTGGAATCAGGCTGTGATGGGGAGAAACTTGGACTTGAAATGGGCTGTGATGGTGGTGAACATGGACTGGAAATGGGCTGTGATGGGGGTTAGGACTGGAATCAGGCTGTGATGGGGAGAAACTTGGACTGGAAATGGGCTGTGATGGTGGGGGGCTAGGACTGGAAATAGGCTGTGATGGGGGGGCTAGGACTGGAATCAGGCTGTGATGGGGGAAACTTGGACTGGTAATGGGCTGTGATGGTGGGGGGCTAGGACTGGAAATAGGCTGTGATGGGGGGGCTAGGACTGGAATCAGGCTGTGATGGGGGGAAACCTGGACTGGAAATAGGCTGTGATGGGGAGGCTAGGACTGGAATCAGGCTGTGGTGGGGGGAAACGTGGACTGAAAATGGGCTGTGATGGGGGGGGGAGTTGGACTTGAAATGGGCTGTGATGGTGGGGGGCTAGGACTGGAAATAGGCTGTGATGGGGGAAACCTGCACCGGAAATGGGCTGTGATGGGAGGGCTAGGATTGGAAATGGGCTGATGAGGAGCTGGAATAGGACTGTGAATGGGCTGATGTGGGGGCATGGGAGAATGGGACTAGAAGGGAGCAGATGCTGGGTGGGTCTAGAACTAGAAGGGAGCTGATTTGGGGGGAGGACTAGATGGCAATGGGGAATGAGGGAGGAGTGGCTCAGTGGTTGGGACAGGTTACCTCAGGCCAGAAGGCTGGGGGTTCAATTCCCACATGGGGACAAGCAACCTCAGGCCAGAGGGACTGGGGTCTCTAGTCCCATGGCCACTCCTTGTGGCCTTGGGAAAGCTACTTAACCCTCCATTGCCTCAGGTACAAGGTACACTTAGATTGTGAGCCCTTCAGGGACAAGGGAATAAAAAGTACCTGTTAGTATATATATAAACTGCACTGATTCTAAAGAGCACAGTATAAATTAATAAAATAATAAAAATGAGAATGGAGAGGGAAAAAGATATTTTGTGTGGGAGGGAAGAAAAATCTACGATGGGCCGGGTATTAGGAGAGGAAGTGGGGATTGAGAATGGAAGGGTGAAATTTGAGTGGATGATAAAGGAATAAGGAAAGAAATGGGGGAAAGAGCAAAAGGGGAAAGATCAGTATGTTAAAGCAGATATAGAGAGAGAATGGAAAAAATCTCGAAGAGAGAAGAAAGGACAAATTGACAGCTCGCAGAAGACACGAAGAAACCAGAAGAAAGTGACTGGAGCAATTGTAACTGAAAAATAAAATGGCCAAACAAAAGGTAGAAAAATACTTTTTATTTTGAATTTATTAACTGGAATATGTCGATTCTGGGAAATATGTATTGCTAACATATTCACATTTTTGTTTAATAACATAGTAACATAGTAAATGACGGCAGATAAAGACCAGTATGGTCCATCTATTTAAGAACATAAGATATGCCATACTGTGTCAGACCAAGGTCCATCAAGCCCAGTCTCCTGTTTCCAACAGTGGCCAATCTAGGTCATATGTACCTAGCAGTTTCCCCAAAAGACACAGGTTCCACCATGCTTGTACTGTGTCAAGCATTGATATCCTGGGTCCCTTCTTAATAATGGTTTATGGACCTTTCCTTCAGGAACTTGTCCAAACCTTTTTTAAACCCAGCTACACTAACAGCTTTTACTACATCCTCCGGTAACAAATTCCAGAGTTTGATTACACGTTGAGTGAAAAAATATTTTCTTTTATTAGTCCTAAATAGTTTACCCTGTAGCTTCTTTGCATGTCCCCTAGTCTTTCTATATTCTGATAACGTAAACAATCGATCTACGTTTACCCGTTCCACTCCTTTCATTAATTTATAGACTTCTATCATATCTCCCCTCAGCCGTCTCTTTTCCAGGTTAAAGAGCCCTAACTTTTTTAGCCTTTCTTCATAGAAGTATCCTTCCATCCCCTTTACCATTTTGGTGGCTCTTCTCTGAACCTTTTCTAAAATCGCTATATCCTTTTTAAGATACGGCGACCAGAATTGCATACAATATTCAAGGTGCGGTCTCACCATGGAACGATATAGAGCAGTGGTTCTCAACCTTTTTTGTACCGTGACCCCTTTTACCACTGGTCAACTTGTGGTGACCCCCAATGATAAAATCAAATGCGTCTCTACCGTTAACGCATTGCCGCTGTAATCATTTGTTGAATTATTAATATATTGTAGGCCTTTGCAATATATTTTTATTTATAAAATGTAATTATTTAAACCACAATAATTAATAACAATAACAAGTAACAATATTTGATTTCAAAATTATGATTTTGTAGTCAAATCACTAATATGAAATAAAATTATTTTTCTACCTTTGTTGTCTGACCAATTTATTCTCTGATCATGCTGGTCCTGATCTGAGGCTTCTGCTTTCCTGTCTTCTCTTAGCTCTCTTTCTGTGGTCTATGGTCCATCTGCCATTTCTTATCTCTTCTTTCGTTTTCTTCACTTCTTTCCATCAGCCTATTTCCAGTCCCAGTAACCCCTCCCCAGTATCAGCCCCTTTCCAGTCCTCACTCCCAGTACCTTCCAATGTCAACTTGCATTCCCATGACTGCCACTGGTGTCCATTCCCTTCCAGTCCCCCTCCTTCCCCACTGACCAGTCCCTTCTAGTACAAATACCATGGCAGCCCCTCTCAGATCCACTCCCTTCCAGTTCCATTCTCCCATCCCCTCGTATCAGCCCATTTGTAGCCTTAGCCCCCAGTTTTCTTCCAGGGCCAGCAGCTCTATCCTCCCCTCCACACAATCAGCCCATTCCCAGTCAAAGCCCCCCAATCAGCTCACTTCTAGTGCTAATCCCCCCTCAACCCCATTACCAGTGCTAGCCTCCCCTAATCAGCCCAATACCAGTCCTACCCCCATCAGCTCATTACCAGTCCTAGCCTCCACTAATCAGCTCATTTCCAGTCATAGCCCCCCCCCCCGATCAGCTCATTTCCAATGCTAGCCTCCCATCAGTCCATTACCAGTCCTACCCCACCCCATCAGCCCATTACCAGTCCTAGCCTCCCCTAATCAGCTCATTTCCAGTGGTAGTCCCCCCCCCAACCCCATTACCAGTGCTAGGCTCCCCTAATCAGCCCATTACCAGTCCTACCCCCCTATCAGCCCATTACCAGTCCCAACCCCCCTTGATCAGTCCATTCCCAGTCCTAGCCTTCCCTAATCAACCCATTACCAGTCCTAGCCCCCCCATCTGCCCATTACCAGTGCTAGCTCCCCCATCAGCCCATTATAATCCTAACCCGCACTGTCTCTCGCCTCTGTCCAGCATTTATCCCGTCTGTCCAGTATGTCCCCTTGTCTCTCCCCTGTGTCCATGCCAGCCCCCCTCCCTCCATCCATCCTTATCAGCCCCCTCCCTCCATCCCTCCATGTCAGCCCCCATCCCTCCCTCCCTCCAGCCATGTCAGCCCCCCTCCCTCCATCCCTCCCTCCATGTCAGCTTCCCTCCCTCCATCCATCCATATCAGCCCTCTCCCTCTGTCCATGTCAGCCCCCCTCCCTCCATCCATCCATCCATATCAGCTTCCTTCCTCCATGTCAGCCACCCTCCCTCCATGTCAGCCCCTCCTCCCTCCATCCCTCCATGCCAGCCCCCCTCTGTCCATGTCAGCCCCCCTCCCTCCATCCATCCATCCATATCAGCCGCCCTCCCCCCCCTGTCCATGTCAGGCCCCCTGTCAATGTCAGCCGTGTTGCAGGTTCCCTGCCCCCTCATCACCTCTCTCCATGTCTGCCTCCCTTCTAATGCAGCCGCGGCTCCCTGCCTCTTAGGGAACCGCGGCTTTGCCTGTAAAATCATTGCGGAGCCTCCCTGTCTCTCGACGGGCTCCGTGCAGCATTGTCTCGCCTCCAAAGGAAGTGGTAAAGAACTTCCTTTGGAGGCGGGACAATGCTGCACAGATCCCGTCGAGAGACAGGGAGGCTCTGCAACGATTTTACAGGCACAGTGGTGGTTCCCTAAGAGGCAGGGAGCCGCAGCTGCATCAGAAGGAAGGGGGTGAGTTTGCCGCTGCCGAGAAGCAGACTTGGCAGCGGCAGCAACTTGTGCGCGTTTAAAATTTTTTTTTTTAACTTGGCAGAAACGAGGCAACCCCCGCTAAATCCTGTGGTGACCCCCGTGGGGGTCGCGACCCACAGGTTGAGAACCGCCGATATAGAGGCATTATAATATCTTTTGTTTTATTTTCCATTCCTTTCCTTATGATACCTAGCATTCTATTTGCTCTCTTGCAGGGCCGGCCCGTCCATTGAGCAAGAATGGCAGCGGCAGAATCAAATGTACCGCCGCGGGGCCCCGCCTGCCCAGCAAAGCCTCCATGAGCTCCCGAATCCCTCCCAATCCGTGGGCTTTCAGAGCCGCAAGAGCTTCTCTGACCTCTTGCGGCTCTGTTAATCCCGCCGGGGCTGATGGGAAATCCCATCAGCCCCGGCGAGATTAACAGAGCCGCGAGAAGAAAGGGAAACTCTCACGGCTCTGAAAGCCTGCACATTGGGAGGGACTCGGGAGCTCAGGAAGGCTCTGCTGGGCAGGCAGGGCCCCGCGGCGGGAAATTTGATTCTGCCGCTGCCACGGCGGCAGCGACAGCAGCAGCCGTTTCTTTTTTAAATCTATCAGGGCTGATGGGGGGAGGGGTTTAGGACTGGTAATGGGCTATGGGGGGGCTAAGACTGGAAGTGGGCTGATGGGGGGTTAGGACTGGAAATGAGCTGATGGGTTAGGATGTAATGGGCTATGGGGGGGCTAAGACTGGAAATGGGCTGATGGAGGGGGGGTTAGGATGTACTGGGCTATGGGGGGCTAAGTGGAAATGGGCTGATGGGGGGTAGGACTGGTAATGGGCTATAGGGGGGCTAGGACTGGAAATGTGCTGATGGGGGGGTTAGGACTGGTAATGGGCTATGGGGGGCTAAGACTGGAAATGGGCTATGGGGGGCTAGGACTTGAAATGGGCTGATGGGGGTTAGGACTGGTAATGGGCTATGGGGGGGGGCTAAGACTGAAAATGGGGTGATGGGGGGCCTTAGGACTGGAAGTGGGCTTATGGGGGGCTTAGGACTGGTAATGGGCTATGGGGGGCTAGGACTGGTAATGGGCTGGGGGGGGTGGCTAGGACTGGAAATGGGCTGAGTGGAAGGAGGGCTTGAACTGCAAATAGCTGATGGGGACGGGGGCTTGGAATGGAAATGGGCTGAGTGGAAGGAAGGCTTGAACTACAAATAGCTGATGGGGAGGGGGCTTGGAATGGAAATGGGCTGTGAGGGGAGGGAGCTAGGACTGGAAATGGGCTGAGTGAGGGGGGGCTAGGACAGGAAATAGGCTGATGGAGGGCTAGGATAGGACTGGAAATAGGCTGATGGGGGTTAGGACTGGTAATGGGCTATGTGGGGACTAAGACTGAAAATGGGATGATGGGGGGCCCTTAGGACTGGAAGTGGGCTGATGGGGGCTTAGGACTGGTAATGGGCTATGGGGGGGCTAGGACTGGTAATGGGCTGGGGGGTGGCTAGGATTGGAAATGGGCTGAGTGGAAGGAGGGCTTGAACTGCAAATAGCTGATGGGGATGGGGGCTTGGAATGGAAATGGGCTGTGTGGAAGAAGGGCTTGAACTACAAATTGCTGAGGGGGCGGGGGGCTTGGAATGGAAATGGGCTGTAAGGGGAGGGAGCTAGGATTTGAAATGGGCTGATGGGGGTTAGGACTGGTAATGGGCTATGGGGGGCTAAGACTGAAAATGGGGTGATGGGGGGCTTAGGACTGGAAGTGGGCTTATGGGGGGCTTAGGACTGGTAATGGGCTGGGGGTGGCTAGGACTGGAAATGGGCTGAGTGGAAGGAGGGCTTGAACTGCAAATAGCTGATGGGGAGGGGGCTTAGAATGGAAATGGGCTGTGAGGGGAGGGAGCTAGGACTGGAAATGGGCTGAATGAGGGGGGCTAGGACAGGAAATGGGCTGATGGAGGGCTAGGATAGGACTGGAAACGGGCTGTTGGGGCGGCTGGGATTGGAAAAGAGCTGATGGAGGGACTCGGATGGGGGAGCTAGGACTGGAAATGGGCTGATGGTGGGGATAGGATAGGACTAGAAATGGGCTTATGGGGGCTGGGATTGGAAATGAGCTGATGGAGGGACTCGGGGGAGCTAGGAGTGGAAATGGGCTGATGCGGGGACTAGAAGGGAGCGGATGCTGGGTGGGGCTGGAACTAGAAGGGAGCTGATGTTGGGGGAGGATTAGAATGGGATAGAGTTGGGAAAGTGAAATGGAGAGGGAAAAATATTTTGTGTGGGAAGGAAGACAAATCTACAATTGGCCGGATATTGGGAGAGTAAGTGGGGATTGAGGATGGCGGGGTAAAATTTGAGTGGATGAAATAGGAATGAGGAAAGAGCAAAAGGAGAGAGATTAGTATGTTAAAGCAGATGTAGAGAGAGAATGGAAAAAAACTAGAAGAGTGAAGAAAGGACAAATGGACAGCAGGCGATGGAGAGTTAGCAGAAGACACGAAGAAACCAGAAGAAAGTGGCTGGAGCAATTGCAACTGAAAAAAAATGCACAAAAGGTAGAAAAATATCTCTTTATTTAATTTATTAACTGAAATATGCCAGCTCTGGGAAATGTGCATCATTAACGTCTGCGCTTTGTTTAGTACAAGAGGAAATGAATTTATAGTTTTATTTCTACAGTGTTGTTGGGCTTTTGGGGTTCCCAGTTTAATTATTGTCTTCCTGTTTCTACATTGTGATTTCTTGTTTGGTGATGGTCTATGTTCTGCACGTGTAAGTGAGCTGAGGTATTCTGTTTATGTAATTCCTATTTGACATTGCCACTTGTTCTCTTTCCCCGTAGGTCATGTATTGTTGTTCTCTGAAATGTATTGGTTTAATATTTGTAGTGTTGCCTTTTGATAGGTAGGGTCTTGTGCTTTGTGAGTCCTGGTAGTGCTGTTATGATACGGCAGGTTTGCTATGGGTTCTAAATGGGCAGTGTTTGTAGTAGTTCCTAATATGCCTGGAAGTTGGCACTGGATTATAGTAATGTAGAAATCTTTTAGTCTTTCTTTATCCATACACTCATTAAGAGGCATGTTTACTAAAAGTTAGTGTATGGTAACATTATGCAAATATTTATGCAAATGAGGCCCTTATGCAAATGAGGCCCCACACCGAGTCTCCGCACATGGCCCCGCACCCCCCTTGGGCCGCCCCTGCTTTCTTGGCCGCCGCTGCACATTGGGCCGAGTGTCGTTCTACATTTCATGTTTGGGGTTCCCAATTAAATTATTATCTTCCTATTTCTAAATTGTGATCCCTTGTTCTTTGTGTGGTGACGGTTTATGTTCTACATGTGTAACCAAGCTGAGGTATTCTGTTCATGTAGTTTCTATTTGCAGTCCCACTTCTTCTCTTTCCCCAGTAGGAGATGTATTGGTATTCTCTGAGATGTATTGGTTTAATATTTGCCATGTTGTCCTTTTGATAGGTAGGGTTTGCGGGCTTAACAGAGACGCGAGGGAGACACTCTCCCTTCGCGCCTCTCAAAGCCGACACGGAGGGAGGGAAGGACGGATTCAGCGGGCAGAGGGGGCCCCGCGGGACAGTCCATGCTGCCGCGACAGCAGAGGGGGCCCCGCGGGACAGTCCATGCTGCCGCGGCAGCAGCCAGTGTTTTTTTTTTTTTAATTTAATTTTACTTGAGCCGATGGGGGGGGGCTGGGACTGGAAATGGGCTGGGGGGGTTAAGACTGGAGGTGGACTGACACGAAGAAACCAGAAGAAAGTGACTGGAGCAATTGCAGCTGAAAAAAATGCGCAAAAGGTAGAAAAATATCTCTTTATTTTGAATTTAATTGGAATATGTCAGCTCTGGTAAATGTGCATCATTAACGTCTGCGCTTTGTTTAGTACAAGAGCAAATTATTGTATAGTTTTATTTCTACAGTGTTGTACATTCCACGTTTGGCTTTTGGGATTCCCAGTTTAATTATGACGTCAGGGCCAACAGCGGATCCGGCGTGCTCGTTTTTATCTTTTCTGGGGGCCCACAATTTTTGTTGGCGTAGGGCTTCACTCAAGGTAAATCCGGCCCTGATTAGGCCAAATAGCCACCTATAAGATGATGGTGTTCCACTGGATTTTCTATGATTTGCAACTCTTTCCTATCAAATTACGTTGTCGTGATATACGCGAAATATAAAAACACCTACAGAACTTTCTCTGGTGGGGGAGGTGGCCCAGATTAACCAATGCTTGTCTCCAGGGGCCATGGAATAGGGGGGGGTATGGTTCTCCCTGATTTAATGCACTACAATTTGGCCTGTGTGCTTCGTCATGTCTGAGATTGGATGGGGGAGCAATCCGTCTTCACATCTTGGGATGTGGAGGTCGCCATGGTTGCCCCTCTGTCGTTAGCTTCTATACTTCATACCCCCAGGACCCAATTGCCTTCTCAAGTCTGAGATAACCTACTGATAACAGGGGTTTGTAATGGGTGGAAAACTTTCTGCAGGTTCTTTAGCATACCCCATGACACTACTGGGTATCTGCCTATCCAAGGTAATAAAGAATTCCCTCCAGGATCTGATTTGCACTCCTTTCATATATGGGCCTCACTGGGAGTGACACATCTTAGACAGGCAGGTAACCCCTGAACCTGCTTGACCCTGCCTATGAGATGCCAGATCGCGGGTCAGGCTGCGGGAAAAGGATGGTGTCACTGTCGGCTGGGGATCGTGACTCCTGAATGGAGCTGTGGTGCCATGGCTATGGGACACCATGGCACTGTGGCTCCATTCCAGAGCCTTGCAGAGGTAGCCGGGTATGTCGGCTGAGCGTGCGGCCAATCAGAATTTGGGCTTGGCCTGCACATCCAGGCCGTAGACCCGATTCTGATCCCATGGACATGTCTAGCCCCCACAGGATCAGAATCTGGTCTAACTCTGTACGCCTGGATTCTGATCAGCTGTACAGGGACGGAACAGCTAGTATGGGATTGGCCTCATTAGGCATAGTTGTAATAGTGTAAGTATGCACAGAAAACCTAAGTAAGCACACAGCTTAAATACCTAAACAAAACCTTAAAACTAAGATGCAGACAGCAGCTAGTTCATGAACCGACAAGAGGGGAAGCCATATTGGACCTAGTCCTTAGTGGAACACAAGATATGGGGCAAGAGATAAGGGTGTTGAGGCCACTTGGCAATAGTGATCATAGCATGATCGTGTTTGATTTAATAAATGGAGAAAGGACAGCAAGGAAATCCACAGTACTACTTTTTAACTTTCAAAAGGGAGACTTGGATAAAATGAGGAAAATAGTTAAGACATACTAAAAGGGGCAGCTACAAAGGTTAAAGATTTATATCAAGCATGAGTGTTGTTTAAAAAGTACTTTCTCCGTGAACAAGCAGGAAGTCAGTCCTCACATATTGGTGACGGAGCCTTCGCAGAAGCATCCCCCCAGCTTTCAAAGAAAGCCTTTGGGAGATAGCACCACTCATGCGCAGTCCCCTTCCCGCTCAGTCTCCTTATTTCCACGGAGCCCTTTCCCCCAGAAAAAGTAGATTTTTTTTGTGCCTGAGTTTTCAATTCAACTCCGGTTTTGCACCGGTACTCTTCCTGCCTACTGTCCTCGATGCCTCGGCGTCGAGTTCGGTCCATTTTTATAGTCTTCATTCTTCTTATTTTCTGGTGCCTTTGCGCCTTTTTTCCCCACTGGAGCCCAGAGAGTCTTCAACCTCGCAGGGATACTTTTTTCCCCCATGGCTACCAGTGGCTTTAAGAAGTGTGATTGGTGCTCTTAAATAATGTCCTTAACCGACACACATGACTGCTGCCACTGTTGCCTCAGGCTGGACCATGACCCGGCGGCCTGTGGTCTCTGCAAAGGGATGTCAAGCAAGGCCCTGAAGAGCTGCCAGAAGCAGCACAATGTTCTTCCCTGAATCCCTGATTCTTCTGAAGGCCAGGGCCTCGTCTGAGGCCCCAACATCTCGGGAGGAGCTCTCCGAACCTGAGCATTGCCGTGGGTCCTCGGAGAGGGGGCCTACCTTGAGGGAACACAGGAAGCAGAAGAAACCCTCGAAGATGGCGTCCTTGGATGGTTCTGACCGGCTGGGAACCTCCCGGGCACGGTCCTGCAGTCCGAGGCACTCATCCGAGGCGCTCGTCCGAGGCGTTGGAAAAGGAGAGACCTGCCAAGGTCCCCCGGAAGAACCCGGCCGCGGACCGGCCTTGGTCCCCAGACACTATCCTCGTCGAGGATTCCCCTTCAGGAGAGCTTGCATTGGGCCCGAGTCCCTCGGTGCCTGCAATGAAGACTGCGGAACCTTCTGGCCTGAAGTCCAGAATGTCGGCCCTGGAGCGCAGTTTGTCTGCCTTCATTGGCAAGCAGTGGGAGCTGTTGTCTGGCACGTCCAGTTCATCTGCCCCGACCACCGGGCATTCGACATCCAAGACGTCTCCAGAGGCCGAGTTGATCCTCAAGGTCTTGTGACCTCGAGTCTGTCCTCAGCCGAGGTCACACAAGGCGTCCTGCTCGATGGGAGTTGGTCATCCCTGGCCAGTCTACTGAGTGTCAACCGCAGGGCTTCGAGGGCCTCATAGCCCATGGAGCAGCCTGCCTACGAGTCATCCTTGGAGTACTCCAAATGGGAGGCAGAGGATGAGGAGACTCCTGATACCTGCCACCACCGTGACATCTCTTCCGATTCCCCAGTCTCAGAACCTCGGAGGTGGTCCCTGCCAAAAGACATGGGTTTCTTGGGCTTTGTCAAGAACATGTTCAAGGCCCTGGCATTCCTGACCGACTCAGAGGAGAACCCTTGGGCGGACGAGCTAGAGATCCTCCAGTACGAGGCCCCTCCTCGGGAACTGCTCACGGTGCCCATTCCTCCCATCCTGGAACGGCTCATGCTCCACATGTGGGAGACACAGGCATCAGTGCCAGTGGTGAGCAAACAGCTAGACTTAATGTATTGGGTCCGCTGGAGCCCGGGCTTCCAGAAATCACAACTGCTGCACAACTCCATGGTGAAGGAGTCGGCCATGTGTTGGCTGAAAAGCCAAAAGATGCACTTCTCGGTGCCCCCAGGCAGGGAGGTCCACACCTTGAATGCCCTCAGCAGGAAGTGCTAACAGGTCTTGATGTTCATCTGCTGGGTCCAGGCCTACCAGCTGTACATCGGCATGTACTTGAAAGACCTGGTGAAGGAACTTGCCGGGTTCTCGGCTGATCTCTCCAAGGAACCCTTTCAGTGGTTCAAGAGCCTGTCCAAGGCCATCCATGAGTGCTCCAAATTTATGTCTCGAGCAGCCTATGACAGGTTCGAGTCGGCGGCCTGGGTAGCTGCGGCAGGCATCGGTGCACGCCGCCAGGCTTGGCTTCAGTCATCCAACCTCGAGCAGTGGGTTCAGGACAAATTGGTCGATGTCCCATGCTAAGGGGAGAACATCTTCAGCAAACCTATGACCGACAAGGCTGCCGAGCTGGAGACCGATTTCATGACGAGGACCAGGCTCTCTAAGAAGACCACTGCCCCTCCCCAATGGAAGGACTCGGGTAAAAAGTCCTTTTACCCAAGGAAGGGCACTGCTTACTGAAACCTCCCACCCTATCAGGCCTCCCTGGCTCCCCAACAGAGTCAGCAGGCCAAGGGACATAGGCATTTGATAAACTGAATAGTAGCAAATCACCTGGACCGGATGGTATACATCCAAGAGTGTTGAAAGAACTGAAATATGAGCTTGCAGACCTGCTATTAGTAATCTGTGAACTTTCATTAAAATCATCTGTAATACTTGAAGATTGGAGGATTGCCAATGTAACGCCAATTTTTAAAAAGGGTTCCAGGTGTGATCCGGGAAATTACAGACTGGTGAGCCTGACATCAGTACCGGGGAAAATGGTAGAAACCATCATAAAGAACAAAATTACACAGCATGGAGGTAGTCATGGCCTAATGGGAGACAGCCAACATGGCTTTAGACAAGAAAGATCTTGTCTTACTAATCTGTTATGTTTTTTTGAAGGTGTGAATAAACAGGTAGACAAAGGTGAGTCAGTTGATATAGTGTATCTGGACTTTCAGAAAGCCTTTGACAAGGTCCCTCATCAGAGACTTTTGGCAAAACTAAAAAGTCATGGGATAGGAGTAAGTGTACTATTGTGGATTGGGAAATGGTTAAAAGATAGAAAGTAGAGGGTAGGGCTAAATGGCCAATTTTCCCAATGGAAAAAGGTTAATAGTGGAGTACCCCAGGGATCTGTACTGGGTCCACTACTTTTTGACATATTCATAAATGACCTGGAAAAGGGAATAACTAGTGCGGTTATCAAATTTGCAGACGACACAAAACTGTTTAAAGTTGTTAAAACCCAAGAGGACTGTGCAAAACTGCAGGAGGATCTGGACAGATTGGAAGACTGGGCATCCAAATGGCAGGTGAAATTTAATGTGGACAAGTGCAAAGTTATGCACCTAGGAAAGAACAACCCACACTATGGTTACACAATGCAAGGTTCCACATTGGGAACCACCACCCAGGAAAAAGATTTAGGAGTCATCGTGGATAACATGTTAAAACCCTCCGCCCAGTGTGCAGCGGCAGCCAAGAAAGCAAATAGAATGCTAGGTATCATAAGGAAAGGAATGGAAAATAAAACAAAGGATATTATAATGCCTCTGTATCGTTCCATGGTACGACCGCACCTTGAATATTGTGTGCAATTCTGGTCACCGTATCTTAAAAAGGATATAGCGTTATTAGAAAAGGTACAGAAAAGAGCCACCAAAATGGTAAAGGGGATGGAAGGCTAAAAGGGATGGGAAAGAGGAAAAAGGGAAAAGAGACGGCTGAGGGGAGATATGATAGAGGTCTATAAATTAATGAATGGAGTGGAACGGGTAAACGTAGATCGATTGTTTACGCTATCAGAATATAGAAAGACTAGGGGACATGTAATGAAGCTACAGGGTAATCTATTTAAGCCAAATAAGAGAAAATATTTTTTCACTCAACGTGTAATCAAACTCTGGAATTTGTTACTGGAGGATGTAGAAAGAGCTGTTAGTGTAGTTGGGTTTAAAAAAGCTTTGGACAAGTTCCTGGAGGAAAGGTCCATAAACCATTATTAATGTAACCCACCCCTATTTGCAAACCAGTGACCAGTGCCCTGATGTGGCTTCCTTATTTAAATTGTGTGTCACGGTTCCATAAGGAAAGGCGCTATCACCAGCTTACAAAAGAGAAAGGTACAGTACACACCAGTTTCTTCAAAAGGAACTGGGGAAATAAATAAAATAAGTAAGCTTAGGTGGTATAAATAAAGTTTACAAATAGAATTATTGCAAAGTATCTTAATATTTATTCTACACAGGCTCTGACACTTTTGTTGTTATTTACTGTGTATATTTAGTTGAAATAATCTTTCCAGATTCTCAGTAAAACATGTAAGAACAACCCATTATACATCTCTTCTTTTATTGCACCAAAAAGTTGCACATATTTTCTCTTTTTACTAAACAATTTTATACTACTTTCTATTTATGCATTTTTACAATAAATCAAGCATACACTTGTACAGAAGTTATTACATCAGTAACAAGTGGGGATTGTCCACTCTTCCCCTTGCTCTCCTTTTCCTTCTTTTTAACACACAGCTTATATTAAGTACTTCACTTAGCTTTCCTTGTTCATTCAGCTGAGATGTAAGACTGACTTCTTTTTTTTTTATTGTCCACACAGCTGCGAGAATTGAAGTGTAGGAGCCCAAGATTCGCGCAGGAACCGCCGTACGTCTGAATCCACGGAGTCCGGGATACCTGGCTCCCTAACTTCTTTCTAGTTTAGGTATGAGACAACCTAAATTATTCCTTTGTCACAAACTTTGTTACGTTCCCTAACTAAATAAATAAAATTAAACAAAGTCCCTACCTAAAAGTACCTATCTAAACTTATTTCCCTATGCTGAAGAGCTTACTAAACTCCTTGTTTCCTTATACACATACTTGCACCACATTTACTCAAACTTGCACTCGGCGCTCAAAATACTATGTGTCTATTCCACAATAACTAGATTCATTCTACCTTACAGCATGCTTTGTACAATTAACTTGTAGTACACTATGCAATTTCAGTAGTGCTACTCCACATGCAATAAAGTAAACAACAGTTTTCTTTTCCTTCAGAGTAGGTTACTTTACACTTATCCTCACTTCAGAGTCATTCCAATACTTTGGTCACCGTTAGACCATTCAAAACAGGAAACCTATTTTTAGGGAGCTCTTTTACTAGCATCACCTTAAAAAAAAGTTTTCAGCCGAGTCAAGTATACAGTAAATAAGTATATACACAGCTCTTTGTAATTAAATGTGCAATTCCTAAGCACATTCAAACCGGTCACTCTGTCACAAAACTCAGTCAGGAGCTCTGTTTAACACATCTCTGCTCTCACTTCCACAAGCAGCTTTCCTTCTTTTTAAAATACCTGACCAATTTCAGTAGTACTCAACCATATTTTCCTACTTTGAAAGCAAATCTTCAACCTTTATAAGAAATCCTATAATAACCAACTGCTCACTCTCACAAACAGTTCTTCACTTCTCCATCTTCTCAGACATAACCCCAGGCAACACTAACTCTAAAAATGACATCATCAGAGAACCTACAGCCAATAAAAAGCATGCTTGCACCAGTATTCTAATAACAACAGTTGCCACGAATTCTACTTTGCAGCTACAATCTCCATTTTAATCTTTTAAAACTCCCATAAGAAATAATGGTATCAAAATTCTATGTTGAATTTAAACAGGAAAAATAACATAAATTCCAAAAGAAATTATCCCTTTCCCAACAATCACCGACTGACTATTAAATCCTGTTTTCTCAGGTTTCTTACTCAAAGCAGCACTCCACTATGACATTTCACCAGTTTAACCTTACCCCAAAAAAACTCTGAAATCCAACCTCCCTTTCTAAAATCAAACTGGAGTCTCAGCTTTCACCTCCACCTGCAATAACTCTCAAGCGCTACTTCACAGCGTGGGATACCAGTCTCTTGATCCGAGAAACCCGGATCCGCCTGATCCGCTCCGGATCTTTTCTCATGCATTTACTTTTCATCCCGGACCAACTCCTCTCCCATCACAGATCCAATCCAGATCAAAACATACTCCAGCTCCCCTCAAATGAGACACTCAACAACTGCCAATGCTGTAAAAACACCCTCTCAGGTAAAAAAAACTTAACTCCTTGTGGGGGTTACAATCGCCCATCTTAAAACTAAATGTTGTCCCTAACATTTTCATACACTATTTATCTTCACACCAACCATACTTCCACTTTACTAAACAAAACACCCATTCTTTTTCTTTCTTTTTTTTTAACAGTTAAAGCAACTCATTATTAACAGTACAGCAATTACATTTTCACAGGTAACAGCATTCTCCTCAATTTGGAATGCGTACAATTCCGGGTCACAATTATCTCAATTATCACAATTATCTGACACAATTATCTAACATCTGACACAATTGTTTACAATCTACTACCGGTATTTCTCAGCTTAGCTCCCTTAACTTGGTTAAGGTATGAAGTACCCAACTTCAAAAATTTATCATCCCAAAATATAATTTTCTCTTAAATAAGCTGAACACAAACCTTTAGTATCTCGAGTGGAACTTCGTATTACATTTTTCCCTCTTCTAGACATAGATACATCCTGTTGTACAGGTAGAAATTCTCGTACCTGTACAAACGTCCGTATCCAAAAATACTCCTTCCTTGTTCCCTCCCTTTTTGAATTATCCTTTTCAGAATCAAAATTTATAGATTTTATTTGGGATGGCACTCCCACACTTGGTGACTCTGAATTTTCTATATTCAAAGGAAACAACTTAAGCATATTTCTATGTAGAACTCTTATTTTTCCCGATTCACTTTGAATTTTAAATAAAATTTGATTAGTTCCGAATATCTCTGAAATTACATAAATTCCACTTTCCCACGGACTTTGTAATTTATGTCGGCCAGGATAATTCTGTTTTCGCACTAACATTCTATCCCCAATGCATAATTCAGACGTTCTGCTCTTTTGATCATAACATTTCTTAATTTTCAAGAAACTTTCGATGGACGTCTTCTGGGCTACACCACGAGCAACCTCCAATTTCTCCTGTTGAAGTCTAATCCAATTTTCAGCAATTTCAGTGTCACAATCAGAAGACATTCCTTCAGTTACCAAGGGGCACGAAGGAAGTAATGTCTCCCTTCCCAAAAACAGATAAACTGGAGCAAAACCGGTGGAAGAATGTACAGAACTGTTATATATTTGATTTAGTTCAGGCAGATATTCGGACCACTTTCTCTTTTTATCCTCAGGGAACGTTCGCAAAATTTGATGCATTGTTCTATTAAATCATTCACACCTACCATTTCCTTGAGGATGGTATGGAGTAGTTCTGGATCTTGTTATGCCATACCAACTGCATAGTTCCTTTATGACTTCCGATTCGAATGCGCTCTCTTGGTCTGAATGTAAACGTTCAGGAATTCCATCTGTTAATAAGCATTCTTGCAGTAGTTTTTGCAGTTTGATTTCTAGTAGGTATTGCAATAGTAAATCTGGTGAACATGCCCGTTAAGATAAGAACAGATTCAAAACCCCTACGATCTCTTTCAAGTATAGTATAATCCAGTGCCAAAATTTCTAAGGGTCTGTTTACATGGAAAGAACCCATTTTTTCTCTTTCTTGAGGACATGGTAACTTTGCAAAATAACACTGGGAACATTTGCTTATCCATTTTTCAATATCTTTCTTTAAATGCACCCAATAATGCTGCTTACGTATGTTTCTAAAGATGGTTTCTACTCCAAAATGTCCTGCTCTATCATGGAAATTTCCCAATACTTTGTTTTTTTGTACATCAGGCACCACCACTTGCCACACCACATCTCCATGTCGGCAGTCTTCAAACTTTCTAAATAATACATTATCTCTGATTACTAATCTATCTCTTTGTTTCCAGAGAATTTTTATCTCTTCCGTTACTTGTTGCCAATTCACTTCTGTAGGGTTTTGTCTTAACCACTCTAATATTACTTTTATTACCGGATCAGTTGTTTGAGCTTGATAAATTTCTTCCTGTAATTGCTCAGATAAAATCAACTTATTTGACACCGTCGCCTGCTTCACCTGAATAACTTTATTTGTATTTGGTTTCTTAGCACACCCTAACAAAATCAGTTTCAAAAAATCCTTCCCATCCTTATCTTCTTCTTCTTCCTCTGATTCTAGATCTTTAGGTAATCTAGACAGAACATCAGCATTCTGATTCAATTTTCCCGGTTTATATTCCACACTGAAATCTAATTCAGCTAGTTGGGCAATCCATCTTTGTTCTATAGCTTGGATCTTAGCAGTTTCCAGGTATTTTAGAGGATTGTGGTCTGTCCTTACTATAAATTTTTTATAAATCAAATATTCTCTAAACTTATCAGTGGCCGCCCACTTCAGTGCCAGTAACTCCAATTTAAAGGCCGAATAATTATTTGCATTCTTTTCTGAATTCCTCACCCTCTACTGGCATATTTATTTATTTATTTCCTGTCTCTTCTATACCGCGCTATTCAACATCAGTGCGGTTTACAATAAACATAGAACTACACATTTCCTAGGGTACTCTGTGTTTACAATGAACAGGTGTTAAAACTTGGACAACATGGGGTAACTATTTACAATTGTGCACTGAGTAGGGTTTGCTACCTTGAACTAGCCGTGAGAGTCTTGAGTGGTGTATGTGGCTGGGGCGTTATCATCATTGTCTACCGGGTAGTAGAGGAGGAAAAGGTAATGTTTCAAGGCCTTCCTAAATTGGAATAGGTCGGGGATTGCACGGATATTGGCTGCAAGAGCATTCCAACTTCTGGGCGCACAGAATTTGAAGGCCCTGCTTGCCGTAGCCTGGGTGCATTGGGTTATTGATTTTGGGACTATCAGGGTGTTGACTGCCATCGATCTTCTGGACCTATTGGTGGGGGTGGTCTGGATCAACCCGGTTAGCGATGGGGGTGAGAGTCCATGGATGGCCTTAAAAGTTAGGAGTAAGGTTTTGTACTTGAGTCTCATATGTATCGGGAGCCAGTGTAGATGCTTTAGTATGGGCGTAACATGGTCTTTCTTAGAGGCACCGTATAGAATCCTCGCTGCGGTGTTCATCGCTAGCTGCAGCGGATTTAGGGTGGCCTGGGGGAGCCCGTGTAGGATCCCGTTAGCATAATTGAAATGTGGTATGATCAGCGCCTGGTAAATTGACCTAAAATCATCTGGCTCCAGCAGCGATCGTAAGGGTATATGGCATATGCGATTACCCTTTCTTTGCCATTTTGAATTTGGCTTAATATAGCTCCTAATCCTCTGTAGCTGGCGTCGGTTGTCAGAATAAAGGGTTCAGTAAATATTGGGAGCGATAAAATAGGAGCTGACATTAATTTCTCTTTTAAAGCATCAAAAGCTAATTGACACTCTTCAGACCACACAAATTCCTTTTCCCGGTTGGTTTCTTTATTCTTTCCCGTAAGACAATGTAAAGGTGCAGCGATTTGTGCAAAATTGGGCACAAACCGTCTATAAAAGCTTGTAAAGCCTAGGAAACTGCGTACTTCAGTCTTTGTAGTAGGAACCTTCCACCATTGTATCACTTGAATTTTGTCCGAGTCTGTCGTTACTCCTTTCTCAGAAACCACATATCCCAGAAATTTGGTTACTTTACAGAATAATTCACATTTGCTAGGTTTTAGCTTAAGGCCGGTTTCCCCCAAGCGTTTGAATACTTGATTCAATCTCTCTAAATGAATTTCAAATGAAGGAGCATATATCAAGATATCATCCAGGTAAAGCAACAAAATTTCAAAGATGTACTCATCTAGCACTGTCTCCATCAGGCGCTGGAAACTAGCGGGCGCATTACACAAGCCAAAGGGCATTCTGGTCCATTCAAAAAGACTGAATGGAGTGGTAACTGCTGTCTTTTCAATGTCCTTTGGGCACATCCCTAGCTGAAAATATCCTGAAGTTAGATCCAGAGATGAGAACCAACTAGAATTTCCTAAGACGTCCAGTGCCTCATCGATGCGAGGTAAAGGATATGCATCCTTGACAGTAACAGCATTTAATTTGTGGTAGTCACAACAGAATCTTATACTTCCATCATTTTTTTTTTGATAACTACGGCAGGACTAGCCCAAGGACTATAGCTCTTTCGTAGAATTCCTTGCTGTACCAGTTCAGTAATGTGACATTTGAACTGTTCAAAAAGATGAGGTGACACCCTGCGATATGGCTGTTTAATAGGAGGTGTATCTCCTGTCTTTATTTCATGCTGAATAATCTCAGTGTACCCAATGTCATTATCATTATTAGAAAAGACATCACGATGTGTCCACAGCAGTTCTTTTAGTAGTTCAGAATGTCGGTCATTTAATAAATTCCAGTCAATTTTCACCTTAGGTAAATTTTTTTCCCAGCCTATATTTATATTCCTTTCTGCAGTTTTTGAGTTTTCATTTTCAAAAATCTCCATGGGTTTACTAATCTCTGCCACTCTCATCCTAGGAGGAAGGTTGACATCTTTTTCTCCTATATTTATGACTTGTACTGGTACTCTACCTTCTTCTTGTTGTGCTAGTACTTTAGCTACCATGATGCTGTTTGACATACTTGCGGACTGGGTGGCGGTTACCAACAATGGTCCTATCCAGTTCCTAACACTGTTACATTTCCCTACAATTATCTTTTCAGACCTCGTGGGAATCAATTGACCTACTCTTCCCAATACTTTAACAAAATGTACTCGGTGCTCTTTTAGACTTCGCTTTTGGAGACTTATTTCCATAATTATAGTTGAAATTTTTGTTGGTTCCAACGTAAAACAGGATAAATCCCGAAACAGTCCTTCCAAGTGCCTCAACACATTCATTCCCACGATACCTTGGGCTGCGTCTTCTTCCACCCTTCCGTTCCTGAAATTGTCTTGAACTACGAATATACACCTTTCTGGAACCAATTGTCCTAAGCACTGCACATTAGCATCAAAGTACCCTAGGACTGGGAGTTCAGTTCCATTAACAGCTATTAACTTCAATTGTGAGGCATCCTGTAGAGACTTTGGATCAGGAAAATTTTTATAAAAAAATCTGGCTAAGATAGTGGATACACTTGACCCAGTATCAACGGTATATGTTATTTCAATCCCATTAATTTTCATTTTAAGGAGCGGACTTGGTCCCACCGCCCGCTCCCCCAATAATTTCTCTTCAGAAATCTCCCCCTTGTTTTCAGTCACTTGTCCCTTTACCACAGCTTTTCGTCCAATCTCTTTCTCTATGGTATCACTCAGTTGACGTCTTCTAAGCAATTCATTGCTGGTACTTGGTATACCACTACTATTTAAACTCCCATTTCCACTATCTGAATGAGGTACTTGCCGATATTTTTCATTTGTACACTGTCGAGCTATGTGTCCCGGTTCTTGACATTTAAAACAAATAATTTGTACTGAGGGTGTTCTCCTTGATCTTTCTCCCGAAGCAAAATCTCTCCTCATGGCTTGAGGATCACCGGTTCTACCGTTATTATATTCATTCTGTATTCCTCTATTCCACCTTTCTCATCTCTGCATCTCCCACTCTTGCTCTTGTCGCTCAGTCCACTGAGTAAACAACCGGGTCAGTTGTCCAATCATTGCTGCGGTGGTATCCCTACTTGCACCATCACCCGCATCTTCTCTAGGCCTCTGGAGAATTTTCTTTGGCTCTACTATGACCGGGACTCTCTCTTCTCCTGTCCATCTTATGGCGGCCTGTAACAGTTCTGAAAATTCCATCCCTGGGTTATCTTCATTTTGTTTAGTAATTTCCCTTTTCAGTGCGGCATCTCTTAACCCCAGAATGAACTGCTCTTTTAAGGTTTCCTCCGGCATTCCCATTCTTCTCCGATCCCTTTTTAAAATTACATCCATTTTTTGTTGCAGTTTATACCCATAAACTCGAATAGTTTCTTTCTCTTCCTGTTTAGCATTGTAAAATTCTTGTATCCTTATCCCTAAAGCAACTTTATCCCCGTACTCCTGTCTTAACATTTCGAAAATCTCCTCCACGGTACAGTCTCTTGATAAAGAATATTTAACTGTATCAGCTGCTAGGCCTTTCAGATGATCTCTGATTACGTCCACTTGGTCTTTCGGAGAAATTTTTAAAATTCTCATTCTAATTCTCACTTTCTCTATCCAATCTTCCACGGTTAAATCAGAAATTTCCCTTTGGAACACTGAAAATTCTGGAATCATCTGTTCATGGGGTATTACTACTGTGTTGGTGATAATCTGTGGCATTCGTGTTCCATTTGTTCCAGCTTCCATTTCCATCTTCCAATAGTTTTTTTTCTTTCTCCTTTTTTTTTTTTCAAATAATAAATGTTTGTGCAAAACAGAAGTTACCCTCCTAACCAAAATAATTTTCAAACACACTCCAATCAAGTTTTATTGTACTTGATTGGAGTGTTTGTTAGTGTTTGTTAGTGTTTGTTAGTTATTTACCTTAACTAACCACACCTAAGAAAGGTCAGAGTCACTAATCTTCAATACCACTCACTACTATAACCCCAGTAACTTTACCACAGATATCAAATTTAACAGAGAAGAAAAAAACCCAATATATATATATATATATATATATATATATATATATATATATCCTGTCCATGACGCCAAACCTGTAACCCACCCCTATTTGCAAACCAGTGACCAGCGCCCTGATGTAGCTTCCTTATTTAAATTGTGTGTCACGGTGCCGTGAGGAAAGGCGCTATCACCAGCTTACAAAAGAGAAAGGTACAGTACACACCAGTTTCTTCAAATGGAACTGGGGAAATAAATAAAATAAGTAAACTTAGGTGGTATAAATAAAGTTTACAAATAGAATTATTGCAAAGTATCTTAATATTTATTCTACACAGGCTCTGACACTTTTGTTGTTATTTACTGTGTATATTTAGTTGAAATAATCTTTCCAGATTCTCAGTAAAACATGTAAGAACAACCCATTATACATCTCTTCTTTTATTGCACCAAAAAGTTGCACATATTTTCTCTTTTTACTAAACAATTTTATACTACTAGCTACTCCTGTAACTTAGTTTCTTAAATAAAAAAAACAGTATTTTCTTTAACAGAAAAATCAATAGCAACCTGTCACAACTCTAATAAGGGTAATCCTAACTATTCTAATCAGACAAGTTTATTCTTTGACTAATGTAGCACAAAAAAATAATACTTTTCTGTTAACTTCAGTTGTTAATTTGTAAGTCCTGATGTTTTGCGATGTTTTATTTTTCTTTGTGATGAAGACATATTACATCAGTAACAAGTGGGGATTGTCCACTCTTTTCCCCTTGCTCTCCTTTTCCTTCTTTTTAACACACAGCTTATATTAAGTACTTCACTTAGCTTTCCTTGTTCATTCAGCTGAGATGTAAGACTGACTTCTTTTTTTTTTATTTATTGTCCACACAGGTGCAAGAATTGAAGGGTAGGGGCCCAAGATTCGCGCAGGAACCGCCGTACGTCTGAATCCACGGCTCCCTAACTTAATTAAATAAAAAAGGAGACAAAACCCTAACTTCTTTCTAGTTTAGGTATGAGACAACCTAAATTATTCCTTTGTCACAAACTTTGTTACGTTCCCTAACTAAATAAATAAAATTAAACAAAGTCCCTACCTAAAAGTACCTATCTAAACTTATTTCCCTATGCTGAAGAGCTTACTAAACTCCTTGTTTCCTTATACACATACTTGCACCACATTTACTCAAACTTGCACTCGGCGCTCAAATACTATGTGTCTGTTCCACAATAACTAGATTCATTCTACCTTACAGCATGCTTTGTACAATTAACTTGTAGTACACTATGTAATTTCAGTAGTGCTACTCCACATGCAATAAAGTAAACAACAGTTTTCTTTTCCTTTAGAGCAGGTTACTTTACACTTATCCTCACTTCAGAGTCATTCCAATACTCTGGTCACCGTTAGACCATTCAAAACAGGAAACCTATTTTTAGGGAGCTCTTTCACTAGCATCACCTTAAAAAAAAGTTTTCAGCCGAATCAAGTATACAGTAAATAAGTATATACACAGCTCTTTGTAATTAAATGTGCAATTCCTAAGCACATTCAAACCGGTCACTCTGTCACAAAACTCAGTCAGGAGCTCTGTTTAACACATCTCTGCTCTCACTTCCACAAGCAGCTTTCCTTCTTTTTAAAATACCTGACCAATTTCAGCAGTACTCAACCATATTTTCCTACTTTGAAAGCAAATCTTCAACCTTTATAAGAAATCCTATAATAACCAACTGCTCACTCTCACAAACAGTTCTTCACTTCTCCATCTTCTCAGCCGTAACCCCAGGCAACACTAACTCAAAAAATGACATCATCAGAAAACCTACAGCCAATAAAAAGCATGCTTGCACCAATATTCTAATAACAACAGTTGCCACGAATTCTATTTTGCACTACAATCTCCATTTTAATCTTTTAAAACTCCCATAAGAAATAATGGTATCAAAATTCTATGTTGAATTTAAACAGGAAAAATAGCCTAAATTCCAAAAGAAATTATCCCTTTCCCAACAATCACCGACTGACTATTAAACCCTGTTTTCTCAGGTTTCTAACTCAAAGCAGCACTCCACTATGACATTTCACCAGTTTAACCTTAACCAAAAAAACCTCTGAAATCCAACCTCCCTTTCTAAAATCAAACTGGAGTCTCAGCTTTCACCTCCACCTGCAATAACTCTCAAGCGCCTGTAACAGCGTGGGATACCAGTCTCTTGATCCGAGAGACCCGGATCTGCCTGATCTGCTCCGGATCTTTTCTCATGCATTTACCTTTTGTCCCGGACCAACTCCTCTCCCATCACAGATCCAATCCGGATCAAAACATACTCCAGCTCCCCTCAAATGAGACACTCAACAACTGCCAATGCTGTAAAAACACCCTCTTAGGTAAAAAAAAACTTAACCCCTTGTGGGGGTTACATTAAAAAGAGACCCAGGATATCAACGCTTGACCCAGTACAAGCATTGTGGAACCTGTGTCTCTGGGGGATACTGCTAGGTATGTATGACCTAGATTGGCCACTGTTGAAAACAGGATACTGGGCTTGATGGACCTTGGTCTGACCCAGTATGGCATATCTTATGTTCTTATGAGGCATGGCCCGCTTAAGCAGAAGACTCCAAAACCCCAGGCACTGGCCCCGGCCCAGCCAGGGGGGACCTTTTGACTCCTTGAGCATAGCCTCTCTACCCTAAGATCAGCAGCCCATAGGGGGACGTCTGGCCCTCTATGCCCAGAGGTGGGTGCCCATCACCAGCGATTCCTGGGCACTGAGGAAAACATAGGGGGGGGGAGCCTGTGCTCTGTAGTGTTGGTCACAGTATACTGGAGACTGCAGACTCATAGGTCTCACGGTGGCGAGTTTTTGTGATCTTGACATCTACATGGGTGGGTGCGAGACTGAGGCAGAAGGGTCAGGTGGAGGGGCACATCGCAATGGGTCTCCTATGACTGGGGTGCCTGGGAAGGCCGACATGCAACAGGAGGGTGTCAGGGACTTATTGATTTGATCCATCCTCTGCAGACTATGATGTGCTGTCTCATTTCTCTCCTACAATGCCTGCAGGATGTCGCACAAGACAGCGTTTCGCTCCATTTCAGTTGCAAAGTATGCCTCATTTGCTGAAGAAGGTGCTCCTCACAGTGGATCTGTTGATGTCTATGGCGGCTTTGCTGGTGGCCTTCCTCTACAGGATCACAAACACATTAGGCACTTGTTGGGGTGCTTTGTACAGCTCCAGCTATTCCAACTGCTCTTCTCCAACTCTCTCTTCCAGCTCGTGCTGCAATTCCACCTCTACTGACCTTTCCTCAGCAGTGCCATGCTGCATATGCCTCTGACTGTGTTCCATGCCTGTGTCTGAAGCATTTTTGCTATTTATGTGAGGCAAGCCACATAACATAAGAAATGCCATATTGGGTCAGACAAAGGTCCATCAAGCCCAGGTCACAAGTATCTGGCAGATTCCTAAAAAAGCACACAGGTTCCACAATGCTTATCCTGGGGCAAGCAGTGGATTTCTTGGGTCTTCTTTAATAATGGTTTATGGACCTTTCCTCCAGGAGCTTTTCTTCAGGGAGATTTTTTTAAATTTTATTTTGAAGAAAGAAAGCACCGATGGAGGTCTCTTGTCTCTAAACATGACGCCTATGTGTAAATAGTTACCCCCTGTTACCCAAGTTGTAGCACCCGTTCTCTGTAAACACAGAGCGGCTTGCTGTTGTAAGTTTGTGTTCCATGTAAACCGCACTGATGCTGAATAGCGCGGTATATAAGAGACTGTAAATAAATAAATAAAATAAATAAACTTTTCCAAACCTTTTTAAAACCCAGCAACATTAACAGTTTTTATTACATCCTCTGATAACGAATCCCAGAGTTTGGTTACGCGTTGAGTGAAAAAATATTTTCTCTTATTAGTCTTAAATGAGTTACATTGTAACTTCATTGCACATCCCCTAGTCTTTCTACTTTTTGATGAGGTAAACAACTGATCTTCCTATCTCCAGGAACAAGCAGGAATGTAATCTTCACATATAGGGTGACGTCGGCACCAACAGAGCTGTCCAATAGGACAGCTTTTGGGAGCATCCCACTGCACCTGCGTAGCTGCCTTCCCGCCTTTCCAGCTCTCCTTCCTCGGTTCTTCATTTTCCGTGGAGCCAACAAGAAGCAATTCCCGTCACCGCAGAAAATTTGTCCTTTCTTATTTTTTGTGGTTGTGTCTGCCTTTCCGTCGACATTGGTACCGACCTCCATTGGTGCTTTCTTTCTTTCTTTCTTCAAAATAAAATTTAAAAAAATCTCCCTGAAGGAAATAATTAGTTCTTTCCTTCAGGCGCATCGAAGCTATCTTAGGCTTAGGCCTCCCCTTTTGTCACAGACAAAATGGAAAAACCATCCAGTGGTTTTAAGAAGTGTTCTAAATGTAGTAGTACCATTTCGGCCACAGACACCCATGACTGGTGTCTAAAATGCTTAGGACCGGATCATCAACCCTCAGAATGTCCTTTTTGTAGGAAGTTGACAAAGAGAGGCCTACAGAATCGAGCTGCAAAGCTAGGCAACCTCTTTGCCTCCGATGCAGTATCTTTAGCATCAACGTCATCGAGAGCTTCATCTTCCACCCAAAGATCTCAGGTATGGAAACCTAAGTCTTCATTGAAGACTAGCTGGCTCTCCAAGGGAAGATCTCCTTCTAAACATTGAGATGCCTTGGGTGTTGCCCTGGAGGGTGACATACCGGCCAAACAACCTCGGCGGGAGGACCTTTCCTCCAAAGCCTTAGTGGGGTCCCAGGATGCTTCTGAGGCCTCCAACTCCTGGTGCCATGCTCAGGGATCCCGGCCCACAATTCCGGTACCGATACCCAAGCATCGGCAAACTCTATAGATCAACGTATCCGGGCCATCGAGCGGAGCTTAGTAGCCTTACTGGCAGCCTCAGTACCAGTAAAACCTTTACAGTCGATTCCACAGGTATCTGTATGGGCTCCAGTACCGACACAACCTGCATTGACTTTTTTGCTGCTTACTACGCTACCACCCATGCCGGCCCTCGAATCCGTACAAGGTTCTGGCACCGCAAGCCTCAGCTACCCATTTTGATCGGTATCGAGTACGTGCCCGTCAATATTTTGAGTCTTCGGATTCTGATTCGTCGGATGATGAATCGTCCAATACCCGAGACATGAGACCTATCCCTGAAGACCCATCTCTGTCTCCACAACGTCGCATGTCCCCTCCAGCGGACATGTCTTTTCAAGACTTTATTCACGATGTTGCTCGAGGTTTGTCCATAACAGTGACATCGGAGAAAGGGCCTAGGGCCCAAGAACTTGAAATTCTTCAATACCCTACAGCCCCGAAGGAGGCTGCTATGCTCCCTATCTATCGTATACTTCACGACCTTATGCTTCGTATGTGGGAGACACCCCTTACTATATCTCCACATACCTGACAACTCGATACCATGTACCGGGTACCAGAGGGTTCTGTTTTCAAAAGACGCAGTTGCCGCACCATTCCATGGTGGTGGAATCGGCAATGCATTGAATAAACAGTGCTAAGACACATTCCTTGAAACCTCCAGGTAGAGAATCGAGAACCCTAGATGCCTTTGGTCAATGTTGTTTTCAGGTCTCCATGTTATCGGCCAAGATCAGTTCCTACATACTCTATATGGGTATGTTCCTTAGAGAGGTGGCTAAGGATTTGGGGTTAATGGCTTCTTTTCTTCCTGATGACAAGAGAGCAGATTATCTCACCCTTGTAAAGCATGCTGAGAATGTTTCAAAGTTAGAAACATAGAAACATAGAAACATGATGACAGAAAAAGACCACAAGGCCCATCTAGTCTGTCCTTCCATAACAACAACTACAACAGTCCACTTTTTACCTTTAGAGATCCTCTGTGTTGGTCCCATGCTTTTTTGAATTCAGTTACTGTCCTTATCTCTACCACCTCCACTGGGAGACTATTCCACGGATCCACTACTCTTTCCGTAAAGAAATATTTCCGCATATCACTCCTGAATCTATCTCCCTTCACCCTCATCCCATGTCCCCTCGTAGCAGAAACTTGCTTTCAATTGAAAGAGGCTCTCTCCCTGAACATTTATGCCACGGAGGTATTTAAACATCTCAATCATATCACCTCTATCCCGCCTTTCCTCTAAGGTGTACATATTAAGATCCTTAAGTCTGTCCTCATATGCTTTATAATGAAGCCCATTAATCATTTTAGTAGCAACCCTCTGCACCGACTCCATCCTGTTCACATCCTTTTGAAGGTGCGGTCTCCAGAATTGCACACCATACTCCAAATGAGGTCGCACCAAAGACTTATACAGAGGCATTATCACCTCCTTTTTTCTGCTAGCCATTCCTCTCCGTATGCACCCAAGCATCCTTCTAGCTTTTGCCGTCGCCTTTTCTACCTGTTTAGCTACTCTGCATCATGTTCAAGATAAGCTGGGTAATATCCCTTGCACCGGTGAAAACCTTTTTGGCAAGGATTGGCAGGACAAGGCCTCTCAGTTAGAATCCGAGATCACCACTCTTAATAGGCTATCTAGATCTATTGCCAAGCCAGTTAGGAAAAAAAGCAGCAAAGAAAGCTTTTTTTCAATAATAATAAGAAGTACTATCCTTTTTACACCCCTGCTGTATGGTGTCAACACCATGCTCCTCAGAAGGGGCAACAGCCATCAAAGCAGCAAAAGAAGGCTCAGAGTCCAAAGTCACAGTCACCTCAGCAGCCCCAGCCTCCTCAGCCGTTCTGCCTCTGGAGATTCCACATCCCGTCCACATCCCTGGCAGACTCTGTCACTTTGCCCACAGGAAGCATCGTATCACATCAGAGCAGTGTTCATAGTACGGGAGGGGTACAAGCTTCATCTACGAAGTCTACCCCCCCCCCCCCCCCCGGACTCCTCCAAGAGAGATTTGCTCTCAGCCACCTCTCATTACTCTGTAGCTGCAAGAGATCCCCTCCCTTCTCTCACAGGGCGCAATAGAGGAGATTCTACCATCCCAGCAGGGAATGGACTTTTATTCTCCATACTTCCTTATTCCGAAGAAAACAAGAGGGTACAGGCCCATTCTGGACCTCAGAGAACTTAACAAGTACCTACTATGGGAGAAGTTCAAAATGATCTCCCTAGGGGCCCTTCTCCCCTATCTCCAGTCAGAATTGGTTCTGTTCTCTAGGTCTAAAGGAGGCATATACTCACATACTTATTCAGTCACAGCACAGAAAGTTCCTGCGCTTCATGTTCCAAGGGAGACATTATCAATACAGAGTCCTACCTTTTGACATCGCCGCTGCCCCAAGAGTCTTCAGAAAATGCATGGCGGTAGTAGCCACATTCCTAAGGACTCTTGGGATATTTGTCTTCCCTTACTTAGATGACTGCTCATTTGAGCAAATACCTCTCTAGAGACCAGCCTTTCTCTCTCGCACATCATGCAAGTTCTGCAACACTTGGGATTTATAATAAATCTTCCAAAGTCCAAACTTGTCCCCTCACAAACTCTAGAGTTTATAGGGACTCTCCTAGACACTCAGCAATCAAAGGCATTTCTGCCCCAACTCCGCTGCGCTCGACTCAATCAGTTAGCATTTCAGGCATGCATCATTAACTTTCTCACTGCTCGAGAAATGCTACAACTTCTGTGTCATATGGCATCAACAGTGCATATTGTTCCACATGCTCGTCTACATATGTGTGCAGCTGAATTGACACTAGCTTCCCAGTGGTCTCAGGCATCGGGTCACCTGGGAGACAAAATAATGGTCTCTACCTGCCTAATCTTGTCTCTCCAGTGGTGGCAATCCCCAGAAAACCTCCTGGTAGGGTCACCTTTTCAGATGCCGGCACATCAATGTACCCTGATGCGTCCAGATTGAGCTGGGGAGCTCATCTGGACAATCTCTCCACTCAGGGGCTATGGTCTCATCAGGAGTCATAACTCTACATAAATCTGCTGGAGCTCAGAGCCAATCACATTGCTCTCAAAGTGTTCCAGGACCATCTTCAATTCCACACAGTTCTAGTCCAGATGGACAATCAAGTAGCCATGTTCTACTTGAACAAGCAGGGCGGAACAGGCTCTTGGACCCTCTGCAGCGAGGCCCTGCATCTGTGGTCTTTTGCCATACATCATCGCATTCACCTGCATGCGATGTATCTTCCGGGCAAACACAATGTCTTTGCGGACAAACTGAGTCGAGTCCTTCTACCCCACGAGTGGTCTCTCCATACAAAGTCACTCATATTTTTCAGATCTGGGGAACCCCAGAGATAGACCTGTTCGCAAGTCCTCAGAATGCCAAGCTTCCTCGCTTCTGCTCCAAGACTCCTGTACGGGACAGCCAGCAGGTGGATGCTTGTCACCTCCACTGGGGTCAAGGCTTCCTATATGCCTTCCCTCCCATTCCCCTCATTCCCAAGACTCTTTCCAAACTCCAGAGAGACAGGGGTTACATGATACTCATAGCCCCACGCTGTCCACGACAACCTTGGTTTCCTCTCCTTCTACGTCTGTCTCGGGCTCAACCCATGGATCTGTGGTCTGCTCCAGATCTCTTATCTCAGGAGGAGGGGATGTACCATTCCAATCTGCAGTCCCTCCATCTCACCGCATGGCTGCTGAGGGCTTAGCCTTCCAGGACGTTAACCTTTCCCAGAAGGTTAAGGACATCCTCTTGGCTTCTAGGAAGCCATCCACTAGGCACTCCTATGCCTTCAATTGGCGTAGATCTGCTCTCTGGTGTTCTGAGAGAGATCTTAACCCCTTCTCAGTTCCAGTGAAGGCATTACTTGAGTATCTCCTCCACCTATCTTCTTCTGGACTCAAAACCAATTCGATAAGAGTACAATTGTAGCCTCTCACATGCCCTTAGATGGCCAGCCCATCTCTTCTCAGTTGCTTGTGGAAACACTTCATGAGGGGTCTTCTATTAACTAAACCTCCCATTAAGCCCCCTCCAGTGACGTGGGATCTTAATGTTGTTTTAGGACAGTTTCTCAAGCCGCCCTTTGAACCTCTAGCCACTACCTCACTGAAGTTTCTCACATGAAAGGTCACCTTCCTTATTGCCCTCACTTCAGCAAGATGCATTAGTGAGCTCCAGGCTTTAGTGGCTGACCCTCCTTATACACAATTCCACCATGATAAGGTAGTCCTTAGGACTCATCCTCGCTTTATGCCGAAGGTGGTCTCGCCCTTCCATTTAAACCAGTCAGTCTACCTTCCTGTCTTTTTCCCTAGCACTCATTCTTCTAGGGCAGAGGCAACCCTTCACACTCTGGATTGCAAATGTGCCTTGGCTTTTTATCTCCAGAGAACTCGAGAGCACAGAAAAGCTTCTTTTCATCTCCTTTGACTCGAGTCACCTGGGGTTGCCAGTATCCAAACGTACTCTTTCCAGGTGGATAGCAGACTGCATCTCCTTTGCTTATGAAAAGGCAGGACTCTCGAGAGAGAGTCACGTCACTGTACATAATGTTCAGGCCATGGCTGCCTCTATGGCAAATCTACGCTCTATACTAATTGATGAGATATGCAAAGCAGCAACCTGGTCTTCTGTCCACACTTTTTCTGCTCACTATTGCCTGGACAAGGACTCCCGCCAGGATGCCTTGTTTGGCCAAGCTGTTCTTCAGCATCTTTTTCAGGCTTAGATCAACTCCTACCCTCTGTCCCGGGTTTTGATACCAGACATCCTTGGAGGATACATGACCTCCTTAGTTATACCTGTGATTCCACAGCCGACTCTGAGGTCATCTCTCTGGCAACTCCGAGGTAGGGAGTCCCATATGTGAAGACTACATTCCTGCTTGTTCCTGGAGATAGCGTAGTTACTCACCTGTAACAGGTGATCTCCGGGAACAGAAGGAATTTAGTCTTCACAACCCACCCTCCTCCCCTAGGAGTTGTAGGGCTTCTTCTTTTTCTCCTTCTCTCCTTTTATCTCAGCTACAAACTCAACTGAGGAGGGAGATCTGGAAAGGCAGGAAGGCATCTACGCAGGTGCAGTGGGATGCTCCCAAAAGCTTTTCTATTGGACACCTGGGGGGCGTTCCCACGCGGGCTCCATCAGTGCCGACATTACCCCATATGTGAAGACTAAATTCCTGCTGTTCCTGGAAATCACCTATTATAGGTGAGTAAATACGCTTTACCTGCTCTACTACATTTATTAATTTATAGACGTCTAGCGTATCTCCCCTCAGCCGTCTCTTTTCCAAGTTGAAGAGCCCTAACCTTTTAAACCTTTCTAATAGGGGTATCCTTCCATCCCCTTTATCATTTTGGTGTCTCTTCTCTGTACCTTTTCTAATTCTGCAGTATCCTTTTTAAGATATGGTGACCAGAACTGCACACAATATTCAAGGTGCGCTTGCACCATGGAACAATACAGAAGCATTATAATTTCCTTGGTTTCATTCTCCATTCCTTTCCTTATGATTCCTAGCATTCTATTTGCTTTCTTGGCTGCTGCTGCACACTAGGTGGAGGGTTGCAAAATAATATCCATGATGACACCAAAATCTTTTTCCTGGGTGGTGGTTCCTAATGTGGAACCTTGCATCGCGTTACTATAGTTCGAGTTGTTCTTTCCTAGGTGCATTTATCAAGGTCTTCTTGCAATTTTTCACAATCCTTTTATTTCTTTATCTTTATTTCAGAACTTTATATACCGCCCTTCATTACACCAGGGTGGTTTACAATTCAAAACTCAGCCGTAGTAGAGTATGGTGGAATCAAGAAATGGAAAGGAACTACAATGCTGACTGGATAGCAATACAATCATACAATAGTGAAGGAGCAGGAGATTAATGAAGAGGAGAGGCATAGGCAGAGGATTTAAGGATAGGGAGAGTGGAGGTCATAGGCAACCTGAAAGAGGTGGGTCTTGAGAAGGGACTTGAATTTTTGGAATGAGGGTTCTAGCCAGATGTCCGTGGGCAGGGAGTTCCAGAGTGATGGGCCCAGATAAAAGAAAGTGGAGTTGCGAGTAGAGTCCAAGTGTGCCTGTGAAACTGAGGGGAAATTAAGCCAATTAAGGTGAATGGACCTTAAACTGTGGGAGGGAGTTTGAAACCGAAGGGAGCCAACCAAATATAGGGGAATATGATTGTGAAGAGCTCTTTGAGTCAGAATGAGTACCTTGCATCGAATGTGGAAATTGCTGGAAGCCAGTGTAAGTGGAGAAGCAATGGAGTGATGTGGTTGTAGCATGATGCATGGTGAATTAACCTGGCAGTGGTGTTCTGTAAGAGCTGGAGGCGATGGAACTGATAAAGGGGAATGCCTGTAAAAATGGCATTGCAATAATCAATACGGAAAACTACTAAAGCCAAAAGGAGAGTAGTGAGCTCTGAGGGTGTTAGAAATGGACGAATGGATCTCCGAAGATGAAAAATAACAACGGCGTATGGTGATAGATAAATGTTCCTGGAAAGTTAAAGCAGAATCAAGTGTTACTCCAAGATGTTGAATCGAGAAGACCAATGGAATTGATACACCTGAGAAAGAGAGTGCAATGAAGGGACAGGAGGGACCAAGAGAGAACCAGATAGCTGATGTTTTTGTGGGGTTAAGGTGGATGAAATTTGAAGTAAGCCAGTCAGAGACACGGGCTAAACAGATGTTTAAAGGCTGCACGTTAGAGGTGTGGGGAGCAGTGTGATGAACTATAAGAATATCATTGGCAAAGTAGTATGCGGAAAGCCCAAACTGCTGTATCAACAGAGCCAGGGGTGCCAGGAAAACATTAAAAAGCAAAGGGGCAAGCACCGAACCCTGAAGTACAACACAATGTAGGGAGATAGGGTCTGATGAGGTGGTGCCAGATACAACAGAGAAAGATCTGCAAGAAAGGAATGAGTGGAACGAGCGAAGGACCAGGCCGTGGATAGCAGCTTCCCTCAGACGAGATAGAAGGGCGGTGTGGTCAACCAAGTAAAACGCGGAGGAGAGATCGAGCAAAACAGCAAGACTAACATCACCCTGATCATGAGAGTCATGAAGTTCATTAAAAAGAGAAAGTAAGATTGTTTCTGTTCTATGACCAGGTCTAAAACCAGATTGGTGGGGGTATAGAAAGTAAGTGGACTCAAAATGACAAGAAAGCTGAGAAATACAAATTTTTCAAGGAGTTTAGATACAAATTGCTAGCATGGTGGGATCTAGAGAAGGTTTCTCAAGTAGTGGACGAACTAGCACTTTGCTTTGATCTTTACTGCTTGTGCAGACGGATGATGAAATGCTAAAAGAAATCAGGAAAGCTAACCAAAGTTACAACACAGTATTAATGGGCGATTTCACTTTTCTTAAATCATGGGATACATCTGGTCTGGGCTTCCAAGATAATATTTTTAAACAATGCCCATGCTTACTGTAAATTTTTAACCTTTGCAGCTGCCTCTTTCAGAGTTTTCTAAACTATTTTCCTCATTTTATTTTTGAAAGACGATAAGTACTATGGATTTCCTTGCAGTCCTGTTTAATTTATTTCAGATTTGATCATGCTATGGTCACTATTGCCAATTAGGCACCACAACCTTATCTCTTGAACAAGATCCTGTTTTCCATTTAGGACTAGGTCCAAAATAGCTTCTCCTCGGTTCATGAACCAGCTTCTCCAAGAAGCAGTCATTTATTTCATCTAGAAACTTTATCTCCCTAACATGTCCTGCTGTGACACTGACCCACTCAATAGAGGGGTAACTGAAATCGCCCATTAATACTGTGTTGTAACTTTTGTTAGCTTTCCTGAATTCTTTAGCATTCCATCATCCGTCTGTTCATTGTGGCCAGGCGGTCGGTAGTACACCCCCACTGCCATTGCCTTTCCCTTTTTACATGGGATTTCTATCCATAGAGATTCTACAGTGTATTTTGTTTCCTGTAAAACCTTAATCCTATTTGACTCAATGCTCTCTCTAACATAGAGCGCAACCCCTCCACCAATTTTATCTATCCTATCATTTCCATATACTTTGTACCCAAGTATCACAGTGTCTCATTGGTTGTCCTCCTTCCACCAGGTCTCTGAGATGCTAATCATTTCTAACCTTTCATTTAGTGCTATATATTCTAGCTCTCCCATCTTATTTTTTAGACTTCTAGCATTTGCATACAGGCATTTTAGAGGATGTATTTTATTCATATTAATCTGGCTATCAGGTGATGGGGTAATTTGGAATCTTTCTGCTCTGTCCTTAAGGGCATCTGGGTTACCTTTATCTTTATTGGAACCTCTCTGTTGGGATACCCAACTTCCCTCTTTCTACTATCCTTCAAGGATACATCCTTCCAAACCATGTGCTCTTCGGCGACTATTGGCTTTCCCCTATTATCTAGTTTTAAAAGTTCCCGGTTGAGGTGGAGCCCACTCCTTGAAAAGCCCCTCTCTTCCCCAGAATGCTGCCCAGTTCCTAACAAATCCAAACCCTCTTCTTTGCACTATCATTTCATCCACACATTAAGACTGGAGCTCTGCCTGCCTTTTGGGTCCTGCACGTGAAATGGGAAGCTTTTCAGAGAATACTACCCTGGAGGTTCTGGCCTATATTTGGCCTCTAATACCCCCCTCCAACACTTTACTAGGTCATTAGTATCAACATGCTCCCCAGCACTATGTAGAACCTTGCCTAGGTGGCTCATGAAGTCTGCTATCTTCGCATCAGGCAGGCATGTTACCATGTGATCCTCACGTCCACCAGGCACCCAGCTATCTACATGCCTAAAGATCAAATTGCCAACTATAATGGCCATCCTAACCCTTCCCTCATGGGCATATGTCCCTGGAGAAACCTCCTTGGTGCGAGATGGTTTTACATCACCCGGAGGATGGGTCCTAGCTAAAGGATCACTTCTTGCTACACCAAGGTAATGCTCTCCTTTCATATGACCTCTTTCCTGCATGGCAACTGAGGGGCTGCCGAACTGGAGATGGGACTTCAGTACTACGTCCTTGTAGGTCTCGTCTATATACCTCTCTGTATTCTTTATGTCCTCCAATTCTGCTATTCTAGCCTCCAGAGATCGGACTTGTTCCCTGAGGTCAAAGCGTTCTTTGCACCTAGTGCACATTTAAGACCCCTCACCAACTGTGAAAAAAATCATACATGCAACACTCAATGCAAAAGACTTGATAGCCCCATCTCGCTGCTGGACTGCTGTCTGCATCTTGGTTTTAAGATTTTGTTTAGCTATTTCAGTTATCTACTTAAAGTTGCTAAGGATTCTTGTACTGATACAACTTTACCTAATTAAGGAACTTTGTTCATTTCAATTAATTTCAGGGTCTTAATTAATCTATAGTCTCCTAGTGCAATGAGTGGTTTGAGTTTTTTGCTGTGTGCACATATTGCTTCAAGTACCGTAGAGAGATAGTCGGTTGTGTTTCCAGGGGGTCTTTAGGTGAGGGAGATGCTAAGGTGTTTGTTGGCTATGATGATTGTGTTGGATTCTATCGTGTTTGCGGTAGAGATTGTTTTAAATCTGTATTCTTTTTTGGTTAGTATTAGCACTCCTCCTCCTCTCTTTGTGGCCCTGATGCAATTAAATGCTGTGTAACCTTCTAGGTGATTTGATTCAATATTACCTGGTCAGAGTGATCTAGCCAGGTTTCTGTGATACATATTATATCTAGCCTTTTGTCATGTATGAGGTTGAGGATAGTATTTAGTTTGTTTCTGATGGATCTAGCGTTTAGTAGGGCACATTTAATATTGGTTGTTGTGATTGGGTTAGTGTGTATTTTATTTGTGAGGTGGGTATGTGTAGTTTGTGCGATGTTATGTGGTTTGTGGACTGGCAGCTTAGTATGTTGGTGTTCTTTAGAGAGTGGTACGTTTGGTATCCATTTAGGTTGGGTGGTATGCAGATGTAACAGGAGGATTTGTTTGTTTGGTCCCATGCCCTGTATGTATGGTGCAAAAGTGTGTAGGAGTGTAAGGTATGCAATGAGGTAGTGTTGAGTGGGATGCATTTTACACCCTTTACTGACCTGGGATTAAGTTGAGTTGTATCCCAGTGGTGGTAAGGTGTTTGATCCTTTTCTTGTGGTTCTATGCTTGCCTGTTCCTTTGGTAATGTTTCTCTCGTCTACTTAGTTCTAATCTAGTGTTGGCGTTTATAATGTGTGTGGTTTGTTATTTCACAGCTCCCAGAGAAGCAAACAGGGTATGTGTTAGTGATGGGGTAATTTGTTATTTATTTATTTATTTAAAGTTTCTTTTATACCGCACTATTCGGCATCAGCGCGGTTTACATAGAACAAAAACATCTCAGTACATTTAACAAGTATGAGTTTACAGATAACAGTTTAAGAACTGGGATACTCTATTTGTAGAACCATTCCATAAACTATTTACATAAGATCAACAAAAACATATGTATTTAAATGTACATGAGATCAACAAAAACATAAGTATTTCTAAGTGTATATACAACTGCATTGCGTAATTCTAATACATTTGGGTTTTTGTTAAGCATTGGAGGTATATGTTGCAGGTGATCTATGTTACGGTGGCTGAAAGTATTCCGTGAATAAATAGTGCTTGATAGCCTTTCTGAATTGTTTAATATCTCGTATTGCTCTAATATCTGGGGGGAGTTTATTCCAGCATCTAGGAGCAAAAGAATTAAATGCCCTGTTGATTGTTGATTGGGACCAATTTGTGGATTCGCTGGGTATGACTAGCATGTTTTCAGTGAGAGGTCTTCTTGCTCTTGTACTAGGTGCTTGACAGATGAGGTCAGCGATCGTTGATGACGAAATTTTATAGAAGGCCTTGAATGTGATAAGGAGCACTTTATAAGTAATTCTGCATCTTATTGGGAGCCAGTGTAGGTCCATTAGGATTGGCGTAATATGGTCTCTTCTTGATGCACCAACTAAGAGACGTGCCGCAGCATTCATTGCTAGTTGCAACGGGTTGGTGGTGTTCATTGGTAGGCCATGTAAGACAATATTTGCATAGTCAAAGTGAGGAGTGACTATTGCCTGGAATATTGAACGGAAGTCATTCGCTTCTAACATGGGTTTTAGGTGGCGTAGGCTTTTTATCTTAAAGTAAATCATTTTTACTGTACTTTTTATATGCTCAGTAAAATCTAGCCGTTGATCTAGTATAACACCTAGGTAGCGGATTGACTTCTTGATTGGGAGCTCAGCGTCTCTTACTTTGAGTGAAACTGGTGGGGAGAATAGCTTGTTTCTGGTGACAACCAAGACTTCTGTCTTTTTGAGATTAATTTGCATGTTTTGGGCTAAGAGCCAATCTGTTATTGCATTGAAACAGTTGGTTAAGTTAGTGTAATTTGGACTCGTGGTGTCAATCGGAGTGAAGATAAGCACATCGTCTGCATAGATGAGGCAAGATACATTGAAGGATTTGGTGATTTGGCAGATTGGCTGCATATATATATTGAAAAACAGCGCAGAGAGGGAGGATCCTTGTGGGACTCCTTGCGTTTGGAGGAATGGTTCAGATGTGTTTGAGCCAATGCGAACTTGTTGCTGTCGATTTTCCAGGTATGATTTACACCAGTTCAATGCTAGACCTTGAATACCCTTTTCAAAGAGTCGTGATAGTAGTATCTTGTGGTCGACTGAGTCAAATGCGGCCGATATATCGAGGAAAATCATTGCCACACCTGACTTTATGTTATTGATCGTGATGATTAGTGTATTGATTAAGGAGGTCATGAGGGTCTCGACGCCATGTGCTTCCCTGAATCCATGCTGGCTCTGATCTAACGGGGAATATGTGTCAATATACTGCTGTATTTGGCGTTGAGTCTCCTTCTCCAGTATTTTGGCAAGTATCGGGATACTGGAGATTGGACGATAGGATTTATTCTTTCCTGAAGCAATGAGGTTAGTGGTGAGGTAGTAATGTTCTGTTAGTAAGAACTACGGGCTATTCAGCATATATTATCTGTCATGTTAACTAGCACATTTTGCTTACAGTATTTGTTAGCTTTTACATTCAATGTTGTTGCAAACAGGCAGTGAGGTAGCAAACAAACAGTGAGGTAGTAAGTGCATCTATTTGGTATACAGCATTTGTAATGTCATGCAAAGCTTTGGAGGCGAGTCAGCACATGTACTATCAAGCAATGAGGTAGTAAAAGAGCAGTTTATTCTTTGTTTCACTTATCATGATCTGTTTCGGTATTCTTCTGCGTTGTAGGGGATAGTTCTTGGACCGCGCCTAAGGTCCGCGCCAAAGGGCCCTCTGGCGAGGCCCTCAGGAGCGGGCACGTGCGATGGCGCTCTTCTTTTAAAGATGCTGGCGGTGGCGGGAAGGTGGCTTCCGCTCCACCCCGATCGCTCGGGGGAGCTGGAAGGAGGTGCCAGGTGGTGTCTCTCTGCGCCCGATGGCGCTCTTCTTTTAAAGATGCCGGCGGTGGCATCTTTGATTGATCGTTGACCCCGGTTTTGTGAGTCACATCAGGAGCTGCACTGTGGAGTATGCCCGTTTATCAGACCCATCATGGGATGTAGCCGAAGATGAAATAGAAGCATTTCTGGGACTGGCATATCTAAGAGGTTTCATGAATGCCAAATCTTTCCAATTGATTTGATGTGGTCCGAAACTTATGGCTGTGCAGCATTTAGGCAAACAATGTCACGAAACAGATATGAAGAAGTAAAGAAATTCATGCGATTTGATGTCAGAGCTTCACGGCAGGAAAGAGTGAAGTGTGACAAATTCGACCTAATGACATGGGTGTTATCCAGATTTGTTGATAACAGTCAAAAGTGTTACGTACCAGAAGAATCACTTACTGTAGATGAACAACTATTCCCAACGAAAAGCATATGCAAATTCATGCAGTACATGCCAAATAAGCCAGATAAATTTGAAATAAAGTTCTGGATCTTGGCAGAATTGCAGTCCAAATACTGTTTGAATGTGAAACCGTATACTGGGAAAGATGATGAAAGAGTTTGCAGTTTAGGAACGCATGTGGTCATGACTCTAATACAGCCATATTATCAGCGAGGATACAATGTTACAGTCGATAATTTTTTTACGAGCCGTGACCTCGCTGAGAAACTATTGGAGAAGAGCACTTCATTGGTCGGGACCATTCCTCTGAATTGCAGAGAACTACCATCACTTACAAAACTTGAACTGTACCAATCCAAGTTCTACACCAATGGATCAATGACCGTAGTACAGTAACAGATGAAACAGAAGAAGACTTTTGCCGTTTTGTCGACTTTGCACAAAGGTGCGATATGTGAAACCAGTGGCAAGCTGAAGCCTGAAAGTGTGTTGTACTACAACTAGAATAAATGCGGTGTCGACATGCTGGACTCAATGTGCCATCAAATGTCCACCAAATCTGCATGTCATAGATGGATACTAGCCGTTTTCTTCAATATTCTCGACTTCGCGGCCATCAATGCCTGGATTATTTTCTGCAAGCAAATCGGTTTCACCATGCCAAGGAGACAGTTTCTTCACACACTGTCGGAGCAGCTGCGACAAACTTGTGCTGCTCGACATTCGTACTCTGACTCAATGCCAGCCACTGTTGCGACAAACAAACTGGCAAAGCGAGTAACGTGTGCAGTCAAGGCCAACTGCAAACGAAATCGCACTGTCACACTGTGCGATAAATGCAAGCGTCCAGTTTGTGGACAGTGTCTGTCGACAATCTGCGCCAGTTGCGCATAGACTCTAAATGTACAATAGCAAACCATACATGCTTATCCTGTTTGTTAACTGACATGGACTTTGCAGTTACATTTGAATTTGCAGTTACTTTTAAATTTAGTTAACACTGTTCTTATGGTAGTCGTTGTAAGAAAACTTGTGAAAACCACTCAATTTTCTTGGTTGCATCAATTGACGTACTTTGGGGCTTCTAGGTATAAATTCATTTTCCCTCTAGGTGGGGCATCTGTCATTAATTTTCAATGCACATATTTGAACATCTTAACCTTGCTAACAAAGTCATGGAACATAACTGACATGGTTCCAGCAGTGGCGCTGGTATACAACTTTGAAGATGCATTTGCGTCAATTGACGTATTTGGGGCTTCTAGTGTTAAAATCAAACAGAACCTCTCAGCAAATAGTCTGCAACCCCTCATCAGATCTGACACAAGCACCAAACCAAGGACGAGAGGCAACTCAGACACCATCGATACCCCCAAAGCATTCACCAAAGTAAAGCAAGACACCTCAGGAAGAGCATTATCCCTGGCTGAGCCTGCTCCCGGATGACCTACGATCAACTATGGACCTCAAGGATTTCAGGAAGCAGCTCAAAACTACGCTCTTCATTGAACACTATAGTGGCATCACATGAACTGACGAATGGCCCCACGGTCTACCTCCCAATCCCCTGACCCCCTCTGTACCCCTCCCTGTATATATTCCTTGTACAGAGCTCACTCTGTAAATATCTGCACCTTATCACATATTAGGGCACCTTGTTTCTCTTTAGGATGCCTTGTCTCTCTTTAGGATGCCTTGTCTCATGTTAGGACACCTTGTCTCATGTTAGGGCACTTTATCACATATTAGGGCACCTTGTCTCTCTTTAGGATGCCTTGTCTCATGTTAGGGCACTTTATCTCACGTTAGGTCAGCTTATCACATATTAGGATGCCTTGTCTCTCTATAGGACACCTTGTCTCATGTTAGGCCACCTTATCACATATTAGGGCACCTTGTCTCTCTTTAAGACGCCTTGTCTCATCTAGATCTGCCCAAATTGGATTATAACTATTAATTATTTGAGACCACAAGGACACAAATCTACCTGAATTTTCCCTGTAATCAGGAAAGGTTTTAGCCAAATCAAATACTTCTTTAGGACTCCAATTTGCAGGTACAGTCATTGCACCTGTAGGTCCTGTTGGATATACATGAAAAGGATATGCAGGTACTATATCTTCTTCTACAGGTTTTGCAGTTACAGAACATGGATCATTATGTCGGCGTAAAACAGTCTGAAGAAAACTTATATCACCATATAATTGATCACATTTTTCCTTATAGGTTATATAATGCTTATCCAGATCTTTCTCAATATTATCAATAAGTTTACTAGAAATTCCCAATTCCTTTGTAGCAGAAATATTATTCCTTACTATTCCCTTTAAGGTTTCTATCATATGTACAATACTTTCTATCTCACGGCTAAGAAGTGCATTCACTTCTCTAAGCTGAGAAACATTACAATTACTGAAATCTTCAAACTTTGCATCCCCCAATATCTTCTGTTTATTCCTTATCTCTTCTCTTAGTTCTGCTGCACGAGTGATCCTCCCCCTTCCAGATGTTACATGACTCTCAGAAGAAACAGGGGGAGACGATGGGGATGCACTTGGGACTATTCCAGCTCCAACTACCAATGCAGCCACATCTGCATCATATTCTGGAGAAAGAATGGCTGGGAATTTCCCTGCCCGTTCACTATCATTCTCCTGTGATTCACTCGCTTTACCAGCATTCTTTAACACAAACAAATCATTTTTCGTATCATGTGCCATTCGTTGCCACCAATTAAACACTAGCCCTTCACGGGCTAGCCCCTACCAGTCAGCTTTTGTTCGCTAACGAATGGCAAGATCCTACAACAGGAAGGCAGGGCCAACTCACCTGAACTCGATTACCCCAAGGATTCAAGAATTCACCTACCCTATTCAGTGCTGCTTTAAATCAGGATCTTTCAAGCTACCCCGTGAATCCAGGAAAAAGGGTTCTACTCCAGTATGTAGATGACCTGCTAATAGCCACCAATTCGAAAAGTGAATGTTTACAAGCCACCAGTGATCTCTTGCACCTCCTGAATGAAGCCGGATACAAGGTCTCCAGGGCCAAGGCTCAGCTGTGCCAAACTGAAGTTAAATATCTGGGATTCCAATTGTCCAGCGGAATCCGACACTTGGGACCAGAACGCAAAGAAGCTGTATGCAATATTCCTACTCCAACCACCAGGAGGCAAGTGAGAGCTTTTCTGGGGGCTGCAGGTTATTGTCGAATATTGTCGCGGCGCCCCGTCCGTCTAGGCGGCTGCCTAGTGGGATGCGCCGGTCATCACTCTTTTTGTGTAGTTGTGGCCTGCTTTGTAAGCAGTACGAGTGGATGAGGACACAGGACAATTTGTAAAAATAAATTGCTTTTTATTGTTTTCTTCGTGGAATCAATTTTTGACAAATGACCATGATAAGGCAAACCAAAAATATAACCAAAAATAGGATACTTTCTCCAGTAACTTTCTTAGCAAAAACTCTCCAAGTAGTTTTCTCCACTCTTGTTAATTTTGCCTTCTTCCATTTAACAAAACCAGCAAAATACTGTTAAGTGCACAGTTCAACAAAACTTCAATAAGACAGTTTTGAATTCACATTTTCAGCTGCTGCAGATTAGGATACCAGCCATGTGCTGCCTCTTAGTTTAAAACCAATAGCCTTCTTAACCGGGCTTTAGCAGTGGTAAAACTGGCTGCTTTTAAACACGAGGTTTCTATCTTTTTGACTGCCCTTCTCCTAGGCATTCATTGACACCAGCACATATGTTATCTTCTTAACCTGTATCATACAGCCTTCCATAAAAGCATTAAACATTACTCACACAAAGTCCACACTCCATTGACTCTGATGAAGACACTGGACTGTCTGGATAAAGCTCCACTTCCATTTCCTCCGGTGAACTATAAAGCTCAGGGCTTGGGGCAACTTCTGGCACACTCTGCTGCACTTCTTTTAAAAGTTTAAAAAGCTTTCCCCATTTTAGCTTCTGGCTCCCCCTTTTAACTGGGTCAGAACCTCTTGCCCTTCTCTCCCTTAACAACTCCGCCTCAGGGAATATATGAGTTGTTGGGCCGGCAGAAACCCTCCTTTTATCAGACTTTCTGTACTGTCTGTTCAAGGGCCCAGGACTTGAGCTGCTGCCTTCAGAATCAGACATATAGTCCTGACTTCTTCCCCAGCTCCTTTCTTGCCCACAACCTTGACACTTGCCTTGGGAGTTGTGGCTGGTCCCTTTTGAACCACCAGGTCTCACAGCCTTGTAATGCTGCCTCTTCCCCTGGTCTCTCTGGACTCTCTGCCTCTCCTCCTGGCTTCTGGCCTGCAGTCTTTCCTGCCCTCTGGCAGTCTCTCTCTGCAGTCCTTCCTGTGCCCGAGCACGTCCTGCTTGCTCTGCCTGTTCAACTGGTTCTCTTCCTTGTTCTGCCGGTTCTGCCTCACTTCCTGTGTGACGCAGCTTAAATGTTCTGTGGCTTGTTTCCTTCCCTGGCCCCACCCTCTCTCTGCCTGCAACCGTTCTAGAGGCTGGGTGTGGCTTCAGGCTAGCCCTGCTAGTGTGTGCTTTAGTTTTTCTTTCTGTTTGGGAGCCATGCTTTGGTGAGCCCATCCCCCGTTTATGAAAAAAAAACTTTTTTTTCAGTTTTAAAGGGCTCTGCTGCATGTGCATCACCACAATATGGATACCCAACTTTGCGCTGTTGTATCAAGCCACCAAAGGAATGGAGAGGTCTCCGTTGGAATGGGGACCTGAACAGGATGCAGCATTTTGATCTTTAAAGACTGCCTTGATGTCATCACCAGCCCTGGGCCTACCAGATGTCCAGAAACCTTTTCGCTTCTATGTTCATGAGTCACAAGGAAATGCTTTGGGAGTGTTGGCTCAATCTCTCGGATCTTGGCAACAGCCAGTGGCCTATTTATCAAAACAGTTGGATACAGTTGCAAAAGGCTGGCCCCCTTGTTTAAGAGCCATTGCAGCCACAGCCCTCTTAGTGAGCGAAGCTGACAAGCTCACTTTGGGACAGAATCTTCAAGTCATCGTACCACACTCTGTCTTGACCCTTATGGAGCACAAAGAGAACTTCTGGCTCACAAATTCGCGAATGTTGAAGTATCAAAGTATGCTGTGTGAGAATCCACGATTGCAATTGATGGTCAGTCAAGCTTTGAACTCTGCTACGTTATTACCAATTGGTCCTGGCCTCCCCGATCATGACTGTCTGGAAATTATGGACACTGTATTCTCATGTCGCCCGGATTTGACTGATGTTCCTTTGGAAAACCCAGAACGGACTTTCTTTGTGGATGGAAGTAGTCCCATCATCAATGGACATCGTTGCGCAGGGTATGCAGTGGTGACCCTTGATCTGGTAGTTGAGTCCTCAGCTTTGCCCCCCCTGGGACTTCAGCACAGAAAGCTGAACTGATAGCTCTCACTAGAGCACTGAAAATAGGAAAAGGGCTCCGTCTAAATGTGTACGCAGATTCCAAGTATGCCCTTACAACCTTGCATGCACATGGGGCCCTGTACAAAGAATGGGGGTTGATAACCTCAGGAGGCAAGTCCATTAAGTATGGCCCCGAGATATTGACATTATCAGATGCATACTGCCTACAGACCCCAGAGTTCAGGAAAAGTAGAGCGTATGAATAGAACCCTGAAGTCTCAGTTATCTAAACTTTGTCAAGAAGCTCACCTGAAGTGGCCCCAGGTTCTTCCTATAGCCCTTCTTAGGATATGCTTAGCCCCTACCAAGTCTTTAGGAGTTTCCCCTTTTGAGATTCTGTATGGGCGACCCCCGCCTATTGTACAAGGAATAAGAGGAGATATGAAACAGATTGGATCTGAAATTACTAGATAAGAACTATTGGCTTTAAGTTCTGTTTTGCAGAGTCTTCATACGTGGGTACAAGATCAGCTGCCCATCAATCTAACAGAACCTCTGCATCCTTTCAAGCCTGGAGTCTCGGTGTGGATCAAAGAGTGGAGAAATGGAAGGGACCTTATGTTGTCATCTTATCAACCCCAACTGCAGTTAAAGTTGCAGAACTCGAACCCTGGATTCATCACAGTCAAGTAAAGCCAGCAGCTGTTGATGACACTGTAGAACGCAAAACAGCTACAAAAGTATTGCAATATTAACCTATACCCCAAAATGATGCTTTTACGCAAGTATAATATGTGATTTAATTCTCACCCTTCCTCACTTGCGGGTGAGAATAATCAAAAGGGGGAATGTGGCAGGCTAGGGCCTACAATAGCCTGTGAACCTATGGGAGGCCTGTAAGCTAGGCCTGAGTCCCTACCCCCACCTGAGATTAATAGTGCTGAGAAAGACCAAAGTCAGTGAAAGTCTGAGTATCTGCCTTAAACTGCTTTAAACTGCTTTTTGATAAGTTTGTATGAATCCTTTATTAAATTCTTTTGTGCTGATGATAGATATGTTCCAGAGTTCTGTGTTCTCACATTCTCTGAGCCAGAAATGACCTTGTAGTAGAAATGTATCTATGTCTAGAAACTGAGCCTTTGTTAGAATAGCCTGAGAAGGGGGAACAGGGTGCTAGGCCCAGAGAAGGGTCCCTGATTGGATGGGTGCAGGGGGCGTTGGGACCAATAGAAAGCTTGCCTGTATCAAACTGTGAGAATTGTATATAAGGAATTTGTGTCTGTTCTCCATGGCTCAGTCACTTTTGGATGTTTTCCTGTCTGAGCTTTGTGCACAATAAACTGGCTTGGATCTTTGAACTGACTCCTGGTATTATTTATTGCATGCTTATCAGCTGCTACACCATCACCTTTACATTGACATTCCCTGGTACTCTATCCAGCATTTGAGTTACAGCCATTTTCCTGCCTTAAGGTGCATGCTTTCCACCTTAGGGCACCTTGTCTCTCTTTAGGATGCCTTATCTCATGTTAGGGTACCTTATCTCATGTTAGGGCACCTTATCACATATTAGGACGCCTTGTCTCTCCTAAGGACGTCTTGTCTCATGTTAGGGCGCCTTGTCTCGTGTTAGGGCACCTTATCTCATGTTAGGGCGCTTTGTCTCACATTAGGGCAGCTTATCACATATTAGGATGCCTTGTCTCATGTTAGAGCACCTTATCACATATTAGGGCACCTTGTTTCTCTTTAGGATGCCTTGTCTCTCTTTAGCATGCCTTGTCTCATGTTAGGACACCTTGTCTCATGTTAGGGCACTTTATCACATATTAGGGCACCTTGTCTCTCTTTAGGATGCCTTGTCTCATGTTAGGGCACTTTATCTCACGTTAGGGCAGCTTATCACATATTAGGATGCCTTGTCTCTCTTTAGCTCGTCTTGTCTCTCTTTAGGACACCTTGTCTCATGTTAGGCCACCTTATCACATATTAGGGCACCTTGTCTCTCTTTAAGACGCCTTGTCTCATGTTAGGGCACCTTATCTCATGTTAGGGCACCTTATCACATATTAGGACACCTTGTTTCTCCTTAGGACGTCTTGTCACCTTACCACACTTGGTCCTGTTAGCTCACGTTAAATGGCCCAAGCATGCTAATGCCGCCCCCCCCCCACCCGCTCACTGCCTTATATGGCTTCAGGCACCTTAACGCTGCTCTTACCACCGGTGACTTTACCGCGGTTTAGTAAACATACCCCTATGTTTTGCAAGATCATTGTTGGATCTTTGTGTTTTGGTTGTCTGTCAAGGAAAATAAAAATAATAAAATTACGAAGTGGAAGCTGGGGGGGGGGGGGGGGGGCAGAGTGAAGGCAGAGCTTGGGCACTCCCAAACAAAATGGTATTGCTTTCTACCCCTTCACTTCTCTTCCCTCTTTAGTATTTCTATTAAACCCCTTCACTCTTTTTCCTTTTTTCCTCCTGTTCACTCCTCTTTCCCTTTTATTCTCTCTATTTTTGTTCCCCTTTTCTCTTATCTCAATGTGAGGCTCTGGTTGCTAGGGTCTGCATATATCCTAGATACCATGCTCGGCTCACATTGTTGGATTGGCTGTCTAAATAGCCATTGTCAAAGTAGGAGTAACTGTGCTTTCTGCTTGGGTAATGCGATGTTTTCATCACTGGACTGAGACTTGAATGACAGTCTCTGCCTCTCTGACCAAATACTGTTGTCCCTGCCTGGGAGATGGGCTGTTATGACAGGACCTTTTGAGAACACTTCCTGCTGTGATTCTGCTGCTGAATTCTGACAGTGAGCACAGAGTGAAGGCTTTGTAGTGCCCCAGATACTGCTGTCACTGATTGCTGCGGATATTGATTTTTTATTGTCTGAAACCAGCAGACGCAGAGCCTGCAGCTACATTTCTTCAGGACATGGCTAGGGACTCGGAGAAGAGCAAGCAGAAATGGAGTGCAGTACACGCCTTCCTGCGTTGTAACATGAACCCAGAAACCCAGCGCATTGTGGTCTTCGTTATCCTGCTCTTCCTCATCCTGATTAACATGGTACTGATGTTTCTGCTAGCATTTCAGTAAGGTAGCAGGCAGCATGGATTCCCTGAGGCATAGATTCAGCAGGTCAGAATTGCATGGGCAGCTGAATTCTGCCTTCCAGTGTCTTCTGCATCTCAGCCATCTGGCTGAAAAGATAAAAAATCCTTTGGCTATTTATTTCATGTTTGACTTATTATTTGGAGCTCCTCGGTTAAGCTGCCTGTAAAAATACAATAAACTGCTCTGATACACTCATGAATTCTCTTCGGGAACAGAAAACCTTGCTAACAACGTGACTACTGTCCCAGGAGATAAGGCCTTGATAATACTTATAAATGTTCTCCCAGAACAGAAGACCTTGATAATGCCTATATATGCTTTCCTGGGGCAGAAGGCCTCTGAAAAATATTGTCAGTGCTGTCCTTTGACAGTGTATCAGTTAACATCTGCTCTTTCACTTGCAATATAGATGGTACTGATAATGCTTGTAACTGATCTCCTGGGACAAACGCCCTCCTATAAGAGCTGTAAATGTCTTTCCAGGATGCACAAGACTTAATTCTTGTAATTTCTCTCCCAGGACAGGACCCAAATAACTCTACTAATTGTTTTTCTGGGAAAGAGGGCCAGTGCCAATAACTATACTAGTGAGATAGCCAGTCCTCATAACACCTGTCACTGCCTTCCTAGATCAAATGGTACCCGTTAACACCTGTCATTGCTCTTCAGAGACATACTGTAACTTGGATTGGCTGCTGTTGGAAACAGGATACTGGGCTTGATAGACCTTTGGTCTGACTCAGTATGGCATATCTTATGTTCTTATGCCATGATAAAACTTGCAACTGCTCTGCAAGAATAAATTGGCCCAACTACACTTGCAAGTGCTGTTCTGCAAAGGAGGACTCTGGCTGCTCTTATAACTACGATACTGACACAAATATTCTTCATAATACATGGTTTTGCTCTTCTAGGACAAACTGCTTTGATACAGCTGATAACTTCTGTTCTGGGACAGATAGCACTAATAAAACCTGTAATGTGTCCCCTCAGACAAACAACTCTGGCAAAACTTGTAACTGCTTCAATGGACAGACATATCTGAAAATACCTATGATTGTTCTTTGCAGACAAACGACCGTTAAAATGTCTGTAATTGCTATCTTAGAAAAGATGATCATGAGAACATTTATTACTGCTTTTTATGTGCATACATAATTAATAATACCTTCAATTACTATATTATAATAAGTGACCAAGACAACACTTGTAACTGCTGCAACAGGACAGTTGGCCTGATAATACCTTTACATGTACCTGTACCTACTCTATGAGGAGAGATAGACCTAAAAATATCTGCATCTCCAGAAAGATATGTTTGGTAATGCCTGTGTTCTGGAATAGATGATCTTGACAACACCAGTAATTGCTTTTCTTGGATAGAAGACTTTGAATATGCCCGTAACTGCTCTTCTGCAAAATACAGACTTTTTAATACTGCTGTCCTCATACAAACAACCCTCATAATACCCGTGATTGTTATTCTGTGATAATGCTTGCAACCATTTTCACGGAATAGGCAAACCTGATTATACTTGTACCTGGGACAGCAGTTATGGACATCCAATAACACCTTGCAAGCTATAAACTTGATAAAATCTGTAATTGCTATCCTGGGACAGATTATAGCTATGCCAAGCAAATGGCCCCACTAATGCTAGTGTCTGTTTTCTGTTGGGTTGGACTGAATCAGTTGGTCCTGATCAATGGCTGTAGCCAGGGCTGCTTTTACCTATGGGCCAAAAGGGCAGCTGCCCGAAGCCCCTGCCTAACAGGGGCCCAGCTGCCCATAGGTAAATTTAGCTGAAGTGCAGTCATTAGGCCTGGCCAGTGAGGTGACATCAGACAGAGGCACAGGTGTGTAGGGGGCCAGCGAAGCATGTGGTGCAAGCAGCATAGGTGGACTGAATGGAGCACTCAGCCTGCTAAGGACGCCTGCAGAGAGTCTGTGCTGCGTGCAGTCTGCAGACAGTAAAGCAAAGCCAGGACCAGGTCTCAGGAGAAACATTATCCAGCTAGGGGTAGGTGTCCTCCTTCAAAAATCACCAAAATGTAAGTGTATGCATTTGTAGGGGGGGGGGGGATATTTTTTGGTAACAATGGCATCAATGATGCTGCATCGTTGAAAAGCCTGAGCCTTCTTGGTTACTCACTCAGTTTTAGTCAGTGCTGTCAGATTTGGATCACATTTTACACCAGACACACTCACAGCTGTGCCTTGTGTGCAGAAGTGGATTAGGCAAATTTTGGACATACAAGGAGAGCTGGGATTGGTAGATGGAGAGAGAAAGCAGGAACATGAGAGCAACCCCATGTGGGGAGTGTAGAGTGGAGGGTGGGTGGGGGGGGAGATAGGGAGAGGCCTCAGGAGAGTATAGTGGGACTTACTGATTGGACAAGGGTGGTGAGGAAGATTGGGCTGGCGTCTCAGTGGGAGAGTGGAAATGCAGGGATTGATGGGAAGAAAAAGATGCCTTGGAGGAGAGAGTGAAAGCTCGGGGGGGGGGGGGGGTACATTTGAGTGGGAAGTCAAGACTGGGAATTCAAGTGGAGAAAGAGACAGGCTTGGGGTGAAGAATCATGGGAGAACTCTTAAATATATTGACCAGTACAAGTGCATGAAATGTTTTCTGTTTCTCTAATGGTGCTCTGAGTAAGCTGCATGCAGAGTCTAACTTCTCAGGGTCTCCATTGCAGTTTTTTCTACACATTTGCTAACTTGTGGTCACTTATTCTATATTTGGTGAGCACCACTGGCTCTTTATTGGTATGTTTTTTTGTTACTTGAAGGATTCTGCTAGTGTGTAGTTTCCATTCTGTGCAGGGATCTCTAGCAATCTAGCTTTTTCTGTTTACTAGTAGGAGGCATATTCATGTTCTAGCAACTCCTGGAATATTGTCTATAGGTTAGATTGTTTTAGCATTCTAGCAGGGGATGTATCATATAAGTTTATACCAGGCTGATGCACCTTTTGTTTGAGCCAGTATGGCAATTCTTACGTTCTTAGCGGTTGTGATGTGAATGCTAGGTTATCATTTGCTAAAGCTCAGGGCCGGCCCGTCCATTGAGCAAGAAAGTTTTTTGCACAGGGCCCCACGTTTCAGGGGGCCCCGCGCAAAAAACATTCTACATTAGCATAAGCACATTAAAAAAAAAACCAGCTGCCGCTGCCGCCGTGGCAGCGGCAGAATCAAATGTCCCGCCGCAGGGCCCCGCCTGCCCAGCAAAGCCTCCCTGAGCTCCCGAGTCCCTCCCAATCCGCGGGCTTTCAGAGCCGCGAGAGCTTCTCTCACCTCTCGCGGCTCTGTTAATCCCGCCGGGGCTGAAGGGAAATCCCATCAGCCCCGGCGAGATTAACAGAGCCGCGAGAATAAAGGGAAACTCTCGCGGCTCTGAAAGCCCGCGCATTGGGAGGGACTCTGGAGCTCAGGGAGGCTCTGCCGGGCAGGCGGGGCCCCGCGGCGGGACATTTGATTCTGCCGCTGCCACGGCGGCAGCAGCAGCAGCCGTTTTTTTTTTCTTTAAATCTATCATGGCTGATGGGGGGAGGGGGGTTAGGACTGGTAATGGGCTATGGGGGGTTAGGAATAGAAGTGGGCTGATGGCGGGGAGGGGGTTAGGACTGGTAATGGGCTATGGGGGGGCTAGGACTGGAAGTGGGCTGATGGGGGGTTAGGACTGGAAATGGGCTGATGGGTTAGGATGCAATGGGCTATGGGGGGCTACGACTGGAAATGGGCTGATGGAGGGGGGTTAGGATGTAATGGGCTATGGGGGGCTAGGACTGGAAATGTGCTGATGGGGGTTAGGATTGGTAATGGGCTATGGGGGGGCTAAGACTGAAAATGGGGTGATGGGGGGTCTTAGGACTGGAAGTGGGCTGATGGGGGGCTTAGGACTGGTAATGGCCTATGGGGGGGTTAGGACTGGTAATGGGCTGGGGGGTGGCTAGGACTGGAAATGGGCTGAGTGGAAGGAGGGCTTGAACTGCAAATAGCTGATGTGGACGGGGGTTTGGAATGGAAATGGGCTGTGTGGAAGAAGGGCTTGAACTACAAATAGCTGATAGGGAGGGGGGCTTGGAATGGAAATGGGCTGTAAGGGGAGGGAGCTAGGACTTGAAATGGGCTGATGGGGGTTAGGACTGGTAATAGGCTATGGGGGGCTAAGAGTGAAAATGGGGTGATGGGGGGCTTAGGACTGGAAGTGGGCTTATGGGCGGCTTAGGACTGGTAATGGGCTATGGGGGGCTAAGACTGGTAATGGGCTGGGGGGGTGGCTAGGACTGGAAATGGGCTGAGTGGAAGGAGGGCTTGAACTTCAAATAGCTGATGGGGATGGGGCTTGGAATGGAAATGTGCTGAGTGGAAGGAAGGCTTGAACTACAAATAGCTGATGGGGAGGGGGCTTGGAATGGAAATGGGCTGTGAGGGGAGCGAGCTAGGACTGGAAATGGGCTGAGTGAGGGGAGGGCTAGGACAGTAAATGGGCTGATGGAGGGCTAGGATAGGACTGGAAATGGGCTGATGGGGGTTAGGACTGGTAATGGGCTATGGGGGGGGGCTAAGACTGAAAATGGGGTGATGGGGGGCCTTAGGACTGGAAGTGGGCTGATGGGGGGCTTAGGACTGGTAATGGGCTATGAGGGGGCTAGGACTGGTATTGGGCTGGGGGGTGGCTAGGATTGGAAATGGGCTGAGTGGAAGGAGGGCTTGAACTGCAAATAGCTGATGGGGACGGGGGCTTGGAATGGAATTGGGCTGTGAGGGGAAGGAGCTAGGACTGGAAATGGGCTAAGTGAGGGGGGGGGCTAGGACAGCAAATGCGCTGATGGAGGGCTAGGATAGGACTGGAAATGGGCTGTTGGGGCGGCTGGGATTGGAAATAAGCTGATGGAGGGAGAGATTAGTATGTTAAAGCAGATGTAGAGAGAGAATGGAAAAAAACTAGAAGAGTGAAGAAAGGACAAATGGACAGCAGACGATGGAGAGTTAGCAGAAGACACGAAGAAACCAGAAGAAAGTGGCTGGAGCAATTGCAACTGAAAAAAAATGCACAAAAGGTAGAAAAATATCTCTTTATTTAATTTATTAACTGAAATATGCCAGCTCTGGGAAATGTGCATCATTAACGTCTGCGCTTTGTTTAGTACAAGAGGAAATTAATTTATAGTTTTATTTCTACAGTGTTGTTGGGCTTTTGGGGTTCCCAGTTTAATTATTGTCTTCCTGTTTCTACATTGTGATTTCTTGTTTGGTGACGGTCTATGTTCTGCACGTGTAAGTGAGCTGAGGTATTCTGTTTATGTAATTCCTATTTGACATTGCCACTTGTTCTCTTTCCCCAGTAGGTCATGTATTGTTGTTCTCTGAAATGTATTGGTTTAATATTTGTAGTGTTGCCTTTTGATAGGTAGGGTCTTGTGCTTTGTGAGTCCTGGTAGTGCTGTTATGATACGGCAGGTTTGCTATGGGTTCTAAATGGGCAGTGTTTGTAGTAGTTCCTAATGTGCCTGGCAGTTGGCACTGGATTATAGTAATGTAGAAATCTTTTAGTCTTTCTTTATCCATACACTCATTAACAGACATGTTTACTAAAAGTTAGTGTATGGTAACATTATGCAAATATTTATGCAAATGAGGCCCTTATGCAAATGAGGCCCCGCACCGAGTCTCCGCACATGGCCCCGCACCCCCCTTGGGCCACCCCTGGCTAAGCTATATAGCAGGGTCTGAGTATCATTTCTGCAGATTTAAATTGTATTACCTCGCTTCACAAGATGCCTGTTAGTGGAGAATTTCTGTTGCTGAGTGAAGATAGGAAAGAGGTACAGAAAAATCAAGAGATTCTGTGTATTGACCAAATTCTTTCTAACCACTGAGCATTCAGGTTTGTAACGGGCATTGTTATAAATAAATCTTTTGATAACAAGATAGTATAAAGTTTCTCCATATATGGGACCAAGGTTTATTTATTTTTTTAACAGGTTTTTTATACCGTTTTATCATTTCAGTCAAAGCAGTTTACATTGTAACTTACTGTAAACTTGGTAATGTACATTAAACAGGGACACAACTTGGATTTTTCTGAGGCAATAGAGGATTAAGTGATTGCCCAAAGCCACAAGGAGTGCTAGTGGGAATTGAACTCTGTTCCCAAGCCAGTGCTCTAACCATTAGGCTACTCCTAAAAGGGAACCTATTCTCAAAGGTTTGCCCAGGGCTTCATAAGTGGTTGAAGTGGCCCTGGTTTTGACTGCTCTTCCAGGCAAGACTACTTCTGATGATGTGTGCCTGCTATCCTCAAGACGGGCGTCTCTAATAATGTTCAGAACTTCTGTTTCTGGAGAGAAGGCAGCTCAATTGCTGTCCTGTAACATATCAGCCCAATAATACCTATGACTGCTCATTTGGAAAGACAGACATAATGGTATCTGTGCATCTCTATATTCTTTATCATTTGCTACTAGGATGTCATCAATGGCATCACTGAAAATGAAGTGTATTGTGAAATCATGCTAAGCCCTGGAAATGGTTTGTATTCTTTGATTCCTTCATGGCATGAGGCAACCAAAAATCAAAGCATCTGCTCTTTTTATATCTCAACCCTTTGTGTAAAAAATGACATCCTAAAATGGAGTTGAAAATAGAGGTACTTTCTCACTCATTCTGTCAGTGAAAAGGGTGCTGTATTTCTGGTAATCTAACCAGTACAGTAAACTTTCAGATTCTGAAGAGTACAGTGAGCCACAGGATGCCTGTCTCTAAAACTTCCCTGTACTTAGAGGTGTCTCCCAGAGACCACACAATGTCTGTAGTTTTGTAGCCAGGTCCCCCTGGGGGGCAGCTTAAGACTCATCCTCCCCACAGTCCAGCATCTCCCCTTTCCTACCCTCTCCCCTAGGTATCCAGCATCTCCTAACAGAGTCTCCATCGCAAGCAAGGTAATATTGTGTGGCTTTTAAATACAAGCTCTCTGCCTGAGAGCTCTTAAAGGGGTTTGCAGCCTTCTTGATGGTCTCCCTCTTAGCCACCTTTCTCTCCTTCAATCTGTTCAAAACTCTGCTGCGTGACTAATTTTTTACCAGCCTTGATATTCTTATATAACCCCTCTTCTTAAATCATTTCATTGACTTCCCTTCAGTTTCCATATTCAATTCAAGCTTCTCCTTCTGACTTATAAGTATATTCACTCTTCTGCTCCTTTCTACCTTTCCTCTCTTCTCTCTCCCTACACCACTCCTTGTGAATTCCGCTCTTCTTCTGGCTCACTTCTCACTTTGCCCTTTTCTTCCACTGCCAACTCTAGACTTCGGTCCTTTCACCTTGCTGCTTCTTATGCCTGGAACAAACTCCCTGAGTCTGAAAGTCAGGCTTCATCTCTGTCCCATTTAAAGCCAATGTTAAAGGCTCACTTCTTTAAAGATGCTTTTGAATCCTGACCCCCTTTTTCCTTGTATCTCCTTACCATCCTTCTCCTCTTATTCTTATCCTTTGTCTTGTCTGTCCTAATTACAATTTAAGCTCTCATGAGCAGGGACCGTCTCTATGTTTGCACAGCCTTGTAATCCTTTATAAATGGTTAATAGTAGTAGTAGTAGTTTGGGTTTTCATTTTTAATAGCTAAATTCTTTTTCTGGTGCTGTGTTGCAAAAGGGGAACTTTTTGTGGTGTTGGGTAAAGTTCTGCTATTAGAGTTCATTGTTTCATTTTTCTAGCCTTCCATTAATAGCAAGCTCTTTGAAATTTGACCTCATCAGCAGTTAGTGGTCTTAAATAGCTTGCAAAGGAGCTAGGCAGCTGAGTGCTGTATAAAGCTCTACAATGCCTTGCCAGTACTGGCATTCCGAACTAACAGTCTCCATTGCAAGCAAGGTAATACTGTGTGGCTTTTTAAAACAAGCTCTCTGCCTGAGAGCTCTTAAAGGGGTTTAGGTTTTCACCTCATCAGGTGTTAAACAGTGATTTAATAGAAGACATACACAGTATTGCCATGAAAGGAGAAGTGCTACTGATAGGTGTTTTCAATATGCTGGATGTTGATTGGCACATCCCTACTACAGTGTCATCTAGAAGTAAGGAGATCCTGGATTCTCTAAAGGAAAAACTATTCTGACAGCTGGTAACAGAACCCACATGTGAAGGGACCATACTGGACTTGGTGTTTACCAATGGGGAAATTGTTTCTGATGTTATAGTGGGAAATCATCTCACATTCAGTGATCACCAGATAGTGTGGTTCAGTATTAGGACTAGGGCTGATAAAATCCATTCAAAAGCAAGGGTTTTAGACTTTAGGAAAACTAACTTTGCCGAGATTTGACAATACCTCAAAGAGTTGTTAGTGGGATAGGAACAGCTGTGGGATGTAGAAAAGCAATGGGCAAAACAGAAAAAGGATATTTTAAGGGCAACAAATCTTTTTGTTAGAAATGTAAATTAATCTGAAAGTAAAAGGAGGCTGCTATGGTTCTCAAAAGAAGAAGCTGAAGTTGAAGAAAAAGAGGGTGGCCTTCATAAACTACAACAGATCACAGAGAGAGAAAGACAAACATCTATATTTGCAAAAACTTAGGGGTATGTTTACTAAACTGCGGTAATGCCATTCGCATTAGGTTCCGTGTTGATGATACAGATGCCCATATAAAGGAGTGGGCGGGGCAGCATTAAAGCTGTGTCAGATAAGGCACGTTAGAAGGCAACTTATTAGGCGCAGTACAAGGCACGTTAGAAGACACCTTATTAGGCACAGTACAAGGCACGTGCTGACCACCAAATGGGGTCTGCACCTCTCCGGGACTGCAGCGTGGTAAGATGCACTGACAGTACGTGATACTGGCACAGAGTAGCTACAGACCATGCCATTGTGCAGGTTCCGTGTTCACCCTGAGTGATAGGATGGGCGCCCAGCACTAGGTCCACAGTACATGTGGTGCTAGAGATAGGTTTTGCTGCACATCCCCAGCAGTGCCAGTGTGTGACAGGTATTCCCAGCAGTGCAGTCAAAGGTACATCTGTTCCAGCTGTGTGCTGCAGTCATATGTGGCCCTGTGGACCGGACACCACCCAGATTAGTGCGTACGCGGTGTTAAGTTCTAGTTGCCATGGGTACCTGTTATCAGGGCAGTGGGGAGTCTAGACTCGCATGAGGGCTATGTAGCACTGCCACTATGGGTCTAAGTAGTATGCCCTAAATACCTCAAGGGGCCTCAATCACCCGGTTTGTGGATGAGGGTGTGGTGGGACAGGTGGCTGCACTCTGCAGAATGGCTGTAGTACTAGCAACCACAGTCCTGCTGGCGGATGACAGCCCTCCAGGGCTGCTGGACCAGTGCCATACCTGTGACCATTGCAGACCAGCAATGATGCTTGGGGTAGGCTCAACTGCCCCACGCCACAGCCTGCCATTCATCAACAGATAGCACAGTCAGACTGCACCTGCAGCATCCTACAAGGTGTTCCCACCATGCACAGGCAAACTACAGACAGCCCACTAACCAGTCCATAGTGCATGCTCACAGGGGAACCCTGTGCACCCAGAAGTGGGATGCACAGCACAGACACCAAGCAGGTATCTCCGTGATTGGGCCCCAAAACCGGGAACCCACAGGCATCACTGGAAGCAAATAATGTGTGGCACTATGTGGGAACATAGACATGCCATGGTAACTGCTTGGTCAGAATGAGAGTGATCCCCCCTCCCCACCAGCGTGACATGCTGTGGCCACCTTGTCCATGCAGGTGGTGGTCGGCCACAACAGTGTCCAGCCATTGCCCTCCACCCTGTGCAGATGCATTCTGGCCAGTCCGCCCTGTCTTGGCCATACCCACAATACCTTGCTGCTCATTATGCACATTTTCAGGCTAACGCTGGAAGCAGTGTGAGCAATGTGGGCTCTGTGAGGTGTTGGCAGACACAAAACAATGGAGAGACATACACACACTCCCACACCTATCTCAGCATTGTGCAGAGATGGTGGTGGTTGCCAACCCTAATGCGTGTTACAAGGCGCCTTACAAGGCAGCTTACAAGGTGCCTTGTAAGGTGCCTTGTAGGGTGCTTTGTAATGCGCATTAGTCTAAGGCGCCTTGTAACATGTGTTAGCTGATATGGCTTGCTGTAACGGTGCACCACCCACGCCTTTATATGGGCATCTGTACCTTTACCGCGGAACCTAACGCGAGTGACATTACCGCAGTTTAATAAACATACCCCCAAGAGTTCTTCAAGCCCAGTATCCTGTTTCCAGCAGTGGCCAATCCAGGCCACAAGTACCTGTCAAGTTCACAAAAAGGTGCACAGATTTCATGCTGTTTATCCCAGGGGTAAGCAGTGGATTTCTCTGGTCTTCTTTAAGAATGGTTTATGGACTTTTCCTCCAGGAACTTGCCCAAGCCTCTTTTAAACCCAGCTTTTAAACTCCCCGGTAATGAATTCCAGAGTTTGATTACACATTGAATGGAAAAATATTTTCCCTCCCTCTGAATTATCCAGCCTGTCTCCATCCCCCCCCTGAGGTGTCCAGCATCATTCTCCCCTTCTTTTCCCCCTCCCACTGTTTTTATCTTTCTTTCACTATAAGGTTTGTTGCTGCTTATTTATTTATTTTATTTATTTAACACTTATTTCTATACCGCTCTTTCCCAAGTATCAAGTGCGGTTTACAAGGAACAGTAAGTTATATGGTATGTTAAAGCGCATACCTAGTCGTTTTACATAGAACAGGTGGAACTATTTACAAGTAACAATATAACATTTGAACAGTAAAAAGTTAGAACGTATTTACATTAAGGGTACTTACAAAGTATATCATGGAACAAAATTGTGATGTATAAAAATATTTTGTGTGTATAAAAATATTTTGTGTGTTATGTAGTATTGTAGTATGGTTGTTAACCTGTGTCTCTTTGTGTATTCTGATTAGGTAGTGTATTGTAGTGTAGAGAGAATAAATGGGTTTTTAGTTTTTTTCTAAATTCCTTTATGTCTGATAGTTGGCGAATGTTGTCAGGCAGATTATTCCATAGGATAGGTGCCGAATGGGAGAAGGCCCTCTTGTTGGTTTGTTTTCTAGCTTTTGTGTAATCTTTTGGGACTGCTATAGTGTTTGTGTTTCTGCTCCTTTGTGATCGTTTATCTAATTCTACGTTAATGAATGTATTGAGTACCGACGGTGCTAAGTTATTTATTAGTTTAAATGTGGTTAATATAATTTTGTATTTTATTCTGCAGTAAATGGGTAGCCAATGAAGTTCAGCTAGGATCGGTGTGATATGTTTTGTTGCGTTTATATTCATTATTATCCTTGCTGCTATGTTCTGAGTTAGTTGTATCTTTTTCATATTTTGCTTTGTGATGCCATTAAGGATTATATTTGCAAAATCAAAGTGTGGGGTTATGATGGCTTGAATTATAGTTATGAAGTCTTGTAAGAGAAACAGTGGTCTTAATTGTCTCAATGTTTTGAGTTTGTAATGTATGTTCCTGAGCGGTAGTCTAGTTTACTCCTCCACATCTGGGTAGTGCACCTCCTCCTGCAGCACGGAGACTGGACCAATCAAAATCTTGCTCTCATTCAGTATCTTGCTGGAGCTCCCATCAGCCCCCCAGTGTGTCCAGTCTCCGTGCAGCAGGAGGACTTGTGAGCCTGTAACTGGGCTCACTTAGGGACTTTGAGGCAACACTTGTTAGTTTTTCCTTGGGGTTATTGTTTATTTCTCTGCTATACCTTTTCTTTTATTTTGGTAGCTGTCCCTTTAATTTTAGTACTCAGCTTTCTGAAGGGGGGGCTGTTTGAGGCACCTACTCTGCCCGCTTCTGCTCTCAGCGTCTGTGGGGGAACTGCAGGCAGCAGCTGACTATTGATCTCCCTCCTGGACAGTACGGAGGTGAGATCTAGTCTGGACAGCCCCATTGCTACTGGTCAGCCGGCCGTAGGATTGTCACGGCGTGGGCTGCATCCCTCTGTAGCTGCGAGTTCTCTGCCGTCTTGGGGCTGTACCGCGGTGCCGCGTCTCCTCAGCGTTTCTTCGGAGGCGCGTTCTTACAAACAGCGGTGAGTCTCCAAGCACCGGCAGTGCTTTTAGAGGCAATTTTCTTTTTTTCTTTATTTTGGGGTTGTTTGCCGTGTCGGGCTGCGGATCGCGCGGTTTTCTTCATTATTTCATTTTTCCCGCCGATTGTTTCCTCAGCCGTGGGTGCCGGCGGCCATTTTATCGCGCCGGCCTCCTTTAGCTTTCCCGCGTTTTTTTCCGTGGTGTGAGGGGCGGCTGCGGCTGCCCTTTCCAGTTTCTGGTTTTGTTGGCAAATCTGAAGCCCCCTGTCTCATCGGATTCCTTCTCCTTTTAAAAAAAAAACAAAAAACCAGAGTAAAGACAGTCACGTCAAGGCCTTGTCCTGTAGGTCTTCTCAGCTGTTTTTCCCTCGAGCCTGCTAATTTGATGGCGTCCAGGCCCCAATGTTTGGTCTGCGGTTCTCGCAGAGGGGCTATAGCAGATTCTGGGGTTTGCAAGGGCTGTTCTTCAGTTTCTTCGGCCCTCGAGCTCCAAATGGCTGACAAGGTGGTTTTGGATCCGGATAGCCCAGCCAAGCAGCCTGTCCTGATGTCCTCTCCAGGTTCTCCATTGCCAGTTTCTCCTGAGACGTCGAAAGGACAGGGAATTTCCTTGCCCGAAGTTCCGTCGGGCTCTTCTTCGCTGGGTTTTTCGCCTGATTTTATTCTCTTGATGCATCAGGCTTTCCAACTAGGCCGTCTGGGCAAGATCCCAGAGGCCGGGGTTGCTTCTTCGCCTTTTCCTTCCCGTTTGGGAGAGGAGACTCAGTGTTCTGTCTCTCAGCCAGTTAAGCGCTCTCGCTTGTCCGTTGAGTGTGCTGACGCTGACTGGCCGGAGTCTGACCTGGTGCTGGAGTCCGACGACATTGCTGATGCGTTGGAAGAGGGGGAGATTCCGGATCCCGAGGATCAGGCGCGTATCATTCGGGTTTTTCGGAAAGAGGAGTTGACTCCTTTGATTACGGAGTCCCTTCAGACCCTTAATCTGGCCTCCGTCCCTTCGACGGAGGAAGAGGGTCTGGAAGATCCCCTCATTCAAGCCGTGCGGGACTCTCAGATGGTTTTTCCCGTCCATCGTGTGGTAGCTCAGATGATTCAGACTGAATGGGATCAGCCTGAGGCCGGTCTGAAAGGCATTCGTACAATGAACCGGTTGTATCCTCTGGCTGACAAGGACAAGGACAAGTTTCGGTCTCCGCGGGTTGATGCTCTGGTTTCGGCAGTCACTAAAAAAACTACGATTCCGGTCGAAGGCGGTGCGGCTTTGAAGGATCCGCAAGACAAGAAGGTGGATGGTCTGTTGAAACAGGCTTTTGAAACCAATGCCTTGTCTCTGCAGGCCTCTATTTGTGGGGCCTGGGTGGCTCGAGCCTGTTTACGATGGGCTCAGCGTTTACGTCAGGATGCCCACTTTGACCAACAGAAGATGTTCGAAGTAACCCGTTTGGAGTCTGGTTCAGCTTACTTGGCAGATGTTCATTATGATTTGATTCGCACTTTGGCTAACAGCATGGCGTCCTTGGTGGCGGCGCGCAGGTCTGTTTGGTTGAGGAATTGGTCTGCGGACAGTTCCTCTAAGTCGCGACTCAGCAAACTTCCTTTTAAAGGGAAGCTCTTGTTTGGTGAGGATTTGGATAAGTTAGTGAAGGATTTAGGAGACTCCAAAGGAGGTAGGCTGCCTGAGGATAAGCCTAAGCTCGGCAGAACTGCGTCTCTCCCGCGAGGTCCTTCTCGTGACTTTCGCAGATTTCGCTCATCCCGTTTGTGGAGTTCCCAAAGGGGCCGAGTTGGGTACCGTTCTCAGGGATTTCGCGGCTTCCGGGGGGCCGGCAGGGGATTTTCCCCTGCGGCCTCCTCGGCTTCATCCTCTTTCTCTCGCAAGCCGCAATGACGCCAGGCGCCTTCCGGAGAAGTGTCCAGTTATCGGGGGCCGTCTTCGGAATTTCTTGCCAGCTTGGGCTCGGATCACCTCCGATCAATGGGTGTTGGAGGTCATCCGAGAGGGCTATGCCCTCGAATTTGCCAGTCCACTTCGAGATTCCTTCGTTCTGTCTCCCAGCAGAGGCCCGCACAAGGAACCTGCACTTCGCTTGACGTTGGATCGGCTTCTCGCTTTGGGTGCGGTGGTTCCCGTCCCGGCTGCCGAGCACGGGCTGGGTCGTTACTGTATTTATTTCATGGTGCCAAAGAAGGACGGTTCTCTCCGTCCCATTCTGGATCTCAAAGGGGTCAACCGTTGTCTTCGCGTTCCTCATTTCCGCATGGAAACTCTCTGCTCCGTCATTGTGGCGGTTCAGCAGGGGGAGTTCTCACGTCTCTGGATTTGTCCGAGGCTTATTTACACATTCCCATCCGGTCGGTCCACCAGCGTTTTCTCCGGTTTGCGTTCCCCTGGGGACACTTTCAGTTTCAAGCTCTGCCTTTTGGCTTGGCAACCGCTCCGCGTACATTCACCAAGATCATGGTGGTAGTGGCTGCGGCATTAAGGCGGGATGGGATCCTGGTCCACCCTTACCTGGACGACTGGTTGATTCGTGCGAAGTCCAAGGAGGAGAGCTTACGGGCTACAGAAAGAGTGGTGTCTCTTCTGCAATCTCTAGGCTGGGTGGTGAATGTGCAGAAGAGCCAGTTGGTGCCGACTCAGAGTCTCGAATATCTCGGGGTTCAGTTCGACACTGCGAGAGGGTTGGTTTGCTTACCGCTACGGCGGGTTCAGGCCTTGCAAACTCTGGTGAGAGCTTTCCTCAAGATGTCCGCTCCCTCGGCTTGGTGGTACCTGCGCATGCTGGGTACGATGGCGGCTACCCTGGAGGTGGTTCCCTGGGCCCGGTTTCACATGCGACCTCTCCAAAGGGCGCTGTTGCGACGTTGGTTGAACCAGTCGGACTCGCTCAACAAGCGGTTGCCTTGTCCGCTCCGGGTTCGTCAGGCGCTAAGGTGGTGGGGGTGCTCCCGGACGTTGCGTGCGGGCATGCCCCTGGAACAGCCTCACTGGATCCCGGTGATTACGGATGCCAGTCTCCTCGGCTGGGGTGCCCACTGCGAGGGTTGCTTCGCGCAGGGGACTTGGTCGGCTCAGGAGGTGTCCTGGTCGATCAACCGGCTAGAGCTCCGCGCGGTCAGGCGAGCCCTGGAGGCCTTCGAAGCAACTCTGCAGGGCGGAGCGGTCTGGGTTCTTTCGGACAATTCGGCGGCGGTAGCCTACATCAACCGGCAGGGAGGCACGGGAAGTGTGGCATTGGAAGAAGAGGCAGAAGCGTTATTCCAATGGGTCGAGCTTCGTCTGTCGGCGCTGTCGGCAGCGCATATCACGGGGAAAGACAATGTCATGGCGGATTTTCTCAGCAGGGTGCAGGTGGATCCCGGAGAGTGGGAGTTACACCCTCAGGTCTACGCGCAGATAGTTCACCGGTGGGGCCCTCCGCTGATGGACCTCATGGCGACGTTTCAATCGGCCAAGACGGGCCGCTTCTTCAGCAGGCGAAGGGAACCCATGTCCGAGGGCATAGACGCCCTCATTCAGCCGTGGCCCAGGAGCGGCCTTCTCTATATCTTCCCGCCGTGGGCGTTGATCGGCAGAGTCATCCAGCGCATCGAGGCGCATGGTGGTCGGGTGTTGCTCGTGGCTCTGGATTGGCCCCGGCGTCCCTGGTACGCCGATTTGGTACGCCTGGTCGACGGGCATCCCTGGAAGCTGCCGGTACGGATGGATCTGCTGTTGCAAGGTCCGCTGCAGATGCCTCAGGTGGATCGATTCTCGCTTACGGTTTGGCCATTGAAAGGGCTCGCTTAAGGAAGAAGGGCTATTCTGCCGCAGTGATTTCTACACTGCTGCGAGCTCGCAAGTCAACCACTTCCCTCACGTATGTGCGCGTGTGGCGCATTTTTGAGGACTGGTGTTCGCGTCGTGGCGTTCGTGCGGCGACGTCTTCTGTTTCCATCATTCTCAATTTTTTGCCGGACGGTTTTGATAAGGGGCTAGCGGCCAGTTCTTTGAAGGTCCAGCTGGCGGCCCTCGCCTGCTACAGGGGCAAGGTGCTGGGGGTCTCACTGGGAGGCACGCGGACGTCCAGCGTTTCTTGAAAGCCGTCGGCCAACTTCGGCCTTCCCGCAGGATTGTCGTTCCTCCTTGGGATTTGAATTTGGTCTTGAAGGCTTTGGCTGCTCGACCGTTTGAGCCGTTGCGGCAAGCGTCCGTCAAGGATCTCACTCTTAAAACTGTTTTTCTCGTGGCCATTTGTTCAGCGCGGCGAATTTCAGAGTTGCAGGCACTGTCGTGCCGGGAGCCGTTTCTGTCCTTTTCTCATGATCGCGTAGTTTTGAGACCAGTGCCGTCTTTTCTACCTAAGGTGGTCTCTCCTTTTCATCTGAATCAAGCTGTCTTTCTTCCAGTTTTTCACTCTGATGCAGCGAATGCGTCTGGGGGCGGTCTGCATTCCTTGGATGTTCGACGGGTTCTCCGCCGTTATTTGAAAGTTTCAGAAGCCTTCCGTAAGTCAGATCGCTTATTTGTTCTTTTTGGCGGGCTGCGCAAAGGCGAAGCTGCGGCCAAGTCGCCTATTTCCCGGTGGATTAAAGAGGCGATTGCTGCCGCTTATCTTCTGCAAGGCCGGGAGGTTCCCGTGGGGTTGCGGGCGCACTCTACTAGGGCGCAAGCGGCGTCGTGGGCCGAACATGCCTTGGTTCCGCCGGTGGAGATTTGCAAAGCGGCTACTTGGTCGTCCATGCATGCTTTCAGTAAGCACTACCGCTTGGATGTTTCGGTCGCTCGGGATTCTTGCTTTGGGTCGGCGGTTTTGCGCGCCGGGTTGCAGGGTCCCGCCCGTTCCTAACTGCTCTGTTACATCCCAGATATGGAGGACTAAACTAGACTACCGCTCAGGAAATGGAAATTACACTTACCTGGTAATTGTAGTTCCTGAAAGGTCTAGTTTAGTCCTCCTTCCCTTCCCTTTCTCTTTTGTCTGATTCCTGTCGGCGCGCTAGCAACTCGGCAGTGGTGCGCTCTTTCGGATTTTGTCGAAGGACTCTCTTCGATTGAAGATTTCAAACATGCTTTTTCGGGTTTTTGTCTCGCTGACTGTCTGCGGGCTTTCACGGGCGACGGAAGCGCGATGCAGAGTCTAGGCTTCCTCGTTTGGGGAGGGGGTCATTTTCACAGCGCAGGGATGTTATTGGTACATAGTTTCTGTTTATACTTTCTTCAAGTGTTGCTTCTTTGAGTCTGCTTTGTTAATAGGTCACTGGGGGGCTGATGGGAGCTCCAGCAAGATACTGAATGAGAGCAAGATTTTGATTGGTCCAGTCTCCGTGCTGCAGGAGGAGGTGCACTACCCAGATGTGGAGGACTAAACTAGACCCTTCAGGAACTACAATTACCAGGTAAGTGTAATTTCCATTTTTTTGTCAGATATTTTATGTGTGAATCCATGTTAAGTTTATTGTCAAGTATTACACCTAGGTATTTTATTTCTTTTTTTATGTTGACCTCATGGTTGTCTAGGGTAATGGTGCTTGGAGGTGTGTATGTTTGATTTTTAGTGATATATAGTACATCAGCTTTTGAGAAATTGATGTGTAGGTTCTGATCCTTGAGCCATATTGTTAGTTCTTTAAAACATTCTGTTATTTGTTGTAGTGGAGGGTGCAGGATTTTAAATGGGAGGTAGAACATTATATCATCGGCGTAATGTAATGTGATCCTCCTGTTTTCCCATAAGAATTATACCAAACCTTTTGTCTTCAGATTACTAATGGAAGGATCGAGTACCTGCAGGTCTCTGTGTCCTATCTCGTTGCATAAAGAGCCAGAAATACTAAAGACTTTTTACCATTTTGAGTTTTATGACAATGATTCTCAAAACTGTCCTAAGGGATCCCCAATCAATCAGGTTTTCCATATTTCCATTGCATGCAAATTTGCCTTATGCATATTCATCGTGGAAAACCTGAAAATCTAACTGGCTAGGGATCCTCCAGAATAGGTCTGGGAACCACTGGGATATGAGAAACATGTCCAGTATATCAGACATCAAATTAGTCCTGAAAAGTTAATATAGGAAGCCCAAGACTGCATTTCCAACAGTGCATGTGAAACTTCATAAAGGGGCCGATGCAAAAAGCCAGCTCTGAAGTTGCACACTATCACTCTGTACGCCTCTATACAGCACACCGATAGTGCGCGACTTCTTCACCGACATGCAAAAAGGGGTGCATATGTAAATTAGCCATGCACTAAACTGTGACACAAATGGAGGCGTTAAAATGGGACAGTAAGCCAAACCCATGTGCATGGACGTCAGTGCAAGTTTGGCATCTCTCCCAGAGAGACAGGGGGTACCATGTTGCTAATTTGCATATGGGCCCTGACAATATTTTGATGGCATCGGGGGCTTCCCCTCAGATGATCCAGGCATCAGGGAAAGCCCCCAATGCCATCAAAATACTGTCGGGGGCTAGTACCCCCAACAAAAATCAAATCCCTGGTGGCCCAGTGGCCCCAATCCCCTCACCCACCCAACTAAATCTAACCCTGGTGACAGAGTGGCCCTGATCCCCTCCACCCACCCAACTAAAAATAACTCTGGTGGCTCAGTGACCCCAAACCTCTACCCCCTTCCCTCCTGGTAACTTTACAAAGGAGCGGAAGCATTGCCCACATGCTCCTGCTCCTGCGTCATAATCTTGAAAAATGACAGCGCAAGGCCCTGCGCGATGCATCCTGGATGCACTAGGTGGGGTCAGACTGCCATAAAAGGTAGAAAATGCCTTATATGGCAGTCTGACCCCACCCGCTGCATCCCAGGATTCACTGTGCAGGGCCAGGCACTGCACGTTTTCAAGACGGCCCCATATAAGTGGTAGAAACTGGAAATCACACAAATCTTTTTGTTGGATGGACCGTCAGGAGAGAAAATGCCTTTTACTCCTAAATGACCTGAATAGCCATTTTAATCATTAAAAGTGTTCCTTCTTAAATATCTTATAAAATTCTTCAATCAAAGAAATATTTCTTTGATTGAAAAATTTGCACCTGATTCTGCACCCGCGGGAGCTAGATGTTCCCATGGGAGCAGAATTGGGGGAAAGGGTTTGGACGGGCTGGACAGGTCCCGATTCAGCTCTGCTTCACATCCTGCGCGCTCCCCAGCTAGCCCAGCCAATGCTCCTGCATGGAGCCCCAGTGCTGTGGCGTCCCATCGCCATGGCACCGGGATGCCATGCAGGAGCCCTGCTTCCCCATGGCACATTTAATCTGCTGTTCCCCGCCACCCAACCCCCACAGGGGCCTGTCAAGGCTGGGATCAGGGTATGGGGAACCACCTGCTGCTCCTCACCTTGTCAAGGGGGTCCTTCATGGCCGGCCGCTAATGTCAGGGAGAACTTATTCCACCTCTGAGGTGGAATCCGTTCCCTGTCCATCCCTGCCGCCCCAGACATACAGAGCTGTGACCGGAATCGACACTGTATGTCCAGGGTCATGGGCCTGCCTCCGCCCTGCCCACACTCCTTCTCTGACCCACCCCCTCCCGCCCCTGTCCAGATCTCCTCGCAGATCTCCTCTGAATGTGTGGGGAGCTCTGGGGACAGAATTGGCCCCAAGCGATTAATGGGGGATGTACGCGCAACTGGATGTACATCCCTGCTAATTGCTGTGTGGAATGACCTTGCTATATGTTTATATTATAAAAATAAAATGTACGTATAGACTTTTATTTTGGTTAACTGTCTCACATCTTTTCCTCAGTTTAACATAATTCCAGGTCTCCCCAAACACATGATCCATCCTCGAGTTCCCCCTAACTCCCCATACATATGATCCTCCAATGGCACTTACAGAATGCACATATTCTGCAATGTGCACACAGAAGCAACAAAGTGTCTCTTTCCCTACAGGTCTGCCTGCTCACCCCAGGTCAATAGAACAAACTGATCCAGTTCTGATTTTGTCTGATTATTTAAAACCAATTTGAAAAACAGAGATATGACTCTGTGCATACAATAGGACGAATCCAGGACTGGATCAGCATGTATGGTTGACTCTGGATGAACTGGCAGTCCTATGCCCCGACCCTCTACTATGTAATACAATCCCTCCAATGGTCTTAGAGTCTCTCACAGTCCTTTATGGTCAACAATTCCAATTTCAGCCACTCTGTAAAACTACCACTGTAACTATTCAATAAATCAGTGGTTTCCAAACTTGAGGTCAGGACCCCAAATGTGATCACATCATCAGTGGATGGGGTCATAGATACATGGCCTTTTCCCTTTCTCTCTGGACTTTCACTGTGACCTATGCCAAGTAGTGGCAGTCACCAGTCAGCATGTGGCTTGTGAGCCAGTGAACATCTATAGGGCCTTGTCCCCTCCTGTTAGACTGGAAGCCCATGCTGAGTACTGGGATCTGAAAGCACACACTGCACGCTCACACAAGGGACCTTGTGCTGACTTCCACTGCTGTTGCCACTGTTTCTGCTGCCTTCCTACTTTAGATGAGTGGGGAAGGAGAAGGAATCTGGAAACCTTGTATTTTGTTTTCATCATCATCTGGGAGTCACTTGAATTTTCAGTTGTGGTAGGCTATGGCCTGTAAACTAGGCCTAGACCCCAACCCCCATCTGAGATTAGTGCTGAAGAGAACCAGAGTTTGAGAATCTGCCTTAAACTGCTTTTGAAAAGTTTGTATAATTCCTTTATGCTGATGATAGAAATGTTCCTGCATTCTCTGAGCTAGAAATGGCCTTGAAGTAGAAATGTATCTATGCCTAAAACTGTGCCTTTGTTAGAATAGCCTGAGAAGGGGGGAACAGCGAGCTAGGCCCAGAGAGGGTCCCCGATTGGACAGGTGCAAGGGGTGTTGGGACCAATAGAAAGTTTGCCTGTATCAAACTGTAAAAATTGTATATAAGGAATTTGCTCCTGTATTTCATTGCTCAGTCACTTTTGGACACGCTCCTGTCTGAGCCTGTGCACAATAAATTGGCTTGGATCCTGCAGCTGACTCCTGGTTTTATTCATTGCATGCACTTCGCTGATACATATTCTTGGTGCGTTGGGCCAGGAATGTGCAAGTAGTGGATGGTATTCAAGTGAATATACCACGAATTACCGCCTCAAGGTTTTGTCCGGCTGGAACCGTGTCTGGCCGACCGCAGGGGAAACCTCAGGCGCTGCTGGTCCTCTTGTATCGGAGAGGGTTCCGCCTTGCCTCGGCGGACTACTGGGTCCGGCAGGCCAACACCTCCGAACCCGAGGGGAGTCCAGGATTCAACCCAAGAACTGGTTTTGTATCGGGTACCGGATCTGGTGAGTAGAAATTTCTTTGCTCCTCAGTCAGTTACATTTGGGTACATCTTGCATGAGTATACGCAAGACTAAATTGGTATGGGAATACGGTACTGAGAGCCTGATCACCTCTCAGGGCACGTCCGAGTAAGCCTTGCATGAGAATGCGCGAGGCCGAAACTACTGCCCTTGGTTAATCAGCAGTCCGAGTACGTCTTGCATGAGTATGCGCGAGACCGAAACCACTGCTGTTGGTTAGTAAGGTAGGCCTGGGAATTTGGAAAAACGTTGCTAGCATGTCTGTTTGTGTCTCCCTCTGTTTCTAGGGCTGCCCGGATCCCTTACCGGCAGTCCGATCACCCGCACCCTCTGTCTGTTGTCTAACCGCGGGTTTCACTTCTGGTATGATGTAAGGTTATTAATTAAGGAACAATACTGAGAAAAGAAAAAAACTCAGGAATCACTTTAAGGAATCGAGTCTAAGCACAGCACAGAGCTGTTTCAGTGATTTTTTTTCAGCACAGTATGAGAGAGGTATCTCTAGCAAGCAGAAGGAGAAGGGGTGTGTCTTTCACACAGCCTGCAGAAAGGAATGTCTCAAGTAGCCTGAAAAGTCTCAGTATCCTTTAAGTTCTTATTAACCCCTTCGGATCTCCTCAACTGTTTTAGTTATATCTCTGCCCTGCCTGTATTGTTACTTCACCTGTACCTGTAATATTAGTTTGCTGGTTATATCTCAGCCCTGCCTGTATTTCTACATCAACTGTTCCTGTTATATTATTATTTTTATTTTTTTATTTATTTATTTATTCTCTGATTTATGGGAGAAACCTGAACGAGGTCCGAGTACGGACCAAGGGAGGAGGAAAGCATTAATTTTACAGTTGCTGAATGAGTGAGAGAGTGATTTCTGTGGGATTTGAGCGAGAGAAACTTGAATGAGTGAGAGAGAGACAAAGGTTTTGAACAGCATTTTTGAACAGCATGGGAGGGGGTGTATCTATATTGAGCCTTCTTCAGTGTCTCCTTAAGAACTTTAAGAGGGGTTTCTCTGGTGATTATGTAATTGTAATTGTAATGACCCCCAGGTCGATGGGAAGTTTTATGTGAACGGGAATGCCCCCCCCCCCCCCCGTCTTTATAGAGTGCACCCAGAGGAACACTGCCACATAGTTCTGTCACGCTGGGAATTTTGGATTTTGCCGGCATGTCTGTTTGTGTGTGTGTGAATGAGAGGTCTTGAAACACAGACAAAGCGAGTGCGGACTCCTGAGTAGCGCAGTTCCTGGCCGAGCGACCGCGCCCAGGTCACGAAAAAGAGGAAGCGTTTGGTGTTTGTCTACCTATTTGTTCCTAGGGCTGTACGGACCCCTTACCTGCAGCCCGACTACCCGCCCCTACCGTCTGTTGTTGTGTACGTCATTATGGGAGGGTCGTAGTCCACGCAAACTCCATTGAAATGTATGATCAAGAATTTTAGTAAGGGATTTGCCGGAGACTATGGAATAAAACTGTCTCCGTCCCAATTAGAACTGCTCTGTGAAAGGGAGTGGCTGGTTCTGATCGCCTCATGGCCTCCTGAGGGTACCTTTGATGTTAGTATTGTATCTAGAGTACACCAGATGGTCCGAAAAGACCGCCCCGACCAGTTCCCCTATATAGATTCCTGGTTAAATGTTTGTGAAAAAGAGCCCTCCTGGATGAAGTGTTGTTATGAGGAACAGTGCAGGATATTTGTAGCAACCACCCGGGGGCCCCGGAAGCCTGGGGAAAAGAAACTGCCTGTCTATTCTACCTCAGAATCTCCAGACATTCCGTCCCGTCCGCCCCAGTTCCTCTATAGGCCAGTCCCCTCGGCTCCACCACCATCCCAGGCAGAGCCTGTCCGGAGGGACCCATCCCTGCAGTTTTACCCCAAGTAGGCCCCCAACTGCCTCCGCAACTGGAGGACGCACACTCCCTCCTGGCCGGAAGCCCCGACTCTGTTCAGAGTGCCACGGGAGGACCGCTGTCCACCGATGACACTGCAAGCAGGGATTCATTTGCCAGTTCAGGGTCACTTACAGCAGAAGCCCAAAGCCAGGGAGCAGCATTCCAACAATCCAGACCACCTTATATTTTCAGAAGTGCAACAGCAAGTCAGAGGGATGGTCATGTTATGCCGTTGTGCCAGGTCCAAGGCCTACCCACTCTTGATAACCAGGGCCAGGTAGTGGTGGGACCAACTAGCCTTGTCTATGTACCTTTTTCCACTACTGATTTGCTGAACTGGAAGACGCATTATGCATCATATACCGAGAAGCCCCAAGATTTGATTGAATTAATGTCTAGTATTATGCAGACCCATCAGCCTACCTGGTCTGATTGTCGCCAGTTCCTGTCTACTCTTCTCACTACTGAAGAGCGGGCGCGAATTGTGCAAGCGTCCACCTGATGGTTAGAAGAAAATCCCGTAGGTGAAGTAGGCCTAAATCCCCGTCAAGCAGCTGCCATGGATTTTCCAAATGATGATCCTAGATGGAATCCGAACAATGCCGATGGGGCGGCGGCCCTCACTCGGTTCTGCCAGGCCCTACTGCAAGGCCTGAAGAAAGGAAGCCAGAAGGCTATGAATATCGGAAAGGTAGCGGAAATCATCCAGCGTCCAGACGAGAGCCCAGCGGCCTTTTATGAACGCTTATCTGAGGCTTACAGACTTTACACCCCATATGATCCAGCGGCCCAGGAAAATTTACATATGGTAAATGCAGCCTTTGTGAGTCAGTCCCAGGGAGACATAAAACGAAAACTGCAAAAGTTGGAAGGATTTGCGGGCATGAATGCGGCCCACTTAATGGAAGTTGCTCAGAAAGTGTTTGTGAATCGTGATCAAGAACGTCAGAAGGAAAGTGAACGTAAAATGAAGAAGAAAGCTGATTTCCTTGCTGCAGCTTTCGTTGAACGACGAGGAGACGTTTCTCTAACCGAAGGACTCGAGGACGTGGAAGGGGCCGAGGAGATGGTCAGCCCCCATTGGGCGCAAATCAGTGTGCCCGCTGTAGAGAAGAAGGACATTGGAAAAATGAATGCCCAAACTTGGACTCCGCCTCCCGGAGGGGAGGAGGGAGCACTTGGAGAGCAGGGGGACGATTCCAGAGTCATGGAGGAATGCGTCGCACACAGTTCCAACAAAATGAAGCAGCTATGGAGGGAATGGCAGCTGAAGGGGGCTACAGCATGTATGAAGACTAGGCCAGACCGGGCTCCAAGTTTCCTCTGGGTCCGCAGGAGCCTATGGTCAGTTTGAAAATTGGGGACAAATATATGGACTTCATGGTGGATACGGGGGCCGAACATTCGGTGGTAGCAAAGCCAGTGGCCCCTTTGTCTTCTCGATCCATCACCATTGTCGGAGCTACTGGAACTAGAGCCACTAAACCTTTCTTGCAGAACCGCACCTGTGAATTAGGGGGACGGAAGATAACACATCAGTTCCTGTACATGCCTGAATGCCCAATCCCCCTCTTGGGCCGAGATATGCTCGCTAAGCTCCAGGCGCAGATATCCTTTGCTGAAGGGGGAGAAATGGAAATGACTCTGAACTCAAGATCTGCTGGCCTAATGGTGTTGACTGTCCCCCCGCGAAGAAGAATGGCGGTTCTATAGTACACGTCCGCCCAAGGCTGCCAGTCCCCGTATACCCACCAATATTCTGGCTCCGCCCGAGGTATGGGCGGAGGATAATCCTCCAGGCCTAGTGAAGAATGTAGCCCCTGTTCTCGTCACCCTCAAACCAGGAGCGGAACCAGTGCATGTGAGACAATACCCCCTTTCGCGACCAGCGATTGAAGGCATTCATCGTCATCTAATGAAATTATTGAAGTATGGACTTCTCAGAACGTGCCAATCGCCCTGGAATACCCCCCCTCCTCCCAGTCAAGAAGCCTGGGACAGGTGACTACCGCCCAGTGCAGGACTTGAGATGAGTAAATAATGCAGTTGTAACCATACATCCAGTAGTACCAAACCCTTATACTCTCCTGGGACTGATCCCCGCTGAGGCTACTCACTAAACCGTCTTGGATTTGAAGGATGCCTTCTTCTGCATATGTTTGGCACCAACCAGTCAACTCCTGTTCGCATTTGAATGGGAAGACCCCACCACAGGGAGGCGAGGCCAACTCACCTGGCCTCGATTACCCCAAGGATTCAAGAACTCGCCCACCCTCTTCAGTGCTGCCCTAAATCTGGATCTTTCAAGTTATTCTGTGGCTCCAGGGAAGAGAGTCCTTCTTCAGTATGTGGATGACCTGCTAGTAGCCACTAACTCCAAAAATGAATGCATGCATGCCATTGGTGATCTCTTGCACCTCCTGAATGAAGCCGGATACAAGTTCTCAAGAGCCAAGGCGCAGTTATGCCAAACTGAGGTCAAATATCTGGGATTCCATCTGTCCAAAGGGATTCGGAAATTGGGACCAGAGCGTAAGGAAGCAGTGTGTCGCATCCCTACCCCAACCACCAGAAAGCAGGTGAGGGCTTTTCTGGGAGCTGCAGGCTATTGTCAAATATGGATACCCAATTTTGCGCTGGTGGCAAAGCCATTGTATCAGGCCACCAAAGGAATGGAGTAATCTCCTCTGGAATGGGGACCTGAACAGGATGTAGCTTTCCGATCCTTGAAAGCAGCATTGATGTCCTCACCAGCCCTGGGTCTGCCAGATGTACAGAAACCATTTCGCCTCTATGTCCATGTGTCAAGTGGGAATGCTTTGGGAGTGTTGACTCAATCCCTCGGATTTTGGCAGCGACCCGTGGCTTATCTATCAAAACAACTGGATACCGTTGCAAAAGGATGGCCACCTTGCCTGAGAGCCATTGCAGCTAGAGCCCTCCTGGCAGGTGAGGCCGACAAGCTCACTCTGGGTCAGAATCTCCAAATTACGGTACCGCATTCTGTTCTAACCCTCATGGAACACAAAGGAAATTACTGGTTCATGAATTCACGAATGCTGAAGTACCAGAGCATATTATGTGAAAACCCCCGATTACAGTTGATCGTCAGTCAAGCTTTGAACCCTGCTATGCTGTTGCCAATTGGTCCAGGTCCACCCGATCATGATTGCCTGGAAATTATGGACACTGCATTCTCAAGTCACCCTGATCTAACTGATGTCCCATTAAATGACCCTGAACGAACTTTCTTCGTGGATGGAAGTAGTCTTGTCATCAACGGACGACGATGTGCGGGCTATGCAGTGGTGACCCTGGACATGGTAATAGAATCATCAGCTTTGGCCCCGGGGACTTCAGCACAGAAAGCTGAATTGATAGCCCTCACCAGGGCACTGATAATAGGGACAGGGCTCCGCCTAAATGTGTACACAGATTCTAAGTATGCCTTCACAACATTGCACGCACATGGAGCCCTGTACAAGGAACGTGGGTTAATAACCTCGGGAGGCAAGTCCATCAAGTATGGCCCTGAGATATTAACATTACTAGATGCTGTATGGGCCCCTAAACAAGCTGCAGTAATGTACTGCCGAGGTCATCAGGTAGGGGAAGGAGAAGTTTCATGAGGAAATAGATTTGCTGACGTTTCGACTCGAGAAGCAGCCACCACTGGGCAAGTTCCTGCCTTTAGTACTACAGTCCAGGCAGCTATATTTCCAGTACCCCTCAGTGCATGGACTCCCCGATACACTTCCAAAGAATTAGACTATTATTGCCAAGAGGAAGGGGGAGTGTTATCAGAGACCAGATGGATAGTGCTACCGCCGCCAGTGGGCGGTCTTCCTCCCGGTCCAACCTTGATCCCTGAAACATTAGGTCCAGCCTTCGTCCAAGCTTTCCACCAAGCCACACATTATGGGAAAACTGCGATGGAGAAAGCTCTCAAACCTCATTTTTGTATCTCGTTATTAGGATCCCTGTCAGCCTCAGTAGCCCACAAATGTGTAACCTGTGCAAAGAACAATGCCCGGCAGGGTCCTAACCTGCCCCCAAGAGTTCAGTCAGTAGGAGTCACCCCCATGGGAAATATCCAGGTGGACTTCGCAGAAATGCCACGTGCTAATGGATATCATTACCTGTTAGTCCTGGTTTGTACATTCTCTGGGTGGGTGGAGGCTTTCCCCACCAGAACTGAGAAAGCCAGGGAAGTTACCAAAATTCTGCTCCACGAGATCATCCCCTGGTTTGGAATACTATTAGTTATAGAATCAGATAACGGGCCCTCGTTTGTATCTCAAGTAACTCAGCAGTTGGCCCAGGCCCTACAGGTGCAGTGGAAGTTACATTCAGCTTACAGACCCCAAAGTTCAAGAAAGGTAGAGCGAATGAATAGGACCCTAAAGTCCCAGCTGTCCAAACTCTGTCAGGAAGCTCACCTGAAGTGGCCCCAGGCTCTTCCCATAGCCCTCCTCAGGATATGTTCAGCCCCCACCAAGTCGTTAGGAGTTTCCCCTTTTGAGGTCTTGTATGGGCGACCTCCGCCCATTGTCCAAGGGATAAAAGGGGATATAAGTCAGATTGGGTCCAAAATCACTAGACAAGAACTATTGGCTCTAGGTTCTGTCTTGCAGAGTCTCCATGCATGGGTACAAGACCAGTTGCCCATTAACCTGACCGAACCACTGCATCCCTACAAGCCTGGAGCTTCGGTGTGGGTCAAGGAGTGGAGGAAGACACCATTAGCACCTCACTGGAAAGGACCGTATGTTGTCATATTGTTGACCCCTACAGCAGTCAAAGTTGCGGAATTAGAACCTTGGATCCATCACAGTCGGGTAAAGCCAGCGGCGACTACAGAACTTCGTCCCTGGACTTCAACCACCAATCCAGCATCACCATTGTGACTCACGCTGCTACAACAACCACTGCTGTGAGAGTCTACAGCCCTACTCCTGCCACCTACCGGATGCTGGCAGGTCCACGTACGGCAGAAGCTTGAGGAAGCTACAACCCTACTCCTGTCACCTACCGGAAGCTGACAGGTCTACGTACGGTGGAAGCTGTGGAAAAAGAGAATTTAAGTGAAGAATTTGCAGTTTTTAGACAAATTCATTGACATATTGTAATCATGATATATCTATGTATTTATGTTGTACTTACGGTAGCCCTAGGGCCCCTTAGAATAACCACCGATATACCTCCTTTTATCACATGTTATGGACCAGCCACATGGGCAAATGATGGGTCCTGGGAATACCGTAGGTTTGAAGACTATTGTGTTCGCTGTTTTACTAATGATAGCTATGTGTCTGCTCCTTCCATGGTTCCTGCCCTTTGCCTGCGTATGATCACCTCAATCATTGACAGTACAGTTGAACGAAAGACAGCGGCCAGGGTACTAGCTATGTGGAAGTATCAGGCCTTGCCTCAGGAGGAAGCATCAGTTTAAGAGGGACATGATATGTGATTTTTTTCCTCACCCCTTTCTAGGTAGGGATGAGAATAATCAAAGGGGGGAATGTGGTAGGCTATGGCCTGTAAACTAGGCCTAGACCCCAACCCCTTCTGAGATTAGTGCTGAAGAGAATCAGAGTTTGAGAATCTGCCTTAAACTGCTTTAAACTGCTTTTGAAAAGTTTGTATAATTCCTTTATGCTGATGATAGAAATGTTCCTGCATTCTCTGAGCTGGAAATGGCCTTGAAGTAGAAATGTATCTGTGCCTAAAACTGTGCCTTTGTTAGAATAGCCTGAGAAGGGGGGAACAGGGAGCTAGGCCAGAGAGGGTCCCCGATTGGACAGGTGCAAGGGGCGTTGGGACCAATAGAAAGTTTGTCTGTATCAAACTGTAAAAATTGTATATAAGGAATTTGCTCCTGTACTTCATTGCTCAGTCACTTTTGGACACGCTCCTGTCTGAGCCTGTGCACAATAAATTGGCCTGGATCCTGCAGCTGACTCCTGGTTTTATTCATTGCATGCACTTTGCTGCTACACAGTTGTTAAAATGGAGTCATACAGGATAAAAGTTTGAAAAACACTGAAATAGATCATTCAACAAATTATGTGATAGTGAAGTCTTTAGTCTATACAGAATTGGACATAATGAGGATCATTTTAAAAGCCTTAGTCACGATTTGGACATCTGAAAATGTGCATGCAGATGTCAAAATCTCACAGACATCTTCAGGGCCATTTCAGAAATAGATTTTAAAGACATCTCTGGTGCGGGGATGACCAAGTAGGCATGAATAAAACCAGGAGTGGTTTCTGTACATCTGGCAGGCCCAAGGCTGGTGATGACACCAAGGCTGCTTTCAACGATCGGAATGCTGTATCTTGTTCTGGGCCCCATTCCAGGGGAGATCGCTCCATTCCTTTGGTGGCCTGATACAATGGCTTCGCCAACAGCGCAAAATTGGGTATCCATATTCGACAATAGCCTGCAGCTCCCAGGAAGGCCCTCACCTGCTTTCTGGTGGTGGGGATAGGGATGCGGCACACTGCTTCCTTTCGCTCTGGTCCCAATCTCCGGATCCCTCAGGACAGATGGAATCCCAGATATTTTACCTCAGTTTGGCACAACTGCGCCTTGGCTCTGGAGACCTTGTATCCGGCTACGTTCAGGAGGTGCAAGAGATCACCGGTGGCATGCACGCATTCGTTTTTGGAGTTGGTGGCTACTAGCAGGTCATCCACATACTGAAGAAGAACTCTCTTCCCTGGAATCACAGGATAACTTGAAAGATCCTGATTGAGGGCAGCACTGAAGAGGGTGGGCGAGTTCTTGAATCCTTGGGGTAATCGAGTCCAGGTGAGTTGGCCTCGCCTTCCTGTGGTAGGGTCTTCCCATTCAAATGCGAACAGGAGTTGACTGGTTGGTGCTAAACGTATGCAGAAGAAGGCATCCTTCAAATCCAAGACGGTGAAGTGAGTAGCCTCAGCGGGGATCAGTCCCAGGAGAGTATAAGGGTTTGGTACTACTGGATGTATGGTTTCAACTGCATTAGTTACTCGTCTCAAGTCCTGCACTGGGCGGTAGTCACCTGTCCCAGGCTTCTTGACTGGGAGGAGGGGGGTATTCCAGGGTGATTGGCACTCTCTGAGAAGTCCGTACTTCAGTAATTTCATTAAATGACAGTGAATTCCTTCAATCGCTGGTCGCGGGCGAGGATATTGTCTCATGTGAACTGGTTCCACTCCTGGTTTGAGGGTGACAAGCACAGGGGCTATATTCTTTGCTAGGCCTGGAGAATTATCCTCTGCCCATACCTCGGGCGGAGCTGAGATTCTGATGGGTATACGGGGCCGGCTGCCTTGGCCGGAGATGCACTGTAGAACCGCCATTCTTCTTCTCAGGGGACAGTCAGCACCATCAGGCCAGCAGATTTCGAGTTCACAGTCATTTCCATCTTTCCCCCTTCAACAAAGGATATCTGCACCTGGAGCTTAGCAAGCATATCTCGGCCCAAAAGGGGAATTGGGCATTCGGACATGTATAGGAACTGGTGCGTTTTCTTCCGTCCCCCTAGTTCACAAGTGCGGTTCTGCAAGAAAGGCTCTGTGGCCCTAGCTCCAGTAGCTCCGACAATGGTGATGGATCGAGAAGACAGAGGGGCCACTGGTTTTGCTACTACTGAATGTTTGGCCCCCGTATCCACCATGAAGTCCATATATTGGTCCCCAATCTTCAAACTGACCATAGGCTCCTGGGGACCTAGAGGAAACTTGAAGCCTGGTCTGGCCTAGTCTTCATCCATGCTGTAGTCCTCTTCAGCTGCCACTCCCTCTACAGCTGCTTCTCCCTGTTGGAACTGTGTGCGATTCATTCCTCCCCGATGCTGGAATCTTCCCCCTGCTCTCCGCATGCTCCCTCCTCCCCTCCAGGAGGCGGAGTCAAAGTTCGGGCATTCATTCCTCCAATGTCCTTCTTCTCTACAGTGGGCGCACTGATTTGTGCCCAATGGGGACCGACCATCTCCTCGGCCCCTTCCACGTCCTCGAGTCCTTCGGTTAGAGAAACTTCCTCCGCGTCATTCAACTAAAGCTGCAGCAAGGAAATCGGCTTTCTTCTTCATTTTACGTTCACTTTCCTTCTGACGTTCTTGATCACGATTCACAAACACTTTCTGAGCAAATTCCATTAACTGGGCCGCATTCATGCCCACAAATCCTTCCAACTTCTGCAGTTTCCGTTTTATGTCTCCCTGGGACTAACTCACAAAGGCTGCATTCACCATGCGCAAATTTTCTGGGCCGCTGGATCATATGGGGTATAAAGTCTGTAAGCTTCAGATAAGCGTTCATAAAAGGCTGCTGGGCTCTCGTCTGGATGCTGGATGACTTCCGCTACTTTTCCGATATTCATGGCCTTCTGACCTCCTCTCTTCAGGCCTTGCAGTAGGGCCTGGCAGAACCGAGTAAGGGCCGTCGCCCCATTTGCACTGTTTGGATCGTCATTTGGAAAATCCGCGGCGGCCGCTTGTCGGGGATCTAGGCCTGTTTCTTCCACGGGATTTTCTTCTAACCATCGAGTGGATGCCTACACTATTCATGCTCATTCTTCAGTAGTGAAGAGGGTAGACAGGAGCTGGCGGCACTCAGACCAGGTAGGCTGAAGGGTCTGCATAATACTGGACATTAATTCTGTCAATTCTTGGGGCTTCTCAGTATAGGATGCATAATGCGTTTTCCAATTCAATAAATCTGTGGTGGAGAAGGGCGCATAAATGAGACTGGCTGGCCCTACCACCACCTGGTCCTGTTCATTAAGGATAGATAACCCTGGGACCTGTCGCAATGGCATGACGTGACCATCCCTCTGACTTGCCGTTGTACTTCTGAGGGCGTAATGTAGTCTGGCTTGTTGGAACTCGGCTCCCCTGCTTTGGTCTTTGGCTGTAAGTGACCCTGAACTAGCAAATGAATCCCTGCTTGCAGTATCATCGGTGGACTGCGGGCCTTCCGGGGCACTCTGGACGGAGCTGGGGCTCGCGGGCAGGAGGGGGTGTGCCTCCTTCTGTTGCGGAGGCGGTTGGAGGACTTGGGATAGGTCGGCAGGAGGGGGTCCTCCTGCGCCAGGCTCTGCCCGGGGTGGTGACGGAGCTGAGGGGACTGGCCTATAGAGGAACTGGGATGAATGGGTCAGAATATGTAGAGATTCCGGGGCAGAATATACGGGCAGCTTCTCTTCTCCAGACTTCGGGTCCCCCTTGTGGTCGCTACCATTATCCTACACTGTTCCTCGTGGCAACGCTTCATCCAGGAGGGCTCCTTCTCACAAATATTTAACCAGGAATCTATATAGGGGAACTGGTCAGGGTGTTTTCGACGTACAATCTGATGTACTCGGGATATGATTCTAACATGTGGAGGAGTGGCCTAGTGGTTGGGGCAAGGTACTTCAGGCCGGAAGGTCGGTGGTTCAAATCCCACTAGAGGACAGCAACCTTGGGCCGGAAGGACTGGGGTTTCTAGTCCCACAGGTGCTCCTTGTGGTCTTGGGCAAGCCACTTAACCCTCCATAGCCCATGTTCCCTGTAAAATAGTTATCTCCAAGTTATAATGCCCTGTTCAATGTAATTTCAGTTTGTTCAATGTAAACCACACTGATGCAGAATAGCCCGGTATATAAGAGAATGTAAATAAATAAATAAATAAATAACATCAAAAGTACCACTAGGTGGCCACGCGGTGACCAGCACCGGCCACTCCCTGCCACAAAGTATTTCTAATCGGGACGGAGACATTTTTACTCCATAGTAGCTGTCAAATCCCTTCTTGAAATTCTTGATCATACACTTTAACGGAGTTTGTGTGGACTCCGACCCTCCCATAATGACGTACACAACAACAGACAGTAGGGGCAGGTGATCGGGCTGCGGGTAAGGGGTCTGTACAGCCCTAGAAACAAATAGGTAGACGAACACCGAACGCTTCCTCCTTTTCACGACTCAGGAGTCCGCACTCACTTGGTCTGTGTTTCAAGACCTCTCATTCACACACACAGCCAAACATGTTAGCAACGTTTTCCCAAATTCCCAGGCCTACCTTACTAACCAACAGCAGCCGGCCTCGCGCATACTCAGACTGCTGATTAACCAAGGGTAGTAGTTTCGGCCTCGCGCATACTCATGCAAGGCTTACTCGGATGTGCCCTGAGAGGTGATCAGGCTCTCGGTACCTTATTCCCATACCAATTCAGTCTCGCGCATACTCATGCAAGACGTACCCAAAACTAACTGACTGAGGAGCAAAGAAATTTCTACTCACCGGATCCGGTACTCGATACAAAACCAGTTCTTGGGTTGAATCCTGGACTCCCCTCGGGTTCGGAGGTGTTGGCCAGCTGGACCCAGTAGTTCGCCGAGGCAAGGCGGAACCCTCTCCGATACAAGAGGACTGGCGGCGCCTGAGGTTTCCCCTGCGGTCGGCCAGACACGGTTCCAGCCGGACCAAACCTTGAGGCGGTAATTCGTGGTATATTCACTTGAATACCATCCACTACTCGCACATTCCCGGCCAACGCACCAAGAATATGTAGCAGCGAAGTGCACGCAATGAATAAAACCAGGAGTCAATAGCAGGTTCCAAGCCAGTTTATTGTGCACAGGCTCAGACAGGAGCATGTCCAAAAGTGACTGAGCAATGGAGTACAGGAGCAAATTCCTTATATACAATTTTTACAGTTTGATAAGGCAAACTTTCTATTGGTCCCAACGCCCCTTGCACCTGTCCAATCGGGGACCCTCTCTGGTCCTAGCTCCCTGTTCCCCCTTCTCAGGCTATTCTAACAAAGGCACAGTCTTAGACATAGATACATTTCTACTTCAAGGCCATTTCTAGCTCAGAGAATGCAAGAACATGTCTATCATCAGCATAGAGGAATTATGCAAACTTTTCAAAAGCAGTTTAAAGCAGTTTAAGGCAGATTCTCAAACTCTGGTTTTCTTCAGCACTAATCTCAGGTGGGGGTTGGGATCTAGGCCTAGTTTACAGGCCATAGCCTACCACAGTGCGGGGATGACCAAGTAGGCAGGGGGCATGACTTAGGGGTGTCTGGAGTGGTAAAATGGATTTAGATATCCCTGCTTGATTTCAGAAATGTCATGGACATCTGCGACCCCATCCAAGTTTAGACCTGCTGCAAGTATGAAATTTTTTTTTCAGTGCTGATCCCTGACAACCCAGCTGTCTCTGGGTTTTCTTGGCATTGTATCATAGGAAATAAATTGCCAGGCCTTTTCTTCCAAGGCAATGGAAGATAAAGTGACTTGCCCAAGGTCACAAGGAGTGCTAGTGAGAATCAAACCCTTTATTTTCTGGGTAAGAGACAGTTGTTCTAACCACTAGACTACTCCCCCACCAAGAATAAACAGGCATTGGGAAAGTACTTGTTTTAACCATAAAACATCCAGAGGTTGTAGAGAAGATGGCACTCCACCATCCACAGTACTCTCTACAATCACAATGATAGCAGCAGTGGGATTTGAACACTGGCTTTCCTGGTCCTAGCTTATTACTTTAACCATTAGGCTCTTCCTAGATGTCCCCTTCCTGTCCACTCCTAGCTGGCTTAATCACACAGACCTGTGCACAATTCTTTCCTCGAGACTGCTGCTTGAGAGACTCTGCCACAGTGCTGCTGGTGATCAGTTCCAGTCAGAGGCTGCTGCTGAGCTAAGGCAGAACAGTGCAGAAAAGTGACAGGTTGCTGGGGGTGGGGGGGGGGGGGGGGTGGGAGAGTTCTAGGAAGACAGCAGGAGCTAGCAGGAGTCAGAATTTGGTGGTGACTACTTCAGTGGTTCAAGTCGACAGCATGTGGAGTCTATACAGCATGTACCCACCTGTCCTGCATGCACACCCTACCTTATGCACAAAGTCAGGTCAGATGAGGTGACAAGAATGTTCCACAATCTGTGCAGGAGTTTTCCAGCTACATTGCTGCTGGTAAAGGGAGATGCTACAATCAGTAGTGAGGAGCATTCAGTAGTGAGGAGCAGGCAAGAGCCATATCCTTATTAAAGTTTCAGGTAGGCTTACTTAATTGCCATTTTCATAGATCTAAATAGATATAATATTTGATAAGTTCTAAGAAACAGAGTTACAGCTACTTTTTCTAACACAGACATGCCTTTGTGATGGTGAGGATATCAAAGTGTTGCCCTCCCTCCCATACATTCTTACATATGGTTAGGACAGACAGATGTGGAGGAATTAGAGGCATCTCAGCTTATGAATGCTTCCAGTAAAGCAGCGTTATTTCTTTTAAATTGTGATACATGGACTCCGATGCAGATAGGGGCACGTTCGGGCTGTCTGGACGGCCCCAAGCAAGAGGGGTCCATTTAGACCTCATTCTGGACCGTGGGAACAAAACGTTTCCGCAGTAACCAGAATCAGGCCCGAGGACGGCCCGGCATGCCCCTGCCATCTGCGGGGATGTCCTCCCCGCAGGCACCCCTGACTCCCACATCCTCCACCCCCCTTTTCCCCACCTCCCAATCCAAGGCTGGACTGCTGTGGCCTGGATCGGGCAGCAGGGACCCCCCCGCACCCGAACCCAACCCGGGGGGGGGGGGATCCCTGGGCCTGATCACGGGGTCTTTGCTGCTTATTCCAAGGGTCCGGCAGAACTACAGGGCTGTGACCTGAATCGGCCCTGTATATCCTGCCAGGCTAGCTGCTCCCGCTTCACCCCGATCCCATCCCCTCCCGTCCCCCACCGGCTCTCCCCGTCCTGATGCTCAGGATGTACAGGGAGAACCAGAGGGGGAATCGGGCCCGGCCTGCTTGCAGGCCTGCACATACCGCCAGGATGGTTTGTCCCTGGAAAAGGTTGATTATTTTATTCCCGAGTATCCAACTCGCCTCTGGTATTGCAACGGTACTGTTCCCACCTACTGACCTCGGTGTCCCGGCGTTCGGTTTAGAATTTTTTGTAGTTTTTTGTTCTTTTCTTTTCTTTTCTGGTGCCTTCACGCCTTTTTTCTCCCACTGACAGCCCGGAGGATCTTCGACCTCACAGGGGTACTTTTTTCCCCCATGGCTACCAGTGGTTTTAAGAAGTGTGATCGGTGCTCTAAAATCATTTATTTATTTACATTCTCTTATATACCGTGCTATTCTGCATCAGTGCGGTTTACATTGAACAAACTGAAATTACTACATGCAAATCATGTCTTTGACACAAAAGATTGCTGCCTTCACTGCCTCAGGCCAGATCATGACCCGGTGGCCCATGGTCTCTGCAAGAAGATGTCTAACAAGGCCCTTAAGAGACGCCAGCAGCAACACGATAAGTTTTTCCCTGTGTCCCCGATGCCTCTGAAGGCCAGGGCCTCGTCTGAGGCCCCGACATCTCTGGCGGAACTCTCTGAACCCGAGCAGCATCGTGGGTCCTACAGAAAGGGGGCCTCCCTTTAGGGAACCCAGGAAGAAAAAAAAACCCTTGCAGGCAGCATCCTTGGATAGTTCCGACCGGTCCGGAGCTCCCCGGGCCCAGTCCCGCAGTCTGAGATGCTCGTTTGAGGCGTCGGAGAAGGACTGACCTGTGAAGGCCCCTTGAAAGGATCCAACCGCGGACCAGCCTCGGTCCCCAGACACCATCCTCGTCAATGATTCCCCTTCGGGGGAGCATGACCGGTTCATCCGCCCCGACCACCGGGCCCCTCAACATCCCCGGAGGCCGGGCCGATCCTTGAAGTCCTTCGGCCTCGATTCAATCCTCGGCCAAGGTCACGTTCTGAGTCCCGCTCGATGGGAATGCGGTCATCTCCAGCAAGTTTACCGGGCTCCGGCAGTGGGGCATCAGGGCCCTCGAGGCCCACGGAGCAGCCCTCCTATTAGTTATCCACGGACTACTCCAAATGGGAGATGGAGAACGAGGAGTCCCCCAATACCTGTTGCAATCGCGATCCCCTTTCAGATTCTCCCGTCTCGGAACCTCGGCAGCGGTCCCCGCCCGAGGACATCGGCTTCTTGGACTTTGTCAAGGACATGTCTAAGGCCCTGGCGTTCCTGACCGAGTTGGAGGAGGACTCTCGGGCGGATGAGTTGGAGATGCTCCAGTAAGAGGCCCCTCCGTGGGACTCGCTTACAGTGCTCATTTCTCCCAACCTGGAACGGCTCATGCTCTGCATGTGGGAGACACCAGCATCGGTGTCGGTGGTGAGCAGACAGCTCGACTCAATGTATCAGGTCTGCCAGAGCCCGAGCTTCCAGAAGTCACAACTGCCGCATAACTCCATGGTGGTGGAGTTGGCCATGCGTCGACTGAAAAGCCAGAAGACACACTTTTCCCCCCAGCAGGGAGGCCTGCACCTTGGACGCCCTCGGCAAAATGTGCTACCAGGGTTCAATGCTCATCTGCCACATCCAGGCCTACCAGCTGTACATGGGCATGTACTTGAGAGACCTGGTGAAGGAACTCGCTGGGTTCTCAGCTGGTTTCTCCAAGGAACCTTTGCCACTGTTCAAGAGCCTGGCCAAGGCCGTCCTTGAGTGCTCCAAATTCATGTCTCGAGCAGCCTATGAAGGGTTCGAGTCGGCAGCCTGGGTAGCCGTGGCGGATATTGGTGCACGGTGCCAAGCTTGGCTTCAGTCGTTTGACCTCAAGCAGTGGGTTCAGGACAAATTGGTCGATGTCCCATGCCAAGGCGAGAACCTCTTTGGCAAGCCCATGACCGACAAGGCTGCTGAGCTGGAGACCGAGTTCATGACGAGGACCAGGCTCTCTAAGAAGACCACTGCCCCTCCCTGATGGAAGGGCTCAGGTAAAAAGCCCTTTTACCCGACGAAGGGGTCTACTTATCGAAACTACCCACCCTATCAGGCCCTCCCGGCTCCCCAACAGTGTCAGCAGGCCATGGGCATGGCCTGTGTAAGCAGAAGGCTCCGAAACCCCAGGCACCAGCCACGGCCCAGCCAGGGGGTAGCTTTTGACTCCTTGAGCATAGCCTCTCTACCCCAAGGAGATCAGCAGCCTACAGAGGGACATCTGGCTCTCTACAGTATGCCCAGAGGTGGGTGGCCATCACCACAGATTCCTGGGCACTAAGGGTAGTCAGGGAGGGCTATCTTCTCCAGCTGGCTCAGACACCTCCATCGTATTTCCTGGGAGAGCCCCTCAGGTCTCCCCTCCACTGGGACCTTCTTCTGAAGGAGTTGGCAGATCTTCTCGAGGATAAGATGGTGGAACCGGTGCCCCATCACCTCAAGGGCAAGGAGTTCTACTTCAGATACTTCCTCATGCCAAAGACGATGGGGGGGCCTAAGGCCCATCCTTGACCTGTGCAACCTCAACAGATTCCTGGTGAGGGAGAAGTTCAAGATTCTCTCCCTTTGAACATTGCTGCCATACCTCCAGCAGGGAGACTGGCTATGCTCCTTAGACCTCAAGGATGCTTATACTCACATCCTCATTCACCCCAACCACAGGCAGTACCTGCAGTTCGTAGTAGGGGGCAGGCACTTTCAATACAGGGTGCTCCCCTTCAGCCTAACCTCTGCCCCAAGAGTCTTCACAAAATGCCTGGTAGTCACGGCCACCTTCCTCCAGCTCCAGGGGTTCTTCGCCTTTCCCTACCTGGACGACTGGCTCATAAAGGGAGGCACAGCCTCAAGAGGTGCAGCAGGCCACCACATGCACTATCCAGGTCCTGCAACACTTGGGCTTCGTCATAAACTACTCCAAGTCTCACCTCCTTCCGACACAATACCTGGAGTTCATTGGGGCAAAGATCAACACTCTCCAGTCGAAGGCTTTCTTGCCCAGGGACTAAGCAGATCACCTCAGGTCTCTAGCTCGGGACGACAGCACCGTCCCTCGGTGCCTGCCCGACTTCTCCTGCGCCTCCTTGGGCACATGGCCTCCACGGTCCACGTCACCCCAGACACTTGTCTCCACATGAGGACGGCACAGTGGTCTCTCTGGGACCAGTGGTCTCAGGCCACAGGCCGCCACCGAGACAGAGTTTCGGTGACCCGCCAGTTGGCGGACTCCCTGGTCAGTCGCCCCAGCATCTTGAAGTGGGCATGCCTTTTCAGGCCCAAAGCCACTCGAGGATCCTCACCACGGATGCCTCCCTGCTCGGCTGGGGAGCCCACTGCGGAGATCTCCGCACTCAGGGCAACTGGTTGCCAGACGAGAGCACCCAGCAGATCAACCTCTTGGAGCTCTGAGCCATACACCTAGCCCTGAGTGTCTTCAGTCACCACCTGTGTCACCAACCGGTGCTAGTACAGACGGACAACCAAGTGGCGATGTTCTACATGAACAAATGGGGGCACGGGGTCTCATACCCTTTGCCAGGAGGCACTGATCCTCTGCTCATATGCAATCCAACTCAGCAGAGTTCTCCAGCCACACGAGTGGCAGCTGGACCCTAGGGTAGCCAGTCAGCTTTTCTGGCTCTGGGGGGAACCCATGATGGACCTGTTCGGCAGTCCGGACAACTTTCAGTGCCCCGCTTCTGCTCCCCAGCAGGCCCATTGCTCCAGGGTGGCAGCGGACATCTTCTTGGTCTAATGGTCGGAAGGCCTCATGTATGCCTTCCCTCCGACACCACTGATCGCCAAGACCTTGTTCAGGACCCTCTGCGACAGGGCATCGCTCATCCTGATAGCTCCTCGGTGGCCAGGCATCCGTGGTTCTCACTGCTTCTGCAGTTTCTGGTGGAGGCATCTCTGGAGGGGGGCTCTCTCCTACAACCTGGGGTCCCTCTCGCTGATGACGTGGCTGCTGAGAGGGTGACTGGCCCCTCTCAACCTTCTGGTTCAGGTGGAGGACATCCTGCTGGCCTCTTGCAATGCCTCTACTAGGAAGGCTTACACCCTCAAATGGCGCAGGTTTTCTCCTTGGTGTGCCAAGCACAGGGCTGACCCCTTCTCCTGCCCGTTGGCTCTGTTTTTGCAGTAACTTCTCCACCTCTCTCAGGCTGGGCTCAAGTTTAACTCTGTCTGAGTGCCCTGGCAGCGCAGCGCATGATAAGCCCCTCTCGGTACAACCATTGGTGACCCACTTCCTTCAGGGTCTGCTCTTATCAAAATCCCCCGGTTCGCCCTCCGGCAACTGAATGGAACCTCAACGTTATGTTGGGGCAGCTCACTTGCCCACCCTTCGAAGCTCTGGCTACCTGCCACCTACACTACCTCTCTTGGAAGTTGGTTTTCTTGGTCGCACTCACCTCCGCTTGCAGAGTTAGTGAGTTCCAAGCCCTCATGGTGGAGGCACCTTATACCAGATTCTACAAGAAAAGAGTGGTGCTTTGCACGCACCGCAAATTCCTGCCAAAGTTAGTGGTACCAAGTACCAAGTGGTACTTCCTACCTTCTTCCCAAAACCTCACTCCATTCAGGCAGAGACAGTCCTTCACACCCTGGACTGTAAGAGTGCTCTGTCCTTCTATATTCAACACACTCAGGGCCACCACAAAGCTTCTCAGCTTTTGATCTCCTACGACCCCAGTAGGCTGGGGGCAGGCGGTGACCAAGCATACTCTGTCTATATCGGTGGCGGACTGTATCACCCTTGCTTATGAGCAGGCGAGGCTTCCGCCTCTTGTGTTTTCCTATTGTGATCTATGGACACGGAGTTTATTGCTGCTGCTCGCAGCTCTCCGGGAGGGAGTCCATATTTTTCTCTATGGGCTTTCAGTAGCCTGTAACTGGGGAGTCCCATATGTGAGGACTGACTTCCTGCTTGTTCCAGGAGAAAGTGTAGTTACTCACCTGTAACAGGTGTTCTCTGGGGACAGCAGGAATCAGTCCTCACAGCCCTCCCTCTTCCCCTTGGAGTTGCTCCTTTACCATCTTTTATTTTGCCATCTTTTAGCTATGTCATCTGACTGAGCAAGATGGCACAATTGGGTGGGAAGGGGACCACGCATGCGTGGTGGCATCTCCTAAAGGATTTCTTTGAAAGCTGGGGGGGAAGCTTACACGAGGACTCCGTTGGTGCCAACGTCACCCATATGTGAGGACTGATTCTGCTGTCAACAGAGAACGCTGTTATAGATGAGTAACTACGCTTTTTTGTTGGTCCATTGATCTATCCAGTAAGGTCCACTCAGTGTTTGCTCACAAAGTTTGCAATTCGTACAGGAAATATTGCCTGGATCTGAGTACGATGTGGAAACATGGTTATTACCACTGGCAGTATGCACAGCCATATCACAAATGTTACAGACCCTGGTATATGCAATGGTTAAATCCTCATGGAAACAATTGTGTAAACCAAGAACATGCCAGTGTTTCTGTAGTAAACTAGTCACCTCAGATGCATTTATCATAAAGAGTAAAACCCCAACAATCTGCTCCAAATCAGTTTGAGTGCATGCTGCAATTGCAGGCTCAGAGATAACATTCAGAAGAAGCCACTCATGATGAGTATATCTGGCTCGTTTATATGTTCTAACAATTAGAAACATAGAAACATGATGGCAGAAAAAGACCATATGGCCTATCTAGTCTGCCTTTCCAAGGATTACCCTGGGCTACTAATCTCTGACACAGGTCTCATGCATAAGAATGAAAGTCCATCATTGATGTGCAAATTCTTCTAAGATGAAGAAACTGGCCAAATTGAAGTCCTTTACGTATAGAACCAGGATGATGACTATGGTATCATAGAATGTTATTGTGTTGAATAGGCTTGCGAAATAAAGTAGTATTTAAGTTGTTGTTTTTCTTGAAAATAATTACATCCAGAAATTCAATAGAATAACAATCCTGTTTTGCTGTAAACCGAATATTATTTTACAAGCATTAAACCAAGTCAAAAACCTCTGGAGATCCTGAGTCGAGCCTTCCCATATGAAAAAAAGTCATCTAGAAAACGTTTCCAAAAAGGGATATGGTTATACCAAACAGATGGATAAATCAAAGTCTCTTCAAAGGCTGCCATGTAGATAGTTGCAACAGAAGGTGCAAATGTAACTCCCATCGCAATACCAAATGTTTGTAGAGAAAAGTTAAGTATCATATGAAAAATTATTTTTTTCAATACCAATTCTAATAATTGTAAAAAAACGATTTCAGTAATCAAGTTGGTAAATCGAAAGAGTATTGAGCAATGACCGAAAGAGCTTCTGTTAGATCAATGTTGGTGTATAATGCAGTCACATCCATTATAACACAAAGTACCGTTGAATTGTGTAACTCCTTATTTATTGTAAACCGCGCTGATGCTGAATAGTGCGGTATATAAGAGACTATAAATAAATAACAAATATTACACAAGTTAGAGACCCAGAATAGGATTCAATAAGAGTAATAAAATGGGAAGTGTCCTTCACAAAAGATTGCACCCAACAAGCAGCCTTTTGCAAAAACGTATTGCAGAATTTGGACAACGGTTCCAATATAGAATCCCTGTGAAAGACAATTGGGCAACCTGATGGCTGCGTGATTGATTTATGAATCATGGGGACCATATAGATAACAGGGACCTTTGCACATTTTTTTGTAGCGTGCGCTTCAGTGAGTAATTCATTAATTTCTCATTGTAGATCACAAGTGAACAGGGGCTATACATTTCAAGCAAAGGTAAAAGAGTTTGTGGCTTTTTAAATTACTAGCTCTCTGCCTGGGAGCTCTTAAAAGGGTTTTGGTACATTTTTAAAACAAAGTTACATCCTTTTTGGTGCTTTAGTTTAAAAGGAGAAATATTTTCTTTAGTGGGGTAGGTTTAAAACTCTGCTTTAGTATCTCTCAGCTCTTTGAAGCTACTGACACCTTATCAGGAGTTAGTGGGCCTGAACAGCCTGTGAAAGAACTAAGAGCAGCTGGGGCCTGCATAAAAGGCTTCAGAGCCCTGCACTATTGAGGCATTCCTAACAGGGGCTATGCATTTCAAGCAAAGGTAAGAGTTTGTGTTTTTTTAAATTACTAGCTCTCTGCCTGAGAGCTCTTAAAAGGGTTTTGGTACATTTTTAAAACAAAGTTACATTCTTTTTGGTGCTTTAGTTTAAAAGGAGAAATTGTTCTTTAGTGGGGTAGGTTTAAACTCTGCTTTAGTATCTTTCTCAGCCCTTTGAAGCTATTGATACCTAATCAAGTGTTAGTTCCCCCCATACCCTTCCCAACTCCCACCCACCCCTAGTGAGCAGTCTTGCTTTATAAGGCACCTCCCCAATTAACTACACACAGGGACAGCACATTTTGTACATACATAAAGAGATTTAACTGCTTTTTCTCTGAAAGGACAGCTAAGAAACTGGCTGGTACTTTGGTAGATCTCCCTCTTTTCTTTTAACAGATACCAAAGCTCCACGAAATGAATAATGGCTGGGAAAAATCGTATCGCTAAAGCTGTTGCCCCTGTTACAGCTTCTGCCTCTGTCCAGACAGAGGTCCCAATGCCAGTTTAAGGACTGGTTCCATGTGCAGGGTGCCTGCATGCTGAAGCTCTCAGGAAACAAGGGGAGGAACTCAGAGAGGAGGTGGCAAGGCTGAGGAGCATTCAAGACAATGAGAAGTACATTGATGAGATGCTTCTTGCAACATCCAAGCTCTCCAGCAGAGGAGAAGATGGGTGCCTACAGAAAGGCAAAGGTTGGACAGAAGTCACCAGGACCTGCAGAATCACCAATCCAACTTCTCCAGCCCTTGAATTGAAGAACCATTATGCAGCCCTGGAAGTGGAAGAGGTGAAAGCATCCCTGGAAAGGGAAGAACCAGAGCTCAAGTACCCCAAAGTTGCAGAATCAGTGACCAAGGGGAAGCGAAGGGTAGTGGTGGTTGGTGACTCTCTTCTGAGGGGTACTGAGGCATCCGTCTGCCAACGAGACTTGATGTCCAGAGAGGTATGCTGTCTGCCAGGTGCCAGAATCCGAATATTACGGAGAGTTTGCCAAGACTCATCAAGCCCATTACCCAATATTGCTAATCCATGTCAGCACAAATGATACTGTGAGGTATCCCACTGAGCATATCAAAAGTGACTTCATGGCTCTAGGACAGAGGGTGAAGCAGATAGGTGCACAGGTGGTGTTCTCTTCAATCCTCCCTGTTGAGGGTAAAGGCCAAGGTAGAGAAGCTCGCATCATGGAGATGAATGCGTAGATGGTGTCATCGAGAGCGTTTTGTTTCCTGGTCCATGGAATGCTGTTGTAAGGGTTGCAGAGCAGAGATGGCATCCATATGTCCAAGAAAGGTCGACGTGTCTTCAGTAGCAGAATTGCTAATCTACTGAAGAGGGCTTTAAACTAGATTCATTGGGGATGGCTGAAGAAAGCCCCCAGGTAAGTGAAACATTAAATACCTTTATGGAAATGGGTAAAAGGAACAACATATGGAAAGCGGTATGTAAAAATGCCATTAGCATGGGAAATAAGATCTCAGATGTTGGAAGTTTTAATGGGAGAGACTGACTTGCATATAGTGGCAGTTGCAGAAATACGGTTCACAGAATACCTTGACTAGGATGTAACTATACCAGGCTATCCTTTATTCAGAAAGGACAGAGTAGGAAGAAGGGAGGAGGAGTGGCACTATATGTAAAAATAATATTAAAGCTTTGGAACTACAGAGCTTAAAAGGGAGAGAGGAGGCACTGTGGATTAAACTAGAAAGAGGGAAAGAGAAATCTATTTGCATTGGCATGATATACTGTCACGTACCTCCCCTGGTGGCCAGTGATCATAGGGGTAGGTTGGACACAAAGATATTTTTATATGAGAGGAGGTTCCTTTAAGAACCAGGTGCAGCCTGGTCTTAGTAGTTCAGCTCCTATTAAGAAGTAAATTGTGAATGCAGAGTAGAGGGATAACATAAGCTTTTATTTCCCTTTACACAAAAGATTCAGGTGGGTCACAACATAGGAAAACGTCCTTTACTTCAGGAATGAACTGTTACTTCAGGAAAAAAACTGTTATACTTCACAGTTGCAACAAGGATTAATTAAGGCTTCCTAGAGTAACTCAACCGTTTCAATACTCTTCTTCCTTTTAGCATACAAGTAACACTCTGAAGGCAGCATACATTGTTTACAAGTCTAGCAGTGATTCTAGACTGCTCGTAATGCATAGAGAACAGTCCATCTCCTCTTGAGACAGAAGACTAGGCTCCACAAATTCCACTTGCATCGGCTCTGAGTCAGCGTTATCCCTTTCTGTATCTGGGGTTTCTCTAGCTATTGGTTCTGGCCAGTCGCTATTCTTATTCTCTGGGTGTTTGTAGAGTTCTTCTAAGGTTCGCCAGTGAGCGCGGCCTACCTTTGTGCTTTTACAATCTGGGTTATACAAGGTCGGTTTACTTTCCTTTCTTGTAAAACGAGCATTGCTTTTAGAAGGGCACTTATAAGGTGAGCTTTTTCTCATAAAAACAGAGTCTGCATACCTTGGCTTCCAGCAGCATGTAGAACAGGAACTTTCTCCTTCTAGTAGTTCTCCAGGGATACAATCCTCGTGCCAGTCTTTTCCCTGAAAGCTCTTGTTACCTTTCAGTCTGGTCACTGGTTCCTCCGGTAAGCGCAGGTATCTTTCCAAGCCTAACTTCTGGCTTCTTCCTTCAGCACTGCTCTGCTTCCCAAAGTGACTGTTCCTTTGCTCAGCATTGCTTTCCCATTCACTCCTAGGGCTTAGCTCAATGCTCCTGGTGCTTCCTTCTTCTTGGCCCTTGCTCGTGGTGCATTTCTCTCTCACGGCTTTGCTCCTGGTGCTTCTTTCCGGTCCACCTCCACCTCCACACCCTTTCCAGTCTCTTGCTTATAAAGCTCTCCTGTGTTTGAGCTTTCTGGGTTGCTTGTTAGGTGGTGTCGATTAGCTAGGTGTGTCGAGTCAGCCTCTGTGAGTGCACGCCTGCTCCCTCTAGCTGCTCTATGCGGGAATTGCATCCTGTGCACATCTTTTATATTATGAAAAACAGTTTCTTTTCTTGCATCTTTGCTTCCATCAACTCCTGCTGCATGACATATCCCCCTTCTTAAAATATTATGGGCTGAGGCCTCTTCCTCCGTACAGCACGTAATCCGAGGCATCACATCTGCATTATAATGGAGCTTTCCTGCTCTGTGCTCTACTCTGTAGTCATATGGTTGTAATGCCATATAGTTGGATAGTTTTTCTGTGGATGCCACCAGAGCCAATCTTTCCTGCCACTGTCGGAGGACGTTCACGTGATAGACCTGGTTATGTCCCTTTTTGTCCTGAATTAAATATGAAGCTGGACCCATGGGTTTGACCATTGTAAAAGGTCCCTTCCACTGAGCTTCAAATTTTGGGTTCGGTCTGGCCACCAGAACTATCACTTTCTCCCCTACCTCCAGTTGCCTCGGTTTTGTACGTCTGTCGTAATATCTTTTTTGCTTTTGTTGGCTACCTTTCAATTTTTCCTCTGCCAGACGAGAAGTCCGCTTTAGATGACTCCTCAAACTTCTCAGGAATTGTGGTACTCCCACTTCAGCTTCTACTGGTTCCATCCACTGTTCCCGTAAGATGTCCAGCACTCCCCTCGGCGCTCGTCCGTACAGCAGTTCGTAGGGCGAGATGCCTAGGGAACTTTGTGTTCGTTCCCTACAAGCATATAGTATTAAGGGTAGCATGGTATCCCATTCCGTCATTTCCCCGTCCAAAGCGCGTCGAAGCATCTGCTTTATGCTTTGGTTCATTCTCTCAACTAAACTATTGCATTGGCGATGATAGGCAGCCGTCTTGAGATGGTGAATGCCAAAGGCATCCCATACCTGGGCCAAGTACCTGGACATAAAATTGCTGCCGCGGTCCGTCAATACTTCCCGAGGGAATCCCACCTCACAAAACAGCTTTATCAATTCACTAGCGATGGATTTCGCTGAGATGTTCCTTAGGGGCACAGCCCACGAGAAACGTGTGGCTTGATCAATGATAACAAGTATATATTGAAATTCTCTTGGCGTTTTTATAAGAGGTCCCACTATATCCATGGCGAGCCTTTTAATCGGTTCCAAAATTACCGGCATTGGAAATAAGGGTACCTCAGGTGGTCGTACAGGTGTTACTCGTTGACAAGAGGCACAAGACTCGCAAAAAAGAGTGGTTTCCCTAAAGACGCCTGGCCAATAAAATCGTGCCAGTATTTGATCAAGGGTCCCTTGTGCACCCTTGTGGCTTCCTACTGGGTGATCATGGGCTAGGCGCAGAACCAAAGATTTGAAGGTATTTGGTACTACTAGCTGCTCCCGAATATTTCCGGACCGAAGGTCCCTACTTTCCCTGTACAGTATGTCTTCCTTTATAACGAATCTGGGAAAGGTATCCTCTTCTTGAGTGTGCTCAAAAGCGCGGGTCAGGGCAGGATCTGCTCTTTGTTCCTTTTTAAAGGAGGGGAATTTTTCAACTAATTCAGAGGGCACCCAGGGCATTCCCTTTCCCGCCTCAACCTCAGCTCTACCCTGAGAGCGACACTTTCTTTCCTTCCGTTTCTCCGCTTTTGACTTTCTTTCCTTCCCAGAGGGGACATTTATCAAACCTTCATGAGAAGGGAGGTCATCCCACGCTACTTCTCGGGAACAAGAGGGGATTTCGGAAGTTTTTGCTTGCGTACGAGTTGAAACCAGAGCTTCCCTGGGAAATATGGCCTTTTTGGATTTCTCCAAAAGGGAACCGGGAACTGCTCTAACCTTAGAGGGGGTGCAAGTGGATACAAAAACTTCCTGTGGAGGCAAGCCTTTTTCCAGACCTCTTCTAAACTGAGGCCAGTCGTTACCTAGCACTAGCTCGTGAGGTAGTTTTGGTATTACAGCAATCAACATTTCCTTTTCAATACCTAAGCCTTTTACAAATAGCTTGTATACCGGATAATGTGTGGCAGCCCCATGTATGCACTTTATTTTTACTTTTCCTGCTGGCTGATCGGGTACAGACTCACCATGCTCCTTGATCAAAGAGCATAATTTGTGGGAGATCATGGTCTGATCTGCGCCAGAGTCTAAAAGTGCTTTGACATCAATGCCTTGTATTTTTACACTTAACAGAAACCCCTCACGTATTGCTTTCATATTTTCCCCAATGAGAGCAGTGCGCATGTAACATTCATTCTTTAAGTGACCCCTTTTCCCACACGAGAAACATCTTTTAGAAGGTTCCTTTAACATAGCAGTAACATTTTTCAAACCCTTATGTGAACAGCGTGAGAGACTTTCTGATGTCTGCCTTTCCAACCAACTGCCAACTTTGGAGTCTCCACCTTTGATTGGATGGCCAATTCTGCCTCCAAATAACGCTCTGTTAGTGCAATGGCTTCAGCAGTGGTGTGACAATTTTGCAAAATAAGGAAGTTCTGCATGCTTTTGGGAACTGCAGACATGTATTGTTCCAATACTATCAGATCCATTAAAGTACTCACTGTTTTTTTGTCAGGTTTTAACCATTTTGTAGCCAAACTGCTTATTCTATGTCCTAGAGCCTTAGGCGTCTCGTCTACCTTAAGATGAGTGGCTCGTAATAAACAATTGTATACAAAGGGTGTGAGGCCTAGGCGATCCCTAATGGCCTTGACCACCTCTTCATAATTATTGGCCAGAGCAGGGGGCATCACCCTGTATGCTGACAGCGGCTCCCCTGTGAGAGATGCTGCCAGGCGAATTGCCCATTGCTCTTTCGGCCAGTTCGCCGAACGTGCAATTCTATCAAAAGAATCAATGAAATCGTCCACGTCGTCAGTGGCAGTTAACTTTCCCAGGGACAAGGTGTCACATGCCCATTGTCCTACCAGACGGTTACTCAGTTCAGGGTTTGGTCCATGCTGAGTGTTGGCTCTCTCCAGCGACTCTTTCTGCTGGGCCAGCCATGCCTCCATCATTTGTAGAATAGGCCTCTGCTGCTTATGCATGGCTTGCATTGCCTGCCTCTGGGTCTGGCAAGCCAATTCTCCTTGCCTATCGAATTGGAGAACACACAGGAGAGCAGGGCTCCTGCAGAAACCAGTAGAGTACACAAGGAGCAGAAGCCGTGGACGACCCAGTTGCTTAAAAATAATTTCAAATTACTTTATTGAAGGTCCCCCGACGCGTTTCGGCTTGCGCCTTTCTCAAGGGGAGAGTTGCTTACAAAAAGAAATAAATAAATATAAATCAATTAAATACATACATAAACATCACTCTAAAAAAGGCAACCGGGACACATTTATATAACAAAATAATTTAAAACTAAGGGTTAAAACGTAATTGCAAAAATGAAAAATGAATAATAAAATACAGTCATTCATATTAAAGTAATAAATTAAATAATAATAATAATAAATGTAATAAATAATTAAAAAACATAATTAAAAAAATAGAAAACAGACGCAGGGCAGAGACAAATATGATCAATAATACTCATTAAAACAGAACCAAAAACTACTCACTGAAATGTACACCGAAGTGCCGTTTAAATTGGAGGGACACTAGGGTCCTTACTGTGCCACTATATGAGTACAAAGAAAAGGAGAAAAGGTATTCAAAAGTGAAGCCTCAAATAACAGGATACTAGGTTGCTGAACCATATTTTCTCAAAAAAGAAACCTTGTCCGAAAAAACTTGTGCAGTGAATAAAAACCCAAGCACATCATATGAAATAAACGCTTTTAAACGTAATTATGTAAGGCAGAGCAACTTCATTTGAAAAGAAAAACCATTAAAGCATGCCTCAAAATGTCAGTTGAATTAGAAATTCAAGACGACATGCTTAAGCACTTGTTTTTGCTATGCATGTGGGGTGAGCTTTATACAAAACCCTTTGTGCCGTGAGTGACTAAACTTATGTAAAAAATGTGTGTAAAAAATATATATATATACGATAATTATAAAGACCTACTCACTGAAGCAGGCACCTAAGTGCCGAGACACTGTGCTTTGCAATGAAGTATGTTGTAACGCTATGTAAATAAACATAAACCACGTTAGAATGTAAACCGGCAGTGCTCGAGTAAATTACTAAAAATGGATTGTTTTGATTACCTGTTTGAAACTGCACAGACAAGGCAATATAGTTTTAAATGTCACACCACTGTGTTGGCGAAAATTCCTGGCAGGATTGTACAAAATACGTACTTCCGAGTCGGATCAGAATGCTTTTCTGAAACACAATTTTAAGGACGCTGACTTTCGCGCCAAAAGAGGCGTGGCTATCTTCATCCAATCACCGGAGAGGTATTGAGAAGAATGACATGAAGTTAAAATAAATCAGTGATGTCATTTCTGAAAAAATGTATAGAAGGTATGAAACCTGAATAAAAATAAAAAACGCGTGTGTGTAGAAAGTTTCTTTTGATATTACGTGACTACATGAAGTGAACAGCACCTAGAATGAAAAAACTTATTGTGTACCGAATAGTTGAATTGTTAGTTGGACAAACTCCGGAAAGATTTAGGTAGGACTGAACCATAGGATGTGGAACAGTGCTTCACATTTATTTTGAAATCTATGGGGCATGTTTACTAAAAGCCGTACAATTGCGTGCCGCACAATAGCGCACGGAAACGCGGCACTCAAACGCTCAGAAATGCTCTTAAACGCCCCGCACAAGTGCGCTTGGGCCCCGCACAATTGCGCGCCGCACTAACGTGCCCCGCAAAAGTACCCGGCCCGCAAATGTCCGATAGAGGCGTGGAAAGGCATTCTGAGGGCGGAGGAAGGCTCCCGAGGGGCGGAGGGACGGGGTCAATGGGTGGAGAGTGGGAGGGGAGAGGCTCCTCGCACAGTATCGGGCCCGAATTTGCATGTAAAAACTACCGCGAGTGAAACACTCGCGGTAGAAAGCATTTAAAGGGAAGAGAAACCATTTCCGTCAGCAATGTACAGGAAAACCGGGGAAACCAGCAAAACGTGAGCAGTGTGATATATGTGCACAGCACAAAAGTGAAAATAAAAATAGAAAATGACCACAACAGAACTATTAAAAATAGTAATTCAGCTGGGGAACAGTTATAGGGATGGGCAAATACAGAAATCACACCCAGCAAAGCTCCAGAAAAAAGAAATGACTTTTGGAAGGGTCTACTGAGAGGAGACTCTTCCAAAAAACATTGCCACGTATTGGAGCTTTCCTGGGAGTGTTTGCTATGGTTGCCCATTAATATCACTGTTGCCCAGCGTGGTGATATTTTGTCCCACATTTTCCGTGGTCATTTCCGGGGTTTATGTGCACGTTTGTCACCAGACAGGGTGCATATGCCCACAGTAGAATTGCGTAGAGCAGGGTTTGTGACTCCATCCTGCCAGGCTTACTGCCTCCAGGGGCTGCACTGTCTCTGTGGCCAAAGTGTGGTACAGCGGACAGAGTCATTACCTCTAGGACCAGAGGGCAGAGGTTCAAAACCCAGCTGGGGCACCTGCCAGCCCAGTCCCTATATTTTACCCACCACTAAATAAAGATAGCGCAGACACCCCTGTATGCATGGGGAAAACACCCATATTTTACCCAACACCGCACACACACCACAACAATGGGCATTACCTACAGCCAAGTCCCCAAATGCAGTCCCATACTGCCACATTGCAATCAGGTCAACTGCTTTTTCTGAGAGAAGTTCATGCCAGCATGTTGGCGGACAAGTACATGTGGTGCAGGGGGCAGTGGCTGCTAACCACAGAAGACAGAGGCCTAGCCATGTGCAGGCTGGCACAGTCCACTGCAACAGACAGGTCCTGCCGGATCCACAGTCATGGACAGTCCAGGGAATCCAACCAATCTGTGGCTACACAGTGGTGCAGTGCACACAGACAGTGCATACAAGAACAGAAGGTCACAGGTTCAAAGCCCAGCTGGGGCTACTGCCAATCCTGCCCACATATTTTTCCCACAACTAAACAGTGATAGTAAGGACACACCTTTCATGGCGGGGACATATGCAATGGTAAGACATCTATCTTTTACCCCACTGAGCACAGACACCATGAACAGGGGCAGTACCTAGAGCAGAATCACCCAAATGCAGTCCTGGTGGGCCACACACCAGTCAAGTTCCATGCTGACACTCATACATATGCCTGTGCTGTATATCTATGCACCACCCCCATGGCATGTAGATGTAGCCCATGCATATTCATGAGGGATAGCAGGAAAACCCGAACAGTGTGATGCAAACCTGGACTGGAGTTGGGAATCTGTGCCATAAAGCAGCAGCCATCAAGGGCAGACACACCCACACCCACAGGCCCCATTGGCCAATGTCTCCTGGAAAGGCAGAACATTGGACCGTGCATGCAGCACCCAAAACGAGCACTTGCATAACTTACCAATGTCACCCTACACCTGAGGTATACGGTACACAGCTCGGAGACGTTTGCTAGGAGCACAGGCAGGCAGTTATCCATACGTTACGTACATACTGCTAGTTGACCCCATCCAAACAATCTGTTAGGTGTTTGCGGGGCATGCTCCAGGCCTGGCCTCTGACGGTGCTTACCACCCTGGGGAGTGACCACCAGCTGTAATGCGTACCATATCCATGCCTTGCCGTGCTCAGGACCGGTTTGGTGGGCAAGGCTACTTACCCCCTCAATCGTAGCACCATGATGGCAGAGGTGTGGAAGTGTGTGTCTGTCTATACAGTGGGTGTTGGCTGCAAGCCCCTTCAACAGCCCGCACTGCCAGCACTGTTGCCAGTATTGGCCAGTCAATGTGCATAATGAGGTGCAAGGTACCATGGGTATAGCCAGGGCAGGGTGGTGTGGCCAGGATGCATCTGCACTGGGCATAGGGCCCTGGCAGGGACATTGGCTGGGATATTGTAGTGTCCGGCCACCACCTACACAGACAGGGTGGCCAAAGCATGTCCTTCTGGGGGATCATGCTCACCCTGACTGTGCAGTGACCACAGCATGGCTAGGCCCCCCCATAGTGCTGTATAGTAGTTCTCTCATGTGATAGATATGGGTTTCTCTTTGGGGCCCAGTCACTGATCTATCTGCTTGCTGTGTATGCAGACAGCCCAGTTCTGGGTGCATGCATCTCCATTGGGAACATGCACTATGGACTAACCAGCAGACTGTTTGTAGCTGGTAAATGTCTTGCTATAATGGCTTGCAGGGTGCAGTGGCTGTTGGCTTGCTGCAGGGGAATATCTGGTGGTGGAGTGCAGCTTACCATACCCTGGGCTTATGTCTGTCTGCTATTGTGTTATGGCTGTGTATGGAGCTGCCTGCCTGGGGGGGGTGGTGGTGTTCCTCAGCAGGACTGGGGTTGATGTTGCTCTCTACTGCCACCTTTGCAGGGAGGTAGAGTGTGGATCCCTTGATGGGGACCATGTTTGCCACTGGGGGGGTGCCTGATGGCGGCAGACAGGGATATCCATGGTGTTTGTGCAGAAACTAGCTATCTTACACATTAACACTGCTTTGGAACGCCCGCTTGGCCTCCAGCAGCCATGGCAGGTGTTGTTGACCTGGTCCTGGCCACCTCATTGCACACTCAGGGTGAGCACAGTACCCGCACGATGTAACGGTGTGTGGCTACTCTGTGCCAGTAAAACACCCGGTCAGTGCCCCCTACTAGGCCAAGGTGCTGTGTGGGTGCACCCGGTCACTTCCCCCAACAGGGCCGAGGTGCTGTGGGGGTGCATTCCCCATCTTGTGTCCATCTGCGGACAGCTAATTTGCATGTGCAGTGCATCATGGGTACGGGTGGCCTAACCCTATCCTGTTGACACCAGCAGACTGTCTGTGAGGTGACGTGTAGGCTATCTGCAGCCAGCCAGGGGCCTGCTTACAGTTATGGAGCTGTAGCGCAATGGTTACATCACTGCCTGTGCAGCCAGAGGTCATGGGTTCAAACCCACAGTGGGGCTCTTTGGTAGGGCTGTCCACAGCTTTATTTCTATTTACTGTACATATGTCTATGCCGGCAAGACCACCCTCAGCTTACTATACCCATTAGGTGCCTCTGAGGGTGCTTCATAGGGCGCCCTGTAGGCCACCTTATGGTTGCCATCCCTATAGGGTGCACTATACATTATCCTGTGTCGCAACATACATGCTGCCCCATAGGGGTCATTCAAGGGTGCCTTGGCGAACAGTGCACTGTAACGTGCCTTATGGGCCGCCGTATGTTAACATGCTGGGAGAGTGCGTTTGCTAGTAGTCATAACAAAATAAATTTATACAGCCTCCTACAGCATAATACATACTGCCTCAGCAGGCATTTTTCACTGGGCATTGTGAGGTGTTGAACCCCTGATCCCTGCACCATTGGTCAGTGTTGTAACCATTGTGCTGTGGCTCTGTTCCTGTGCTTGTGCATCAGCGCGCCGCCTTGTGCCTATCAGCGCGCCGCCTTCTGCCGCCCAAGGGGACCAGTGCGCCGCCTTCTGCTGCCCAAAAATAACTGTGCGCCGCCTTCTGCCGCCCAAAAATAACTGTGCGCCGCCTTATGCCGTTCCAAATTAATTTGCCTCCTAAAACAATGTTAATCATTACAATTACTGCCTCAGCTGACCTTTGTCGTTGCGCACACTGGGGGATTGAACCCATGGCCCCTGCACCATTGGTCAGTGTCTTCACCGTTGTACCACGGCTCTGTTGTTTTGTATACTCAGCAGCGTGCCACTTTGCCTTTCCACGCGCTAATGTCGACCCCCGCACATTAGCGCGACGCACACACATCCGGTTGCTTACTACCGTTTTTTTTCTATTTTCTGCCTGAACCGCCCACTCCTTATATGGCACAGGCACACTAGCACGGCCCCGCACGTTAGGAATGTTTAGTAAACAGACCCCTATGTGTTTATCATTATCTAAAATTGATGTTATCAAACTGTTTACTGAGGTAGAGGTATAAAGTATTAATGAAAAATAATCAATGAAAAATAAAATTAGAAAAGGGGGTATATATTATTATTTAAATAATATAGTAATACCACCTAAAACGGATTAAAACAATAAATAATTAATAAATAGATTATAAACTAAACTTGTTTAAAAATGTTAAAAGTTTGAAACCTCATATTTTAACTTGTGAAAAAATTCACTTTACACATCTCTGTGAACTTATGAATAATGAATTGTACCTAAATTAAAGGCATGTATTATTTTGAAATAAACGACAATATTCGCAGTTCTAAAACAATTAAAATAATTAAAATTAATAAATAAAAATATAGAGAGAACATGGGGAGACAAATTGATCATTATGTGCAATGATAAAATGATAAAATTGAAAAAATAATAATAATAATAATAAATATAATAAATAAATAGGTATGATATACCTCTATGGGTTATAAATAATCAATTATGTCTAAATTAAGGGCATATGTTGCACGAGTACACGATAATATTATTTACACTTAAAAATGATTATTAAAATAAATATAAATAAGAAAAACCTTTATATGTAAATAAATATTAAATTGATTATTAAAATAAATACGAAAAACCTTTATATGTAAAATAAATTAGCCACTAATTTACATCAATTTAAAACAATTGGTCTTACTGAACAGTAACATAAAAAAGGACCGGAAAGGCTACAGAAACACAGATAAATCAATTTCTTGGTTGAGACCATTGGGTTCCAAACTATTAAATTCATATATGAATCGCTGTTCTAACTTAAGGAGAGACTTGTCTACGTCCCCGCCTCTCCAATGCGGAGTAACCACTTTTAAAACCACGTACTTCAAGTCCTGTATAGAATGGTTCATTTTGAGCCAGTGGGCGACAAGTGGGCGATCTGGGACGCCTCGTTGAAGGCAACTTCTGTGTTCTATAATGCGAGTACGCACTTGACATTTGGTTTTACCAACGTAAACCAAATTGCAGGGACATAAAATCAAATAAATAACATTTTCTTTTTTGCAATTGGAAAACGTGTGCAGATATACTTTATAATTAGTAGTTGGGTGCATAAAAACATTTTTTGCTAAAATGGTGTGTGAACAAACAGAACAGCTACCACATTTATAATGACCCTTGATGCTTAATGGAGGTTTTTTTATATGTTAAAGCAGAAGGGACCAGAATGTTGGCTAAATTCGGACTTCGTTTGTAAGCTATCATTACTCTTTGAAGCGAAAGTAGGCAAAGAGGTAAGTAATTGCCATTCTTGTTTAATTATTTTAGTAATTTCGCTAGAATAATTAGAAAAGGTTAAAGGACAAACAACACGGTCCGTCTCTTTCTTACGATCTTTTTTTATTAAAAGAGAACTGCGGTCTGCGTTGCAAGCCTTAAAAAAGGCCTTTTTTATACTCTTTTTGGGGTAGCCGCGTTGGCTAAATCTGTGATGCATTTCTGACGCATGCTTATCAAAATCTGTTTCATTGGTGCATAATCTTCTAATCCTCAAAAATTGACTGGTGGGAAGATTGTACTTCAAAGAGGTGTTGTGAAAACTGTTGTAATGTAATAAGGTATTGCGGTCGGTGGGTTTACGATACAAGTCTGTAATGAAACAATCTTTTCCTTTCTTTATTAAAATGTCTAAATAGGCTATCTCTTCTGTACTGTATTGACCTTCAAATTGTAGGTTAGAGTCTAAACTGTTGAGCCATTGAAAAAATAGTTGTAAAGTGGTTTCAGTTCCATCCCAAATCATGAGAACATCGTCGATGTATCTCTTCCAAAGTCGTATCTGAGTTTTAAAAGGATTGAAGGTTAAAAATTGTTTCTCAAAATTGGCAACATATAAGTTGGCAACATCAGGTGCCATTGAAGACCCCATAGCAACCCCTTTTATCTGTTTGTAAAAAACCCCTTTAAAAGAAAAATAATTCTCAGTCATAGCAATTGAAGCAAGTTGGGTAAGATAAAAGGTAGGAATACGGATGGGTTTCTCTCTTTGTATCAACGTGTTAGCTAATACCTCTAGAGCAGCTGTTTGGGGAATGTTAGTGTAAAGAGAATTAATGTCTAAGGTGACCAATAATAAATGTTCTTCTTATCCTGAAAAATCGTGTAATATATTAATGATGTGTGTTGAATCACGTACATAAGAATCTGCTAACATGACGAACGGTCTAAGAAAGATATCTAAGAATTTAGAAATTGGTTCTAGAAGAGAACCAATAGCCGAAACTATTGGCCGTCCAGGAGGGTTCTCTAGAGACTTATGTATTTTAGGGATTATGTAGATAGTAGGAGTGATCGGAGATGAGACTTTAAGAAATGACAATTCTTTTGGAGTTAAGTAACCTGCTTCCTTACCAATATAAAGAAGTGTATCAACTTTCTGTTGTAAAATTTCTGTTGGGTCATCGTAAATCTTTTCATAAAATTCTTTGTTGGAGAGTTGGCACATAAGTTCATTTATATATGCAGACGGATCCTGTAAAACTAACGCTCCTCCTTTTGACGGCAGGTTTTATTATAATATCATTATTATTACGTAAATCATGTAATGCTGCTTTTTCGGCCTTAGAGAAATTGTAATATATCCTCCTTTTTATATAGTTCTTGGACCTTAGATAGTACGATTTGCTCATATGCTATAATGAGTGGGTCAAAATGAGCTGGAGGCATCCAGGTAGAAGATTTTTTGATAACCGATTTATCGTCATAGTGTGGTAAGGAGGGTGCAGCCCAGCAAGGGAAAACTGAAAAAAAGAAGGATTTTTCTTTTTTGCGGGGGATGGGCGCACAAAACCACATACTCCATACTAGAAGCCCTGAAAGGAACCTAGGGGGCAGAGCTAAGGGTAAACCAATCCCAGACCACAGGACAACCCTGCATAGGAGTAGGAGGTCCAAGTGGGAGGAGCCAGGAAGGGAGTTGCCCTGCTCAGCAGTTAACAGGGAAAAAAACAAACACAAGAAGGAGAGCCATTTTGAGTTTGGAAGGGGCTGTGAGAAGAAGGTCCAGGAGGAGTGCAAGAGCAAGCACAAGTGGCAGCTGCAGTTCAAGGCCTAGCCCAGGTTCGAGTCCAGTTCCCAGGAGGCACAGACAGGAAAGATCTGGGGCCAAGCTGAGGAGAACCTTTGCAGCCAAGGAGAGCAGCAAAAGGAGGAACCAATATAAAGGCAGCCAAGAAAGGTACGCAGGGAACAAGCATTGCCAGCAGGACAGTTCTTGCTCTGACTCAGAGGAGACTAGCATACCCCAGAAGGCTCAGCACAGCAGGAAATATCTCACCAGAGAGGTTAAACAGGAGAGACCCCCAAGAGACCGGCCTGGAGAAGGCAAGGCCAGGCAGTGGGAGAGACTGTTTAATCTTGTGAAGACTCTTAAGGAAAAGACACCAGAGCACTTTCAGGAAGCACCCAGCTGTAGCTCAATTGAGAGCATGGAGGTAGGCCCTGAGGAAAGTGTTGTTGAGTCTGAGGTCTCTGAGATGGAATGTGAGCTGTGCACTAAGGTACACTAGTAATCAGAGCTAGAAACAGTGGATTATAAAGAGGCTGTTGTAATTTAAAGACAGTTTCAGAAGCTGGAAGAGAGGAGTAAGCCGGAAGGAAAAGGGTTAAGAATCTCTCCTAGGAAGCTAAAACTGCAGAACCTCAGTGAAGGCCCAAACGGCTGAAACTGTTTGTGTGTGTGTGGCAACAGCAGGCTTGAAGCTGAGAACCCATCCACTGTGTGAAGAGTTTTACAAATGCTTTTGTTTTATAATGTTAAGCAATTGCAGTGAGGAACAGAAACTGCTATGAGTTTATTCCAAGTTACAATGTTTTGGACATTTTGATTTCTGGAGAAGTATCCTGTATTTTCTTTTGTCTGGAAAAAAAGTTATGCTTGAAGAAATTTTATGTTCACCATTTACCAGCCTGGAAACCGAATAAAATTTCCTGTGCGCTTTAATAACCACTTGGCTCTTCCTTTCGGACACAACTACACAAAAATCCTAGAAGGGATATAAGATGGCCAGCCGTCCCTACTAGGCGACCGCCTGGTAGGGGCGCGAGCGTCACAATAGGTGATGTCAGAACCATGAAAATAATTCATTATTTTTAACTTGCGGAAGAACTTAAATAGTTCAACATAATAGTGCCTCCATCTACCTGTCATGAACGACGCAGTCCCCAACGGGTTTTTCAGATGGACACTCTTTGGAGAGGAGGTGGTCGAAAATATCAACCTTACCCTCAAAAATTCCAGCAATACTCCAAACCGCATCAGCCCTTGCCTCAACGGGAGAGGGACAGGGATCATCCCCTCATGTCCAAAAGGCGACTAGACTGGGACTTATGAATGGGATAATAAATTTATCTAAGTATCATCTCACAGACATAGAAACTCAGGTCTTAGAAAAAGGCCTATCCTTTGTACCTACCAAAAAACATGACCAATTTACTACACATGTTGAACTATTTAAGTTCTTCCGCAAGTTAAAAATAATGAATTATTTTCATGGTTCTGACATCACCTATGACGATAAATCGGTTATCAAAAAATCTTCTACCTGGATGCCTCCAGCTCATTTTGACCCACTCATTATAGCATATGAGCAAGTCGTACTATCTAAGGTCCAAGAACTATATAAAAAGAAAAGGAGGATATATTACAATTTCTCTAAGGCCGAAAAAGCAGCATTACATGATTTACGTAATAATAATGATATTATAATAAAACCTGCCGCCAAAGGAGGAGCGTTAGTTTTACAGGATCGGTCTGCATATATAAATGAACTTATGTGCCAGCTCTCCAACAAAGAATTTTATGAAAAGATTTATGATGACCCAACAGAAATTTTACAACAGAAAGTTGATACACTTCTTTATATTGGTAAGGAAGCAGGTTACTTAACTCCAAAAGAATTGTCATTTCTTAAAGTCTCATCTCCGATCACTCCTACTATCTACATAATCCCTAAAATACATAAGTCTCTAGAGAACCCACCTGGACGGCCAATAGTTGCGGCTATTGGTTCTCTTCTAGAACCAATTTCTAAATTCTTAGATATCTTTCTTAGACCGTTCATCATGTTAGCAGATTGTTATGTACGTGATTCAACACACATCATTAATATATTACACGATTTTTCAGGATAAGAAGAAAATGTATTATTGGTCACCTTAGACATTAATTCTCTTTACACTAACATTCCCCAAACAGCTGCTCTAGAGGTATTAGCTAACACGTTGATACAAAGAGAGAAACCCATCCGTATTCCTACCTTTTATCTTACCCAACTTGCTTTAATTGCTATGACTGAGAATTATTTTTCTTTTAAAGGGGTTTTTTACAAACAGATAAAAGGGGTTGCTATGGGATCTTCAATGGCACCTGATGTTGCCAACTTATATGTTGCCAATTTTGAGAAACAATTTTTAACCTTCAATCCTTTTAAAACTCAGATACGACTTTGGAAGAGATACATCGACGATGTTCTCATGATTTGGGATGGAACTGAAACCACTTTACAACTATTTTTTCAATGGCTCAACAGTTTAGACTCTAACCTACAATTTGAAGGTCAATACAGTACAGAAGAGATAGCCTATTTAGACATTTTAATAAAGAAAGGAAAAGATTGTTTCATTACAGACTTGTATCGTAAACCCACCGACCGCAATACCTTATTACATTACAACAGTTTTCACAACACCTCTTTGAAGTACAATCTTCCCACCAGTCAATTTTTGAGGATTAGAAGATTATGCACCAATGAAACAGATTTTGATAAGCATGCGTCAGAAATGCATCACAGATTTAGCCAACGCGGCTACCCTAAAAAGAGTATAAAAAAAGGCCTTTTTTAAGGCTTGCAACGCAGACCGCAGTTCTCTTTTAATAAAAAAAGATCGTAAGAAAGAGACGGACCGTGTTGTTTGTCCTTTAACCTTTTCTAATTATTCTAGCGAAATTACTAAAATAATTAAACAAGAATGGCAATTACTTACCTCTTTGTCTACTTTCGCTTCAAAGAGAGTAATGATAGCTTACAAACGAAGTCCGAATTTAGCCAACATTCTGGTCCCTTCTGCTTTAACATATAAAAAACCTCCATTAAGCATCAAGGGTCATTATAAATGTGGTAGCTGTTCTGTTTGTTCACACACCATTTTAGCAAAAAATGTTTTTATGCACCCAACTACTAATTATAAAGTATATCTGCACACGTTTTCCAATTGCAAAACAGAAAATGTTATTTATTTGATTTTATGTCCCTGCAATTTGGTTTACGTTGGTAAAACCAAACGTCAAGTGCGTACTCGCATTATAGAACACAGAAGTTGCCTTCAACGAGGCGTCCCAGATCGCCCACTTGTCGCCCACTGGCTCAAAATGAACCATTCTATACAGGACTTGAAGTACGTGGTTTTAAAAGTGGTTACTCCGCATTGGAGAGGCGGGGACGTAGACAAGTCTCTCCTTAAGTTAGAACAGCGATTCATATATGAATTTAATAGTTTGGAACCCAATGGTCTCAACCAAGAAATTGATTTATCTGTGTTTCTGTAGCCTTTCCGGTCCTTTTTTATGTTACTGTTCAGTAAGACCAATTGTTTTAAATTGATGTAAATTAGTGGCTAATTTATTTTACATATAAAGGTTTTTCGTATTTATTTTAATAATCAATTTAATATTTATTTACATATAAAGGTTTTTCTTATTTATATTTATTTTAATAATCATTTTTAAGTGTAAATAATATTATCGTGTACTCGTGCAACATATGCCCTTAATTTAGACATAATTGATTATTTATAACCCATAGAGGTATATCATACCTATTTATTTATTATTATATTTATTATTATTTTTTTTTTTCAATTTTATCATTTTATCATTGCACATAATGATCAATTTGTCTCCCCATGTTCTCTCTATATTTTTATTTATTTTTATTTATTAATTTTAATTATTTTAATTGTTTTAGAACTGCGAATATTGTCGTTTATTTCAAAATAATACATGCCTTTAATTTAGGTACAATTCATTATTCATAAGTTCACAGAGATGTGTCCAGTGAATTTTTTCACATGAGTTAAAATATGAGGTTTCAAACTTTTAACATTTTTAAACAAGTTTAGTTTATAATCTATTTATTAATTATTTATTGTTTTAATCCATTTTAGGTGGTATTACTATATTATTTAAATAATAATATATACCCCCTTTTCTAATTTTATTTTTCCTTGATTATTTTTCATTATGGTTCAGTCCTACCTAAATCTTTCCGGAGTTTGTCCAACTAACAATTCAACTATTCGGTACACAATAAGTTTTTTCATTCTAGGTGCTGTTCACTTCATGTAGTCACGTAATATCAAAAGCAACTTTCTACACACACGCGTTTTTTATTTTTATTCAGGTTTCATACCTTCTATACATTTTTTCAGAAATGACATCACTGATTTATTTTAACTTCACGTCATTCTTCTCAATACCTCTCCGGTGATTGGATGAAGATAGCCACGCCTCTTTTGGCGCAAAAGTCAGCGTCCTTAAAATTGTGTTTCAGAAAAGCATTCTGATCCGACTCGGAAGTACGTATTTTGTACAATCCTGCCAGGAATTTTCGCCAACACAGTGGTGTGACATTTAAAACTATATTGCCTTGTCTGTGCAGTTTCAAACAGGTAATCAAAACAATCCGTTTTTAATAATTTACTCAAGCACTGCCGGTTTACATTCTAACGTGGTTTATGTTTATTTACATAGCGTTACAACATACTTCATTGCAAAGCACAGTGTCTCGGCACTTAGGTGCCTGCTTCAGTGAGTAGGTCTTTATAATTATCGAATATATATATATTTTTTACACACATTTTTTACATAAGTTTAGTCACTCACGGCACAAAGGGTTTTGTATAAAGCTCACCCCGCATGCATAGCAAAAACAAGTGCTTAAGCATGTCGTCTTGAATTTCTAATTCAACTGACATTTTGAGGCATGTTTTAATGGTTTTTCTTTTCAAATGAAGTTGCTCTGCCTTACATAAATACGTTTAAAAGCGTTCATTTCATATGATGTGCTTGGGTTTTTATTCACTGCACAAGTTTTTTTGGACAAGGTTTCTTTTTTGAGAAAATATGGTTCAGCAACCTAGGGGCATGTTTACTAAAAGCCGTACAATTGCGTGCCGCACAATAGCGCACGGAAACGCGGCACTCAAACGCTCAGAAACGCTCTTAAACGCCCCGCACAAGTGCGCTTGGGCCCCGCACAATTGCGCGCCGCACTAACGTGCCCCGCAAAAGTACCCAGCCCGCAAATGTCCGATAGAGGCGTGGAAAGGCATTCTGAGGGCGGAGGAAGGCTCCCGAGGGGCGGAGGGACGGGGTCAATGGGTGGAGAGTGGGAGGGGAGAGGCTCCTCGCACAGTATCGGGCCCGAATTTGCATGTAAAAACTACCGCGAGTGAAACACTCGCGGTAGAAAGCATTTAAAGGGAAGAGAAACCATTTCCGTCAGCAATGTACAGGAAAACCGGGGAAACCAGCAAAACGTGAGCAGTGTGATATATGTGCACAGCACATAAGTGAAAATAAAAATAGAAATTGACCACAACAGAACTATTAAAAATAGTAATTCAGCTGGGGAACAGTTATAGTGATGGGCAAATACAGAAATCACACCCAGCAAAGCTCCAGAAAAAAGAAATGACTTTTGGAAGGGTCTACTGAGAGGAGACTCTTCCAAAACACATTGCCACGTATTGGAGCTTTCCTGGGAGTGTTTGCTATGGTTGCCCATTAATATCACTGTTGCCCAGCGTGGTGATATTTTGTCCCACATTTTCCGTGGTCATTTCCGGGGTTTATGTGCACGTTTGTCACCAGACAGGGTGCATATGCCCACAGTAGAATTGCGTAGAGCAGGGTTTGTGACTCCATCCTGCCAGGCTTACTGCCTCCAGGGGCTGCACTGTCTCTGTGGCCAAAGTGTGGTACAGCGGACAGAGTCATTACCTCTACGACCAGAGAGCAGAGGTTCAAAACCCAGCTGGGGCACCTGCCAGCCCAGTCCCTATATTTTACCCACCACTAAATAAAGATAGCGCAGACACCCCTGTATGCATGGGGAAAACACCCATATTTTACCCAACACCGCACACACACCACAACAATGGGCATTACCTACAGCCAAGTCCCCCAAATGCAGTCCCATACTGCCACATTGCAATCAGGTCAACTGCTTTTTCTGAGAGAAGTTCATGCCAGCATGTTGGCGGACAAGTACATGTGGTGCAGGGGGCAGTGGCTGCTAACCACAGAAGACAGAGGCCTAGCCATGTGCAGGCTGGCACAGTCCACTGCAACAGACAGGTCCTGCCGGATCCACAGTCATGGACAGTCCAGGGAATCCAACCAATCTGTGGCTACACAGTGGTGCAGTGCACACAGCCAATGCATACAAGAACAGAAGGTCACAGGTTCAAAGCCCAGCTGGGGCTACTGCCAATCCTGCCCACATATTTTTCCCACAACTAAACAGTGATAGTAAGGACACACCTTTCATGGCAGGGACATATGCAATGGTAAGACATCTATCTTTTACCCCACTGAGCACAGACACCATGAACAGGGGCAGTACCTAGAGCAGAATCACCCAAATGCAGTCCTGGTGGGCCACACACCAGTCAAGTTCCATGCTGACACTCATACATATGCCTGTGCTGTATATCTATGCACCACCCCCATGGCATGTAGATGTAGCCCATGCATATTCATGAGGGATAGCAGGAAAACCCGAACAGTGTGATGCAAACCTGGACTGGAGTTGGGAATCTGTGCCGTAAAGCAGCAGCCATCAAGGGCAGACACACCCACACCCACAGGCCCCATTGGCCAATGTCTCCTGGAAAGGCAGAACATTGGACCGTGCATGCAGCACCCAAAACGAGCACTTGCATAACTTACCAATGTCACCCTACACCTGAGGTATACGGTACACAGCTCGGAGACGTTTGCTAGGAGCACAGGCAGGCAGTTATCCATACGTTACGTACATACTGCTAGTTGACCCCATCCAAACAATCTGTTAGGTGTTTGCGGGGCATGCTCCAGGCCTGGCCTCTGACGGTGCTTACCACCCTGGGGAGTGACCACCAGCTGTAATGCGTACCATATCCATGCCTTGCCGTGCTCAGGACCGGTTTGGTGGGCAAGGCTACTTACCCCCTCAATCGTAGCACCATGATGGCAGAGGTGTGGAAGTGTGTGTCTGTCTATACAGTGGGTGTTGGCTGCAAGCCCCTTCAACAGCCCGCACTGCCAGCACTGTTGCCAGTATTGGCCAGTCAATGTGCATAATGAGGTGCAAGGTACCATGGGTATAGCCAGGGCAGGGTGGCGTGGCCAGGATGCATCTGCACTGGGCATAGGGCCCTGGCAGGGACATTGGCTGGGATATTGTAGTGTCCGGCCACCACCTACACAGACAGGGTGGCCAAAGCATGTCCTTCTGGGGGATCACGCTCACCCTGACTGTGCAGTGACCACAGCATGGCTAGGCCCCCCCATAGTGCTGTATAGTAGTTCTCTCATGTGATAGATATGGGTTTCTCTTTGGGGCCCAGTCACTGATCTATCTGCTTGCTGTGTATGCAGACAGCCCAGTTCTGGGTGCATGCATCTCCATTGGGAACATGCACTATGGACTAACCAGCAGACTGTTTGTAGCTGGTAAATGTCTTGCTATAATGGCTTGCAGGGTGCAGTGGCTGTTGGCTTGCTGCAGGGGAATATCTGGTGGTGGAGTGCAGCTTACCATACCCTGGGCTTATGTCTGTCTGCTATTGTGTTATGGCTGTGTATGGAGCTGCCTGCCTGGGGGGGGGGGGGGGGGGGTGGTGGTTTTCCAAAGCAGGACTGGGGTTGATGTTGCCCTCTACTGCCACCTTTGCAGGGAGGTAGAGTGTGGATCCCTTGATGGGGACCATGTTTGCCACTGGGGGGGTGCCTGATGGCGACAGACAGGGATATCCATGGTGTTTGTGCAGAAACTAGCTATCTTACACATTAACACTGCTTTGGAACGCCCGCTTGGCCTCCATCAGCCATGGCAGGTGTTGTTGACCTGGTCCTGGCCACCTCATTGCACACTCAGGGTGAGCACAGTACCCGCACGATGTAACGGTGTGTGGCTACTCTGTGCCAGTAAAACACCCGGTCATTGCCCCCTACTAGGCCAAGGTGCTGTGTGGGTGCACCCGGTCACTTCCCCCAACAGGGCCGAGGTGCTGTGGGGGTGCATTCCCCATCTTGTGTCCATCTGCGGACAGCTAATTTGCATGTGCAGTGCATCATGGGTACGGGTGGCCTAACCCTATCCTGTTGACACCAGCAGACTGTCTGTGAGGTGACGTGTAGGCTATCTGCAGCCAGCCAGGGGCCTGCTTACAGCTATGGAGCTGTAGCGCAATGGTTACATCACTGCCTGTGCAGCCAGAGGTCATGGGTTCAAACCCACAGTGGGGCTCTTTGGTAGGGCTGTCCACAGCTTTATTTTTATTTACTGTACATATGTCTATGCCGGCAAGACCACCCTCAGCTTACTATACCCATTAGGTGCCTCTGAGGGTGCTTCATAGGGCGCCCTGTAGGCCACCTTATGGTTGCCATCCCTATAGGGTGCACTATACATTATCCTGTGTCGCAACATACATGCTGCCCCATAGGGGTCATTCAAGGGTGCCTTGGCGAACAGTGCACTGTAACATGTGCCTTATGGGCCGCCGTATGTTAACATGCTGGGAGAGTGCGTTTGCTAGTAGTGATAACAAAATAAATTTATACAGCCTCCTACATACTGCCTCAGCAGGCATTTTTCACTGGGCATTGTGAGGTGTTGAACCCCTGCTCCCTGCACCATTGGTCAGTGTTGTAACCATTGTGCTGTGGCTCTGTTCCTGTGCTTGTGCATCAGCGCGCCGCCTTGTGCCTATCAGCGCGCCGCCTTCTGCCGCCCAAGGGGACCAGTGCGCCGCCTTCTGCTGCCCAAACATAACTGTGCGCCGCCTTCTGCCGCCCAAAAATAACTGTGCGCCGCCTTATGCCGTTCCAAATTAATTTGCCTCCTAAAACAATGTTAATCATTACAATTACTGCCTCAGCTGACCTTTGTCGTTGCGCACACTGGGGGATTGAACCCATGGCCCCTGCACCATTGGTCAGTGTCTTCACCGTTGTACCACGGCTCTGTTGTTTTGTATACTCAGCAGCGTGCCACTTTGCCTTTCCACGCGCTAATGTCGACCCCCGCACATTAGCGCGACGCACACACATCCGGTTGCTTACTACCGTTTTTTTTCTATTTTCTGCCTGAACCGCCCACTCCTTATATGGCACAGGCACACTAGCACGGCCCCGCACGTTAGGAATGTTTAGTAAACAGACCCCCTAGTATCCTGTTATTTGAGGCTTCACTTTTGAATACCTTTTCTCCTTTTCTTTGTACTCATATAGTGGCACAGTAAGGACCCTAGTGTCCCTCCAATTTAAACGGCACTTCGGTGCACATTTCAGTGAGTAGTTTTTGGTTCTGTTTTAATGAGTATTATTGATCATATTTGTCTCTGCCCTGCGTCTGTTTTCTATGTTTTTTAATTATGTTTTTTAATTATTTATTACATTTATTATTATTATTATTTAATTATTAATTGTTAATTACTTTAATATGAATGATTGTATTTTATTATTCATTTTTCATTTTTGCAATTATGTTTTAACCCTTAGTTTTAAATTATTTTGTTATATAAATGTGTCCCGGTTGCCTTTTTTAGAGTGATGTTTATGCATGTATTTAATTGATTTATATTTATTTATTTCTTTTTGTAAGCAACTCTCCCCTTGAGAAAGGTGCAAGCCGAAACGCGTCGGGGGACCTTCAATAAAGTAATTTGAAATTATTTTTAATTAACTGGGTCGTCCACTGCTTCTGCTCCTTGTGTACTCTATCGAATTGGAGAGCCATCCAGGTGCACAGCTCCTTCTGCTCCATGATGATTCCTGAAAAAGAAATAAGAGAAAAAACAAGTGTGGCCCAAACCAAAAATGAGCTCCCTCTTTTCTCTTTCCTTTTTTTTTTTTCTACTCTTACTGTCCCATCCAACACAGGTAAGGTATATATACGTTTTACCTGATACCGGTGTTGCGTCAGCCTTGGAAAAGATGTTGCTGCTCCGCCTTGCAGCGCTCCGCCTCAGGTGCCAGCAACACGATACTTCCCACTCTGATCCAAGTGTCTCCTTCTACTCCAGGTTTTTTTTTTCTCTTTTTGGCCTTCCATTCTGGGTTTTTGCCGCTCCACTCCTGGGGTTTTGCCACTCCACTCCGGGTTTTGCTTTTTTTTTTAACCTTGGAGTTAGTTTCTTTCTTTATTTTCCTTCTTACAGTTGTAAGACCCAAAATCCAAACAACTACGCCATTTATGTCGGGTACCTCCCCTGGTGGCCAGTGGTCATAGGGGTAGGTTGGACACAAAGATATTTTTATATGAGAGGAGGTTCCTTTAAGAGCCAGGTGCAGCCTGGTCTTAGTAGTTCAGCTCCTATTAAGAAGTAAATTGTGAATGCAGAGTAGAGGGATAACATAAGCTTTTATTTCCCTTTACGCAAAAGATTCAGGTTGGTCACAACATAGAGGAAAAAGTCCTTTACTTCAGGAATGAAACAAACTCATGGTAAAGAAAAAAACTGTTATGCTTCACAGTTGCAACAAGGATTAATTAAGGCTCCCTAGAGTAACTCAATCGTTTCAATACTCTTCTTCCTTTTAGCATACAAGTAACACTCTGAAGGCAGCATACATTATTTACAAGTCTAGCAGTGATTCTAGACTGCTCTTAACGCATAGAGAACAGTCCATCTCCTCTTGAGACAGAAGACTAGGCTCCACAAATTCCACTTGCATCGGCTCTGAGTCAGAGTTATCCCTTTCTGTATCTGGGGTTTCTCTGGCTATTGGTTCTGGCCAGTTGCTATTCTTATTCTCTGGGTGTTTGTAGAGTTCTTCTAAGGTTCGCCAGTGAGCGCAGCCTACCTTTGTGCTTTTACAATCTGGGTTATACAAGGTCGGTTTACTTTCCTTTCTTGTAAAACGAGCATTGCTTTTAGAAGGGCACTTATAAGGTGAGCTTTTTCTCATAAAAACAGAGTCAGCATACCTTGGCTTCCAGCAGCATGTAGAACAGGAACTTTCTCCTTCTAGTAGTTCTCCAGGGATATAATCCTCATGCCAGTCTTTTCCCTGAAAGCTCTTGTTACCTTTCAGTCTGGTCACTGGTTCCTCCGGTAAGCGCAGGCCTCTTTCCAAGCCTAACTTCTGGCTTCTTCCTTCAACACTGCTCTGCTTCCCAAAGTGACTGCTTTCCCATTCACTCCTAGGGTTTAGCTCAATGCTCCTGGTGCTTCCTTCTTCTTGGCCCTTGCTCGTGGTGCATTTCTCTCACACAGCTTTGCTCCTGGTGCTTCTCTCCGGTTCACCTCCACCTCCACACCCTTTCAAGTCTCCAGCCTCTTGCTTATAAAGCTCTCCTGTGTTTGAGCTTTCTGGGCTGCTTGTCAGGTGGTGTCGGTTAGCTAGGTGTGTTGAGTCAGCCTCTGTGAGTGCACGCCTGCTCCCTCTAGCTGATCTGTGCGGGAATTGCATCCCGTGCACATCTTTTATATTATGAAAAACAGTTTCTTTTCTTGCATCTTTGCTTCCATCCGCTCCTGCTGCATGACAATACAGACCTCCCTTACAAGAGGAAGAAGTGAATGGAGAGTTAATTGAAGACATATGCAGCATTGCTTGGAATGGGGAAGTGCTACTGATAGGGGATTTCAATATGCCAGATATTGATTGGCAGATTCCAGCTGCAGTATCATCTAGAAGTAAGGAGATCCCATATTCTCTACAAGGAGAACTATTCAGGCAATTGGTAACAGACCGCACAAGTGAAAGTGCCATACTTTGTGCTTACCAATGCTAAAAGTGTTTCAAATGTTATAGTGGGAGATTATTTTGCATCTAGTGATCACCATATGGTGTGGTTCAATATTAGGACTAGGGCTGTTAGAATCCATTGAAAAGCGAGGGTCTTAGACATTAGGAAAACTAACTTTGCCAAGATTGGCCAATATCTCAGGGAGTCGTTAGCAGGATGGGAACAGATGGGGGATGTAGAAAAACAATGGGCAAAACTGAAAGGGGATATTTTAAGGGCAACCAACCTTTTTGTTAAAATGGTAAATAAAGGTAAAAGGAAAAGGAGACCACTATGGTTTTCAAAAGTAGCTGAAAAGGTGAAGAAAAAGAGGGAGGCCTTCGCGAAATACATCAGATCACAGAGAGAGGAAGACAGACATCTATATTTGGAAAAACTTAAGAGAAGCTAGCAGAGTAGTCAGGAAAATAAAGCTTGAAAAAGGAGGAGGAAATAGCCAATGCAATAAAATGGGGGGATAACATATTTTTCAGATATGTTCGTGAGAAGAGAAAGGTCAAAAGTGGTATTGCCAGACTCAAGGGTGAAAGGGAAGAATGTGTAGAAGCTGAAGAAGATAAAGTGGAATTGCTTAACAAGTATTTCTGTTCTGTGTTCACAGATGAAGAACCAGGAACAGGACCTCAGAAAACATCTACAAACAGAAACAGAAGCGAGGGGCATCGTGAACAATTTTCAGAAGACTGTGTTTGTGAGAAACTACCTAAACTTAAAGTAGACAAAGAAATGGGACCGGATGGGATACACCCTAGAATAGTGAGGGAACTTGGGGACATTATAGCAGCTCCACTGACTGACCTTTTCAATGTCTCGTTGGAGTTGGGAGTGGTGCCAAAGTACTGGAGAGAGGCTTATGTGGTCCCTTTACACAAAAGTGGAAGTAAGGATATGGTTGAAAACTACAGGCCAGTTAGTTTAACTTCGGTGTGAGTAAATTACTGGAAACGCTGCTGAAAGAGAACATAGTGAGGTTTCTGGAGTCCAGCGGATTACAGGATCAGAGGCAGCATGGATACACCAGAGGCAGGGCTTGTCAGACAAATCTGATTGATTTCTGGGTGACAGGGAGTTGGACTGAGGGAGAGCCCTAGATGTGGTGTATTTAGATTTCAGTAAAGCCTTTGACACCAATCCTCACAGGTGACTTATAAACAAACTGAGCACCCTAGGGATGGACCTTAAAGTTACTGCTTGGGTTAGAAATTCCTTGAGTGGGAGGCAACAAAGGGTACAGGTAAATGGAGCTCACTCTGAGGAGAAGGAAGTTACCAGTGGTGTGCCCCAGGGATCTGTCCTTGGTCTGATTCTTTTTAACATCTTTGTTAATGATATAGCGGAAGGGCTGTCGGGTAAGGTTTGCCTCTTTGCAGATGATACCAAAATCTGCAATATAGTAGGCACCCAGGAAGGTGTAGAAATATGAGGAGGGATCTAGCTAAGCCTGAAGAATGGTCTAGAATTTGGCAGCTGGGATTTCATTTTAAAAAATGCAAGGTCATTCATTTGGGCTGCAGCAATCCAAGGGAGCAATACAGTATAGGGGGTGAAGTACCTTTATCCACTAAAGAAGAGCAGGACCAAGACGTGAGTGTGTTTTATGATCTTAAAGTAGCTAAACAGGTAGAAAAGGCAACAGCAAAAGCTAGAAGGATGCTTGGGAGCATAGGGAGAGGAATGGCCAGCAGAAGAAAGGAGGTGATAGTGCCTCTATATAAGTCTTTGGTGAGACCTCATTTGGAGTATTGTGTTCAATTCTGGAGACCGCACCTTCAAAAGGATATAAACAGGCTGGAGTCAGTACAGAGGGTGTCTACTAAAATGGTTAGTGGTCTTCGTTATAAAGACTTAAGGATTTTAATATGTACACCTTAGAGGAAAGGTGGGATAGAGGTGATATAATTGAGACATTTAAATACCTCCATGGCATAAATGCACAGGGGGAGAGCCTCTTTCGATTGAAAGCAAGTTCTGCTATGAGGGGACATGGGATGAGGGTGAAAGGGGATAGATTCAGGAGTGATATTCAGAAATATTTCTTTACGGAAAGAGTGACCGATGCGTGGAATAGTCACCCAGTGGAGGTAGCAGAGATGAGGACAATATCCGAATTAAAAAAAGCATGGGACAAACATAGAGGATCTCTAAAGGAAAAATGCGGACTGTAGTAGTTGTTGATATGGAAGGACAGACTAGATAGGCCATGTGGTCTTTTTCTGTCATCATTTTTCTATGTTTCTATATGCTATGCAGGGTCAGACCATGATCCATCAAGCCCAGTATCCTGTTTTCAACAGTGGCCAATCAAGGTCACAAGTACCTAGCAGTTTCCCTAAAAGACACAGGTTCCACAATGTTTGTATTGGGGCAAGCAGTGGATATCCTGCGTCCCTTTTCATAATGGTTTATGGACCTTTCCTCCAGAAACTTGTCCAAATCTTTTTTGAACCCGGCTACACTACATCCTCCGATAACGAATTCCAGAGTTTGATTACACGTTGAGTGAAAAAATATTTTCTCTTATTAGTCTTAAATAGGTTACCCTGTACCTTCATTGCATGTCCCATAGTCATTCTATATTTTGATGGCATAAACAATCGATCTACGTTTACCCGTTGCACTCCATTCATTAATTTACAGACCTCTATCACATCTCCGCTCAGCCATCTCTTTTCCAGGATGAAGAGCCCTAACCTTTTTAGCCTCTCTTCATAGGGGTATCTTTCCATCCCCTTTACCATTTTGTTGGCTCTTCCCTGTATCTTTTCTAATAACGCTATATCCTTTTTAAAATACGGCAACCTGAATTGCACACAATATGCAAGCTGTCGTCGCACCATGGAATGATACAGAAGCATTATAATATCCTTTGTTTTATTCTCCATTACTTTCCTTATTATATCTAGCATTCTATTTGCTCTCTTGGCCACTGCTGTGCACTGGGCAGAGAGTTTCAACGTTATCCACGATGACGCCTAAATATTTTTCCTGGGTTGTGGTTCCTAATGTGGAACCTTGCATCGTGTAACCTGTAAACGGGGGCGCTGGGCGTGAATGTCCACAGTCTTGGCAAAGGCAAAATACTATTATGACTTGCAAAGGATTGTGGGGGATGTAGTCCATTCATACCAGAATCAGCCGTTCACAAAATAATGAGTTGTGTTGCTCGAGTGTAAGCAAAGAAAAATATATTTTATTCATGGGGTTAATTCTCCCACACAGATTTACTTAGTAACACAAAAGGACACTTGCTTCAGTATTGTACTCAGGAAAAACAAATCATGATATAAGGTAACTGAACTTCTTAAGCAATCAAACCATAAAGACCTTGATGGGAAACAGAAAAGGTCTTTTTGAGGGCTCCTGCTAATAACTTTTAGCAGTGCTCCAAAAGCAAAAACAAAACCCAAAAGTAACAAAAACTGTTCTTTTTCAAGGATAACTTTCTTCTATTTACACACACAAACAGTAGTTTCCTTTCAGAGCTCACGTGCAATTGTGCATGGCTCAATTACCAATAATTAGCCAGCTGCAAACCCCTTTGCTGGTTCACTTTCTCTACGTGGCTCAAATCCTACCCTAAAGCTTTCTTGCAGACTTTTCTGGGTAGATAAAAGAACAAGTTATAGTTCCTTATGATGGTGGTTGTATTTGTGAAAGTATTTTAAAGCAGAAGCCTAGACAGAGAGCAATCCATGTATTCTAACTGATCATTTGAAATATCTCCTTCTTCTTCAAATATCATAGAATCAATATCATGGTCTGGCTCAGAGGAATTCCTTAATGGATCACTCTCAGGATAATATTTGTTTCCCTGCTGTCTTCCAGGTGAAGAGCTAGGGCATAGATCAGAGTTCATACCTGAGCTTCCTTTGCTGTTAGGTTTCCTCTCCAGACATCCTGGCCAGTAAGTAGTCCAGCTTTTATGTCCAGCCTTCCAATCAAGATCCCTGGACACTGGGTCTCTCTTCACATACCTTCTTGCACTGGTCTTAGGGCCCCTTCCAAATGCAGCCGTCTCCTTCAAAGGTGCCGTCTGGGAATTCCTGGCTCTGTAACCCCACTCCTCTGGCTTCCTCCAGTCCAATGGAGTATGCTTGCCTCTGGAATGACTCCCAACACACGTACTGCTGTGGGCTCCTTCTTTAGACCTCCAAGATGTCTTTCTCTTCTTCCTTCCACGTTGCTGTTGCTTCCTGATCCTCATCTGATTCTGTGTAGAATATGTTTTACTTTTAACTTGCTCAGAGGGATGCTCCACCCTAGCATAGCCCAGCTGTGCTGAATCAAGCCCTGCCCTTGGAGATGAGTGATTGGGGATTACCTCATAGCTCTCCTGATTGAACACACGTTTCCCCACTTCAGCTCTTCTAGAGGCTGTTTGAAACCTGGTGCATTCTGGGACTGGTAGTCTTTTATGAGAACATTCTGTTTTAGTATTTCTACCAGCAAAGACAGGTTGCTTGTTCAGAGCCAATTCACCTCTATTATAGCTCCCTCCTGAACTATGATAAGCTTCCTTATCACAAACCATAATTTGGGTTGTTCTTTCCTAGGTGCATAACTTTGCACTTGTCCACATTAAATTTCATCTGCCATTTGGATGCCCAGCCTTCCAATTTATCAAGGTCCTCTTCAATTTTTCACCATCCTCATGGGTTTTAACAATTTTGAATAATTTTGTGTCATCTGCAAATCTAATTACCTCACTCGTTGTTCCCATTTCCAGGTCATATATGAATATGTTAAAAAACACACAGACCCAGCACAGATTTATTTATTTATTTAGACAGTTTTATATACCGCCTTATCCTTCAATCAAAGCGGTCACAACACAATTGGGGGATACATTTAACACGTGGGGATATGAGACACATACACTAATACTTACAGGGAACATGGGCTATGGAGGGTTAAGTGGCTTGCCCAAGACCACAAGGAGCATCTGTGGGACTAGAAACCCCAGTCCTTCCAGCCCAAGGTTGCTGTCCTCTAGTGGGATTTGAACCCCCGACCTTCCGGCCTGAAATACCTTGCCCCAACCACTAGGCTACTCCTCCCTCCCTTTGAACTCCACTATTCACCTTTCTCCATTGGGAAAATTGGCCATTTAGCCCTACTCTCTGCTTTCTATCTTTTAACCATTTCCTGATCCACAATAGTACACTGCCTACTATCCCATGACTTTTTAATTTCGCCACAAGTGTCTCATGAGGGACCTTGTCAAAGGCTTTCTGAATATCCTGATACACTATATTAACCAACTCACCTGTGTCTACCTGTTTATTCACACCTTTAAAAAAATTACAGATTAGTAAGATAAGACCTTCCTTATGTTGAGTGTCTCCCGTTACGCCATGACCTGTTCAATAATTTTGTTCTTTACAATGGTTTCTACCATTTTTCCCGGTACTGACGTCAGGCTCACCGGTCTGTAATTTCCCAGATCACCGCTGGAACCCTTTTAAAAAATTGTCATTACACTGGTCATCCTCTAATCTTGCGGTATTAGAGATGATTTTAATGATAGTTCACAGATTACTAATAGTAGGTCTGCAATCTCATATTTCAGTTCTTTCAATACAGTTGGACGTATACCATCTGGTCCAGGTGATTTGTTACTCTTCAGTTAATCAAATAGTTCTAACACATCTTCCTGGTGTATGGATATTTCTTTCAATTCTTCTGTGGCATCACCTTTAAATAGAATTCATTCAGTCTCTCCGCTATGGCCTTGTCCCCTCTTAATGCCCCTTTTATCCCTCTATCATCTAATGGTCCAACTGACTCTCTCATGGTTTTTTGCTATGAATATACTTGAAAAAGTCTTTATTATGCATTTTCACTTCCACAGCAAGCTTAAGAACATCAAAAACATAAGATATGCCATACTGGGTCAGACCAAAGTCCATCAAGCCCAGTATCCTGTTTCCAAAAGTGGCCAATCTAGGTCATAAGTACTGTGGTCACTGTTCCCTCTAAGCTGTGCGCGTGTGCGCGCGCACACACCTCGCTGAGTGAGCGCACATACTTTACAACAGAGCGCACAAAAATTACTGTTCTGATTCTGATAGAAAACAACACAGGCGTCTTAAAATTTAAAAGTTGTTGTGTATTTACGGTTTTTACAAGTTCTACAATATTTTCTAGTGCAATCAATGTGGTGTACATACTGTATTCTGACGTGTAGTCAAATTTTAAAGTATATAACTCCGAGTGTTGTTATGTGGCGCACAAAAATTTAACCTTCCTTCAAAAGCTGCACAGCTGATATTTTATGCGCACACAGCCTACAGAAAATTAGAGGGAACATTGACTGTGGTAAGGAGAGTGCAGCTCAGCATGGAAATAAAAGAGAAAAAAGAACTTTTTCTTCTTTTCGGGGGATGGGTACACTAGGACACATACACCACAGCAAAATCCCTGAGAGAAACCAAGAGGGTAGAGCTAGGTTTAAGCCACTCCCAGACTCCATGACAACCCAAGGTAAGAGTAGGAGGTACAAGTGGGTGGAGTCAGGAAGGGAGGTGCCCTGCTCAACGTTTAAGTTTGAGAAAACAAACAAAGTTGGGAGAAGCAGTCAAAGGAGAGGCAGTCAAGGGAAAAGCAGCCAAGAGAAAGGCAGCCAAGCAAGAAGCAGCCAAGAGAGAAGCAGCCACAAAGAGAGCAGCAGCAGAGACAAGAGCAGCCAGCACTGCAGCCAAGGAAGCTACAGAGAAGGTTCCAGGCAGAGGACCAAACAGACTGGCAAGAGGGAGAGAGAGAAAAGGTTGGCTTTGAGAAGGCTAAGGCAAGAGTGCTTAGACTCCTCTGATGAAGGGTCTGTCTGCAGGCAGCAGAAGCCCCAGGAAGGGAAGTGGAGATCTTACCCTGATTCCCTGTCTAGCTCAGAGGCAGAGAGAGTCACAAGCCACAGAAGCCTCAGCCAGGAAGGTGCTGCAACAAGACTCCAAGGTAGGAGAAAGAAAGCAGTAAAGCCAAAACCCTGTGTTTCTTGCTCTGACTCTGAAGAGAGGTTTAGGCCTGGGAAAACCCGGATTAGGAAGAAGGGGTTTTCAGGAGAAACTGAACAGGAGAAGCCCGTTGAAGTCCTACCTAGAGGAGAAGGGGCCATTCAGTGGAATAGGCTGTTTAACCTGTTAAAGGACATTAAGCATAAAGTGCCCGAGCGTTTTCAAACCTTGCCAAGATACAGCTCAGCAGAAAGCATGGAGGTAGAAAGTAAAGAAAGTGACCTGACTTCAGCTTGTTCTGAGATGGACTGTGATATGTGCATTGTGGCTAAGTAATGAAAACCTGAGAGCAGTGAGAAGTTAGGAATTGTAAATACATGTGCTTTATGATTACGGAATTGAGAAGCATCATAAAGGGAAAAGAAAAGAAAGCCTGTGTAAATAATTCTACTACAACACTGGTTGTAAGCTTTGCTTTAATGGGAGAAGATTATCCTTTATTTTCTTTGACTTGAGTGTACAACTGCTTTAAAGATTTGTTATCCGCTTGCCACGGAAGCTAATAAAATTCCTGTGTGCTTTGAAACAACCACTTGGTTCATTTATCTCTATACACAACTACAATCCTTGGTAAAGAGGAATTCAAGATGGCTTCCCGTCCCTACTAGGCGACCGCCTGGTAGGGCGCGACCGCCACAGTACCTAGCAGTCTCCAAAAAGACACAGGTTACTCAATGCTTGTATTAGGTCAAGCAGTGATATCCGGGGTCCCTTTTAATAATGGTTTATGGAACTTTCCTCCAGGAACTTGTCCAAACCTTTTTTAAACCCAGCTACACTAATAGCTTTTACTACATCCTCTGGTAACAAATTCCAGAGTTTGATTACATGTTGAGTGAAAAAATATTTTCTCTTATGAGTCTTAAATAGGTTACCCTGTAGCTTCATTACATGTCCCCTAGCCTTTTTATAGTCTGATGACGTAAAGAATCGATCTACGTTTATCCATTCCACTCCATTCATTAATTTATAGACCTCTATCATATCTCCCCTCAGCCATCTCTTTTCTAGGTTGAAGGGCCCTAACCTTTTTAGCCTCTCTTCATAGGAGTATCCTTCCATCCTCTTTAAAATTGTGGTGGTTCTTCTCTGAACCTTTTCTAATAGCGCTATATCCTATTGCACACAATATTCAAGGTGCAGTCGCACCATGGAACGATACAGAGGCATCATAATATCCTTTGTTTTATTTTCCATTCCTTTCCTTATGATACCTAGCATTCTATTTGCTCTCTTGGCCACCGCTGCACACTGGGCGGAGGGTTTTAACACGATGACGCCTAAATCTTTTCCCTGGGTTGTGGTTCCCAGTGTGGAACCTTGCATCATGTAACCATAGCTTAGATTGTTCTTTCCAAGGTGCATCACTTTGCACTTGTCCATGTTAAATTTCATCTGCCATTTGGATGCCCAGTCTTCCAGTTTATCAAGATCCTCTTACAATTTTCCACAATCCTCTTTGGTTTTAACAATTTTAAATAGTTTTATGTCATCTGCAAATTGATAACCTCACTCGTTATTCCCTTTTCCAGGTCATTTATGAATATGTCAAAAAGCAGCAGACCCAGCAGAGATCCCTGGGGTACTCCACTATTCACCTTTTTCCATTGGGAATATTGGCCATTTAGCCCTACCCTCTGCTTTCTATCTTTTAACCAGTTCCTGTTCCACAATAGTACATTGCCTCCTATCCCATGACTTTTTAATTTTGCCAAAAGTCTCTGATGAGGGACCTTGTCAAAGGCTTTCTGAAAGTCCAGATACACTATATCAACCGACTCACCTTTGTCTATCTGTTTATTCACACCTTCAAAAAAACATAACAGATGAATAAGACAAGATCTTCCTTATCTAAACCATGTTGGCTGTCTCCCATTAAGCCATGACTAGCTACATGTTGCGTAATTTTGTTCTTTTTGATGGTTTCTACCATTTTTCCCGGTACTGATGTCAGGCTCACCGGTCTGTAGTTTCCCGGATCACCCCTGGAACCTTTTTTAAAAATTGGTGTTACATTGGCGATCCTCCAATCTTTAGATATTACAGATGATTTTAATGATAGTTCACAGATTACTAATAGTAGGTCTGCAATCTCATATTTCAGTTCTTTCAACACCCTTGGATATATACCCTCCGGTCCAGGTGATTTGCAGCTCTCCAGTTTATCATATAGTTGTAATACATCTTCCCGGTATATTGATATTTCTTTCAATTCTTCCGCATATCACCTTTAAATTCCACTTCAGTCATGGATAACAACCTTACATCTTCCTCAGTAAAGACCGAGCAAAGAATTCATTCAGTCTCTCTGCTATAGCCTTGTCCCCTCTTACTGCCCCTTTTACCCCTCTATCATCTAATGGTTCAACTGACTCTCTCACAGGCTTTTTGCTAAAAAATGTACTTGAAAAAAATCTTTATTACACGTTTTTGCTTCCACAGAAAGTTTCTTCTCATATTCTCTCTTTGCCTGCCTTTTCAATGCATTTAACTTGCCAGTGCTTGTGCTGTTTCCCGTTTTCATCATTTGGCTTTTTTTTCCATTTCCTGAAAGATGCTTTTTTGGCAACAAGAGCCTCTCTGACCTCACCTTTAAACCATGCTGGTAGGTTTTTGGACTTCCTTCCACTTTTCTTAAAGCGTGGCATACAGGTGGTCTTGGTTTCCAAGATAATATTTTTAAACAACCTTTGCAACTGCTACTTTTAGTTTTTTCTTAACTATTTTCCTCAATTTATCATAGTTTCCCTTTTGAAATTTAAAAGGTAGTACTCTGGATTTCCTTACCCTTCTTCCTCCATTTATTAAATCAAACGTGATCATGCTATGATCACTATTGCCAAGTTGCCCCAACACCCTTATCTCTTGCACCAGATCTGGTGTTCCACTAAGGACTAGGTCCAAAATGGCTTCCCCTCTGGTTGTTTCATGACCCAGCTGCTCCAAATCAATGGGGCCGCGGATCCGATATTGCACGGAGTCCACTACTGTGGTTTAGTAAAGATACCCCTTTATCTCCCTAGCATGTCCTGCCATGACACTGACCCAGTCGATACCAGGGTAATTGAAATCACCCATTATTATTACTGTACTGTAACTTTTGTTAGCTTCCCTGATTTTTTTGAGCATTTCATCATCCATTTGTTCACTTTGACCAGGTGGTCGATAGTACACCCACACTGCCATCCACTTCCCCTTCCCCTTTTTACATGGAATTTCAATCCATAGAGATTCTATAGTGAATTTTGTTTCCTGCAAAACTTTAATCCTTTGTAATTCAATGCCCTCTCTCACATAGAATGCAACTCCGCCACCAATTTGCTCTCCTTATCATTACGATATAGTTTGTATCCAGGTATCACAATATCCCATTGGTTTTCCTCCTTCCGCCATGTCTCTGAGATACCAATCATACCTAACCTCTCATTTAATGCTATATATTCTCCCATCTTATTTTTTAGACTTTTGACATTTGGGATCACAGAAAGGACTTTATAGTATTTCAAATTACCCAGTTGTGTAGACAACTATTGTTGGTATTGGGCACCGGATTGCACCACCCTGCTCCACCTTTATCTGCATTAGGGGGCATGTTTACTAAAGTCCGCAAATCTGCGCGCCGCAAAATAGCGCACGGCAACGCAGCATTGAAACGCGCAGAAACGCGTTTAAACGCCCCGCACACGTGCTTGTCACCCCCGCACAGGTACGCGGTTCAGTAACGGACCCCGTACAAGTGCGGGCCTGCAAATGTCCGATAGAGGCGTGGAACGGCTAAAGGAGGGCGGAGGAAGGCTCCGGAGGGGCGGAGGGACGGGGTCAATGGGTGGAGAGTGGGAGGTGAGAGGCTCCCCGCACAGTATCGGGCCCGAATTTACATGTAAAAAATAGCGCGAGTGAAACACTCGCGGTAGAGGGCATATAAAGGGAAGAGAAACTATTTCCGTCAGCAATGAACAGCAAAACCGGGGAAACCTGCAAAACGTCAGCAGTGTGATACATGTGCACAGCACAAAACTGCAATGAAAAATAGGAAATGACCACAACAAAAGCATTAAAATAGTAAATCAGCTGGGGAACAGGTATAGTAATGCGCAAAAGTTAAAAATACACCCAGCAGAGCTCCAAAAAAATAAAATAACATTTGTTTGGAAAGGGGCACGGAGCGGAGACACCTCCAAAAACGTCTCCGTGTATTGGACCCTTCCTGGGAGTGTTCCCTATGGTTGTCCATCAATAGCACTGTTGCCCAGCTTGGGAATATGCTATCCCCCTCTGTTCGGACGTCATACCCGTGTTATATTTGCACGTTTGTCACCAGACAGGGTGAAGGAGCTCACAGTAATAATGTGCAGAGCAGGTTTTGGAACCCCACCCTGCCAGGTCTACTATCTCCAGGGACTGCACTGTCTCTGTGGCCACAGTGTGGTGCAGTGGACAGAGCCGGTACCTCTAGGACCAGAGGGTCACACATTCAAATCCCAGCTGTGGCACATGCCAGCACAATCCCAATATTTAACCCACCACTAAACACAGATAGCAGAGACACCCCTTTATTGCACAGAACAAAAGCATGTTGCAAACACCCATATTTTACCCTACACCACACACACCAGCACAATGTGCATCACCAACAGCCACGTCCCCCAAATGCAGTCCTGTAGTGCCACAACTGTAGGGGCTAAGGACACGTAGGTAGAGGTTAAGTAGGTAGAGGTTATGTACGACAGATGTGCCTGTACATGCCCTCACCCCACGTGCCAAGGGCCAATTGTGTCCCTGGTCATGATCACGTAATGGGTGGCCCACGTTCCACAAAAACCTTGCTAAAGAACAACAGCTAGACCGCTATACCATGTGAGCCAAATACAGTCCTGGGGTTCCACTACGCAGGTCATATGCCTTTGCAAGGATAAGGACATGCCAGCATGTCGGCGGAAGGGTTCAGATGGTGGAGGGGGCAGTGGCTGCTAGCCACAGAGGACAGTGGCCAGGCCATGTGCAGGCTGGCACCGTCCACTGCAACAGACAGGCCCTGTCGGATGTACAGTCATGGACCACCCAGGGATTGCAGCCAATCAGTGGCTACACGGTGGTGCAGTGCACACAGACAGTGTGTGCAAGAACAGAGGGTCACAGGTTCAGAGCCCAGCTGCGGCTACCGCCAACCCTGTCCACATATTCACCCCACAGCTACACCGTGGTAGTAAGGACAAACCTTTATTGCTGAGAACATAGGCATGGTCAATACGCCTATCTTTTACCACACCAAACACAGACACCATAAACAGGCACATTATCTCCAGCAGAGTCTCCCAAATGCAGTCCTGGAGGGCCAAACACCATTCAGGTTCCATGCTTCCCCTAAGACAGATGCCTGTGCTGCAGATGTCTGCACCACCCCCATGCTATGCAACTGTAGCCCATGCATATTCATAGGGGACAGCATGAAGGCCCGAACAGTGTCTGGAACACCAGGACTGGAGTAGGGACACTCTGCCGTAAAGCAAGAGGCAACAGGTCCAGACGCACCCACACCCACAGGCCACATTGGAAAAGCCCCCTGGGGGGGCATCTCCCAGATCTAGCTCCTGCGTACCCTAGCAATGCCACCCTATACCTGGGTACACGGTACACAGACCACAAACGTTTGATGTGGGTACTGGCAGGTAGACAGTCCTACGCTCAGCACTGTTTGCTCCTTGTGCTCCAGCAGAACAAGCTGTCGGCTGTCTGTGGTGCGTGCCCCAGGTCTGGCCCCTGACAGTATTTACCACCCTGGGGAGTGACCCGCAGCAGTACTGTGTACCATATCCATGCCTGTACCCTTCCCAGGACTGGTGTGGTGGGCACGTCGAATGACTCCCCCAATAGTAGCACAATGCTGGCATAGGTGAGGGGGGGGTGTCTGTCTATACAGTGTGTGTTGGCTACAAACACCCTCCACAGGCCACACTGCCAGCACTGTTGCCAGTATTGGCCTGACAATGTGCATAATGAGCAGCAAGGTACCATGGGTATAGCTCAAACAGGGTGTGCTGGCCAGGATGCATCTACACAGGGCATGGGGCACTGGCTGGGACATTGTAATGCCCAGCCACCACCTACACAGACAGGGTGACCTCTGTATGTGCTGCTGGTGGATCACTCTCACCCTGAGCGTGCAGTGATGACAGCATGGCTAGGCACCCCCATAGTGCTGTATAGCATTTCTCTCCTGTGATATATATGGGTGTCCTGTTGGGGCCTCTTCATGGACTGATCTGCCTGTGTGTGCTGGCACCCCAGTTTGGGGTGCATGCAATCCCATCAGGACTATCCAGCAGACTCTGCACAGCTGGTATGTGTCCTGATGGAGCTCCTTGCAGGGTGCAGCAGCTGATGGCTTGCTGCAGGAGAATATCAGATAGTGCTGGGGTGCACCCCTGAATATCCAGGCCTACTGTCTGTCTGATAGTGTGTTATGGATGTGTGTGGAGCTGCTTGGACTGCCCTGTAGGGTGTCTGTCCCCCAGCAGGACAGGGGTTGATGGCCCACTCTACTGCCATTAGTGCAGGGGGGGGGTAAGGATGGGGATCTGTTGATGGGAGACCCTGTTTGTCATTGGGGGGGGGGGGGGGTAGGTACGTTGCCCACCAATGGGGCGAAGGGGGGGGGGGGGGGAACCACCAACTAAGACAGAAGGGGTATCCATGATGTGTTTGCAACAACGTCTTATCACACAGGTTAATACTGATTTTGAGCTCTGGCATGGCCTCATTCAGCCATGGCCGTTGATGTGGACCTGGTCCTGGGCGCCACCTCCCACCCTCAGGGTGAGCACATTACCTGCACAATGTGACGGTGTGTAGCTACCCCTCGCCGGCAGTCCTCACGCTCAGGCCCCCCACCAGGCCGAGGTTCTGTGTGGGTGGACACGGACAGTTCCCCCTACCATGCCGTGTAGCTTTTGGGGTGCAGTCCCCATCTTGTGTGCATCTGTGGGCAGCTGATTTGCATGTGCATTGCATCATGGGTACGGGTGGCCTACCCCGTCCTGTCTACAGCAGCAGACTGTCTGTGGGGTGACGTGCAGGCTCTCTCTGCAGCCACACAGGCGCTTACTCAGAGCTATAGTGCCATAGCCCAATGGTTCCGTCACTGCCTTTATAGCAGGAGGTCATGGGTTCAAGTCCACAGAGGGGTTCTGTGATAGGGTTGTCCAGAGCATTGTACTTTTTTACTGGACATATGTTTATGGCATCAAACACACCCTTGCCATACTGTACCCATAAGGGTGCCTCTGAGGGTGCATTATAGGGCGCCCTATAGGCCACCTTATGGTTGCCATCCATATTGCGTGCACTATACATTATCCTGTGGCGCAGCATACATGGTGCCCTATAGGGGACTTGCTAGGGTGCCTTTGCGGACTGTGCACTGTAACATGTGCCTTACGGGCCTCCATATATTAACACGCTGTTAGAGCGGGTTTACTGGTAGTGGGTAATAAAATAAAACTATAAGGCCTCCTACAGCACACCTCACCATAATACTTACTGCCCCAGCCAACTTTGCTCACTGGGCACTGTGAGGGGTTGAACCCCTGACCTCTGCACCATTGGTCAGTATCCTAACCATTGTGCTATGGCTCTGTTCCTGTTTGCTGTGCACATCAGTGCGCCACTTATGCCGCCCACTATCGGACCGCCCCCTCATACATCAGCGCGCCGCCCTCTGCCCACATCTATCTGCGCGTCGCCCTCTGCCGCCCAAACTTAACAGTGCGCCGCCCTCTGCCGCCCCCAATGAACGGTGCGCCGACTCATGCCGTTAAAAATAAACAGTGCGCCGCCTCATGCCGTTACAAATAAACCGTGCGCCGCCTTCTGCCGCCCAAAATTACTATGCCTCCCACACCACTTTTTCCCACTACATTTGATGCCTCAGCTGGCCTCTTTCATTGAGCACAATGGGGTCTTGAACCCATGGCCCCTGCACCATGGGTCAGTGTCTTCACCGTTGTACTATGGTTCTGCTGTGTGTTTACGCAGCAGCGGCCCACTTATTTTATTTTATTACAGTTGCTTATATACCGCACTATTCGGCATCAGTGCGGTTCACAGTATAACAAAATGACCAAAACACACTTCTGTTTGGTTTTACATCGAACAGGGGTATAAACTTGGATAACAGGGGGGGTTTGAACTATATACATGAACTATATACATGAAATATAAACATGAAATAGGTCAAATGCATGACGTAAAAGACCTATAACATGATTGAATTGAACAGTATAAAATAAGTCCGTTTCAAATACAAAATACATTGTGAGAATGGGCTGTAAGAAAGGCAGTGTTTCTTGGTGGTGGTTATCTAGAAACAACGCTGGCTGTGTTTCTTAGTTGGTGTTATCTGGAACCATCGCTGGCTGGGTAGTATTGGAGGAAGAGGTGATATTTGATAGCCTTCCTGAATTGGGTCAGGTCAGCAATGGCTCGAATGTTTGGTGGGAGTGTATTCCAAATTTTGGGGACGTAAAGGCTGAAGGCCCTATTCGCTGTCATGTTATTGCATTTAGTCAATGTTTTAGGGGTAGTTAATAGATTTAAGGCGGTTGACCTCCTGGCTCTGTTGGGGGGCACTGTTTGAATGAGATCAGTAAGTGCTGTGGAGGACAGGCGCTTGATGGCCTTGAATGAGAGGATTAATGTTTTGAAGATAATCCTTCCGTGTATAGGTAGCCAATGAAGCTGTTTTAGAATCGGAGTCACATGGTCGCTTCTGGTAGCTCCATGGAGAATCCTTGCTGCGGCATTCATGGCTAGTTGTAGCGGGTTTAGTGTGGATTGCGGGAGCCCTTGTAGGATGGAGTTAGCAAAGTCAAAGTGCGGTAGTATCAGAGCTTGGAATATAGTCCGGAAATCATCTGGTTCCAGTAGGGAGCGCAGATGCCTGAGTGAACGGATCTTAAAATAGACCGCTTTCACGACGTTGCCTATATGGTATTTCATGTCAAGGTGTCTGTCTAAGGTGACTCCCAGGTATTTTATTGTTTCTCTGGTTTGTAATTCCGCTTCCTTGACCTTTATATGTGTTGGTGGGGTAAAGTTTGTGTCTCTAGCGATGAACAGTACCTCCGTTTTCTTGTGCTGGATGCAGAGGTTTTGTGCTTGTAGCCAGTCCGATATGGTATTGAAACAGTCTATAATAGGAGTAAGGTCCATTTGAACGGTTGAGAAAGGCATATATAGGAGGATGTCATCCGCATATATCAGACAGCTCACGTTAAATGCTCTAATGATGTTGCAAATGGGCTGCATGTATATGTTGAAAAGTAGAGATGACAATGAGGATCCTTGCGGCACACCCTGTGTTTGATGGAATTGTTTGGACTCTTCTGCTCCGGATTTCACATATTGACATCGTCCACTTAGATAGGAGCTGCACCAATCAAGTGCAGTATTGCTAATTCCCTTTTCTTTCAGTCTCCCGAGGAGAATCTCATGATGAACCGAGTCAAAGGCTGCAGCGATGTCTAAAAAGATCAACACAAAGCCTTGTCGGATGTTGTCCAACTTAGCCTTCCCACGCGCCAATGTGGGCCCCGCACATTAGTACGACACGCACAGGTTTGCTCTGGTGTCTGTCTATGTCCGCCCTGAAACGGCCACTCCGTATATGGCACCAGTACACTAACGGGTACCCACACAGCAACCTTGTTTAATTAACATCGCCCTTATTATTGGCAGTCATTGCAATGTGAAAGCCATAGCACATCACATCATACAGAAGCCAAAGAACCATTGTGTATGTGTTGATAGGTTCAAGACCCAAATGTGTATACACATCAACATTCGAAAATGGTGTTCATTTCCATAAGATAAATGACACACAACAGTGTATATGTAATGTGTGTCGCGCAGGTTCTAGTGATAAACTTTTCTTTGCGCATTTGCGTGACTCAGTTGCACGTGAAATATTGCAAACATGCGCCAGCTGCGTAGGCCACATGCACGTACTGCGTTTGGTGCGCACATGGACGCCATACGTTTCTGAACTGCGCCATATGCGTGGCGCAGGTGCACGTAAATTTGCGCGTCAGGTGCCCCACGCATGTGCGTGATGCACGCTGCGTCCAATCAGGTGATAATATCTGAAAATGGCGCCCAGAGTAAGGAAGCCCTCCTTCAACCTCCGAGAGCTCAGGCACCTGTCCCGGCTGATCGCACCACGCCAGCACAAGCTCTTCCCAGGGGCCACCGGGCACAGGGACAGCTCCAAGGTCCTAAGGGCGTGGCAACGTCTACAAAGACGGTTCAATACAGAAGCAGACTACCCACGTGAGGTAAGTGTATGGTGCCAGTACCTCAAAATGAGATCTGTAGCCTGTGCTAATTGCAAATGTCCATGCTGTTGTTTTGAGGTACTGTGAGTCAGTAATGTGCAGAAGATGAGAAGACATAGCAAAATGTATCTGTCTCATTTGTGAGTGTGTTGACCTGCACCCAGGTGGTGATGGACATGGTCATAGAGGTGTCCATGCTACCCTTGTGGCATGTCAGCTGCTGCCATGGCTGTGCCACAACATACTGTAATTAAGCTAGACCCTAGATCAGCAGATGTAAATAGAAACAACAACATATGGATATGGTGGGATCAGTACCTGTAACAAAGCACCTTGGGACAAGCACAAGGATAAGTGAAACGTAGCATTGATGGTATGTCACACACCCAGATGAGATGGGCATTGTTGCCCATGTTGTTCAATACACACGCCTATCTGCATGGGTCCACAGCGCCCATCACAGTGGGCTAGCAATCACCCTAGAGAAATGCTTGTGCGTGCCCATCCAATTTCAGGCATCCACCCTATCACAAGGAGGACAGAGAGCCCATCACAGTGTGTTTGCTGTCAGCCCTGTGATATTGGTCTGTGTGCTGTCAGAGCCCCAAACAGTTCCCCTAACTGCAGAGGTCCATAGAGCTCATCCCAGTAGACTCTAAGAAACCCATGGAAAATGCTTGTCTGTGCATGGGCAGGTTAACACATACACCCTATCCCCTGGATTCCATGTGGACAATCGCAAGGGCCCATCTGGCACCATGGGGATATGGTTGTGTGTCCCTAAACAGTTTGCTTTATGCTCCCTATCCCCTGGAGTCCAGGAATGGCACCACAGTGGCTCATCTGCCACCATGGGGATATGGTTGTGTGTGCTCTAACAGTTTTGCTGTATGCTCCCTATCCCCTGGAGGCCAGGTATGCCACTACAGTGGCTCATCTGGCACCATGGAGATATGGTTGTGTGTGCTCTAACAGTTTTGCTGTATGCTCCCTATCCCCTGGAGGCCAGGTATGCCACTACAGTGGCTCATCTGGCACCATGGAGATATGGTTGTGTGTGCTCTAACAGTTTTGCTGTATGCTCCCTATCCTCTGGAGGCCAGGTATGCCACTACAGTGGCTCATCTGGCACCATGGAGATATGGTTGTGTGTGCTCTAACAGTTTTGCTGTATGCTCCCTATCCCCTGGAGGCCAGGTATGCCACTACAGTGGCTCATCTGGCACCATGGAGATATGGTTGTGTGTCCCTAAACAGTTTGCTTTATGAACCCTATCCCCTGGAGTCCAGGAATGGCACCACAGTGGCTCATCTGGCACCATGGGGATATAGTTGTGTGTGCTCTAACAGTTTTGCTGTATGCTCCCTATCCCCTGGAGGCCAGGAAGACCATCCCAGTGTCTAATCTGGCACCATGGGGATATGCTTGTGTGTGCCTAACAGGTTAAATGCATTCTCCCTATCCCCAGGATTCCTGTGAGCTGCGCAATGCGTCGTGTTAGTCACCCTTTTGCTAATGTGTGTGCAGCTGATGATCTGTGGTAGGACAACCAGCCCACAGGGGGACAGATCAGCAATAGCTATGGTGGGTATGTCAGTAAGATAATGTGTATGTTCATGGCAGGTAGGTTGGACCTATACCATAGTTTGTGAAGTGAATATCTCATCACACATGTCTGTGATGTCTCCAGATGATATGCTAGCTGCAGAGGTTAATGTGTGTAACAGCACCCCATCCCCCTTAGCCATTATATGTGTTATCAGAAACCTGTAGCAGATACATGTCCCCATACCGTCATGCAGATTGTGGTTCAAAACCTTAACACCTAATATAAATCCAACAACATCAGACACATGGACATCACTGATGGTGTTTCAGTGACACATGCAACTGATGTTGCTGGATAACACATACATAAACCCACACATGAGCACTGGTGCAAAGAGCCGTTATGTTGGTTTGGCCCCTGTCGATATTGCTTCCACAAAACACCTGCTGTCAGCCCAGCTGAACCAGTGAATATGAACATAACAACATAACCTAGGCCATACAGGAACAATACCCACCCCTACCCCCACATTACGCTGACATCAACTGTGTGCAACGTAGGTTGCACATAGCCAGCAGCTTGCCCATAAGACACACCTCCCACAATGCAGCCAGTGGTGCAAGCATTGATATTGTTGGCCCTGTCAAAAGTGAAAGTTTATGTTATTGTCCCCTGTCACAGTCAATAGGGCCACCCACACAATGACTCCTCTCACCACACTCCGCCAATGATTGGTTGCATATCATTTTGCCAGTGGGGTTGAGTACCAGGATGTCTAAAGAGAATCTCAACATAGATGTGTGTAACACAGCACATGCAGTGTAACTGTGACTAGCATGGACAACATCATTGGTCAACAAACTGTGCAATGTTGCTACAAGGTCATGCAAGGGGGCGATAGGGTATGTACAGGATGTGCTGAGGGAGCCATGTACACTGGCCACAGGTGTCACTGCACACATGTGCACAGACAAAGCAACTAATGCAGGTGGTACTGTGACCCCCAAATGTTCTGTGAACAAAAGGAGGTAGGCCTTCCATGTGTGTCTATATTGATGAAACCCCAGGATGCATGAGAACACACCCCAGTGTCCAGTTTAAATGACATCATAAGCAAACTAATGTGTATGTGTGTTGTGATGTTGGCCGTGCAAAATGGCTCTTCCTAGGTCATGGATTGCCAAACATCAAGCAGGTCACTGTGTCTGTCATTGCATGACACTAGTTATTGTAGTGAAACACGTGTGGCAGTGTATGTTTATTTTGTGTGTCATCTCACCTATATGTCACAATGTACACAAATGGAGGTTTCATAACCCCACACACACGTGAGCCATGAGATAACAGGAGTATGTCACTTTGTAGGTTTCCCCCCGTTTGCCAATAGGCCATAATGAAATATGAATACTTAAGACGCCTTGCTGGTCCACCCCCCACGAACCATGTAAGCTTCCCTGAAGGCCCTTCCAGGCATGGCCCGTTTGGGCTGACTGCCCTGGGCCACACCCAAAAGATGTCACCCACTTTTATCTGACACTCACACAGGATGCTATAGAAAGAGGTGGGGAATAAGAAGGCAGCCACAGTCCATCAGCACACCTGTGAAAACAAACTAGCATGTACATATACGTTGCAGCCAGATGATAGACCATGTTATGTGTGTATCTGGTGACAGCATAGCCAAACCCCTGTCAGAGTTTACCTGGCGTAACAGCAGCATGAGGAAATAACAGCCCCCCCAATCCCCGGGGGGGGGCCCACTCCATGTCCGTGTCACTCTCATGCTTTTTTCTCAATGTTGATCCCTGTGTAAGCTGTATACCTCACCTGAGAGAGACATGTTGGACAGGGGGGGGGGCAGTGCATTCACACTGTGGGATGCTGACACACACCGTCACAAGGGATGAGGGTCAGCTGTGACACACAGGCTCCCTTGTCACCAGCGGAGAACCCATGGCATGACATATGCGTGTTGCCCATGGAACTGCCTGCTGACAGGTGACAAACTATGCAGTACATGACACACACACACACAGCACTGTCGCAGGAGCAGCAAGACCCTGTGCACAGTGATGTGTGTGTGTGTGTGTGTGTGTGGGCAAACCAGCAGAAGGTGACCAGTCACTAATGCCCTCACCTTTCCTTTGCATATCCACAGATCGAGGATCTCCGGAAGAAGGGCAGGGAGCTGCGCCTCCACCATGCTGCATACCTTCAGCGCCTCCAGGGTGAGAACTCACAAAAGGGTGATGATGTATAATAATGAGAATGTCACGTATCTGTAACTTATGTCCCATTATCAGAGATGCCTTTGTGTTACCTGCCTATGTAGAAGTGCTATATTTCTGACAGAGAAACGTGCTGATGGCTATCATGTTCCACAGATGGTGATGACACCGAGGATGAGGCCACCACCTCTGCACACCTCTTCCGAAGGACACCAACACCACATGATGCAGAGGTGGTGGTCCTGGACACCACAGAGGAGGAGGAGGAGGTGGACGAGGATGATGAGGTGGAGGTGGTGGAGGCGCAAACACCTGGATCACCTGAAGAAAGGACACAGGAGGGCCAAGAAGGACATTCTGAAGGGTTGTTTGTGGGGGAGGCAGGGTTGAGGGCGGCTGCAGGTGATGTGGAGGGGGGGGATGTTTGGGAGGGATCAGGGGTGGAGGATTTCCCAGAAGGGGTTTGGGAAAGTGATGTTGAAGACAGGGCATCACAGGGCACTGTGGCCTCCCCCCAGCCACTGCAGTTGCCTCCACCATCCAGGGCCACAGACAGGCCCTATGCAGATGCCACCACACAGACAACATTGACAATGTGTGTGTGTGGTGGCATATGCATGGACCACCTGTCTGTGGCCTTGGATGGGATGGAGCAATGCATACATGAGTTGTGTCACTCTCAGCAGTGGCTGGCGGCAGTGATTGAGAGGGTGGTTGCCGAGGTGGTACGTCTGCCATGTCGGCAAGCACCCCCTCAATGGCGTCACTGGCGTCAGTGATTGCGCTAGTGACGTCACCACATGTGCCCTGTGCTGCCCTGTCTTCCATCAGTGGGCATGCTGGGGGAGGGTGGGTGTCACCTGTGTGTTTGTTTTATGTGTGTGTGTGTTTTCTATTTGCGTGTGGGCGTTTGCGGGGAGGGGAGGATGTTTGGGAAGGGGGGGAGGGTGATGGTATTTTCCCCCTTCCCACATCTGTAAAGTTTATCCCATTTCTGTTTTACATCATAAAATATATTTTCTGAAAAAACCTGTAATGCTCACGTGTCTGACCTAGGCAAAGTGTGCGGATGTCAGCATGTGATATGTGTGGGTGCACATATGTTTCTGTGGTGCAAACATGTGTGTGAAACCAAAAGCAGCCCCCAAATAAGGTGTAGATGTTCATAATTAGGGGTCTACAGTAACCATTGCAACGTAGCAGCTGTCTCACTGATGTACATGGCACAGGAATGGTCCTATGTGGAACAAAGGTCTTCACATATCTGAGTCTCAAACATAGGCAGACCACCCATATCTGCCTCTGTCACAGACGTACCTATGGTGTGTTGGGAGGCAGGAGATTATTGATGTGGTCAAGGGAAAAAGCCACATATATGCCACCAATGAGTGTTCTATGATGGGTTTCTCACGGTGATGAGTATGTGACGTAAACACGCCATTGAGAACATAGTCCCCCTGTGACCACATGGATGTCTGTGCACACTGTGCCGCTGCATCCCCAAGGATGTTGGGAAACAAGGTGCACGTGACACATCACATGTGTGTGCAGCATGACAATCGTAGCTGACTCTGTTGAGGTATTTGCAGCAGGGAACCTGTGTGTGGGTCATATACTGTACCCATCACTAGATGACCTGGGCGCAGCTCATATAGGGTTTTCAACCACACCCCCCGCCTCCCTGATACACATGGGACAACATGGACACTCATTGGACACACACACTGTATGTATAGTAATACAGCTGTTTATTGTCACAGCGTAAGTCTCAAAATTAGCTTTCCATATACACATGGATATTCTAATGTGTGTGCGTTACAAATTTAAGTGTTACCTGACACCCACACAACATATGATCTGCATATGTAAGCTTTTGACATGACACACATAACAAACACCTCAAAAACATGTTGAACTGGATACATAATTGCTCTAACTGAGCATTGTAAAATCAACAAAAATAGGATTATACCATGTTATTGCATATATCATGTTTCGTTATTGGCGACGTGGTCGCCCACGCCTGACACGTCGGGCCCCCTCCCCCTCCCCCGGCCACGACCCTCTTCTCGAACCCGTGCTGGTGGTGGTGCTCCTGCAAGTCTGCGCATAACATCCAGCATGCCCTCAAGGGCCTCACATATCCGGGTGACGGGCATGTTTTGGACCGCCTCATGCAATTGACGGATCTCACCACACACCTCCCTTGTGTTTTGCTCCACTGCAAGGCGTATCTGCTCCAGAACACGTCGACTGCCTGTGCATGGGATACAGCGTGTTATATTCCATACATCTCCACTACTCCGACATGAGGACAGTAACTGAATTCAAAAAAGCATGGGACCAACACAGAGGATCTCTAAAGGTAAAAAGTGGACTGTTGTAGTTGTTGTTATGGAAGGACAGACTAGATGGGCCTTGTGGTCTTTTTCTGTCATCATGTTTCTATGTTTCTATTCTCCCAGTGGAGGTGGTAGAGATGAGGACAGTAACTGAATACTCCAACGCCATACACAAACATTTAATGTACATGCCACACGATTGGTGATGTGATAGGGCAGACTCAATCACAGAAATGGAGAGGGGCAATATACATAATGTCCACAGTAGTATATGGCAGGCAGACAAACCCAGAGGGCACATCACACGACGTAGATGTGGTATGCCCTCACAACGATTTACAGGCTGTGGAGAAACACCCATATACTACAGTTGTGGCAACAGGATTGGCCAATGACAGCTATCACATAACCATCGTGTAGGGGAGCTTGCGCATGCACGAGCCACAAATACATCAGCTGGACACCAACGGAGATGAACACAGGAAGGTCGAGATATGACATCACAATTGAGGACACATGTGGAGGGAAAAACACATTCTCTGACAGGGACATGTGTTTGTTAATGAAGCAATGGGATGTCTGGTAGGCACAGGGATGACACACCTTACCTGTACATGTGCACCTCTGCTGCACATAGGTGACTCCTGAGTGATACATATGCACCCTCACTGTAACACAGAGGAGGGTTTGTGGTCCAGATAATGTAGGCCATGTAACAAATGTGTATAGTTTGGACAGAGCAGGGGAAGCAACAGAGGGGGATATCAGAGCTCTACAAAGACATGGCTATGTTTCCCGCTACTTGCAAATGCAGACATTGAGGAATGGTGGATATGTGACACAACAGCACAGAGGAGGGTCATATAGCTTAACATATGCTCATTAATATAGCAGACTATGGCTAAGTTGTCATCCTGCTGTGTACAAGACATTTGGGTATCTGCAGAGCGGCAGGATGTAGCTTTCCCAATGTCTGTATCAATTTATGTTGTCATAGAGTGCTGGGCCATCAGACACATTCCTCATATGTCTGCATCCATGTGTATCAACCTGAACATACACTATTCTATTGGGGGGAAAATTCTATCATTTCAGGTACCCTACAACCTTTGGGTATCACACATCTAAGGTAATCAAGCAGAACATGTAACGTGTGGAGGTAATGTTTGAACAGCCACCACACACACACCAACTGTGGACTACTGGTGTGTGTGTTGTGGTTGTGACAGTCTAGTCACCCACCTTCAGCATCACGATGTGATGATGCACCATAGGCCCTCAACTCTGCTAACATCAACTCCGGGAGAGGTGTAGGTGTTGGTTCTGCTGGCATGGGTGGTTGGCTGGTCTCTATTGCTGCTTCACGCAATGGTGTCATGGCGCGCACGTGTGGCTCCAGGGACTCATCGCCAGCACTTGTGCTGCCCCCAGAGACAGCAGCCTCTGCCTCCATCAGACTCATAGGGGCTGCAATGTAGACCTCCCCCTCCTCCTCTTCCACCACCGCCTCATCCTGCTCCTGCTCCTCCTCTGCCCCCTCCTCCTCCTCTTCCTCCGCACCCATTTGACTGTAGTCACCTGCATTGGGAGGAATCAGAGAGAGCACACATATGTTTCAGCAAACCACATATGTATACGTGTGTGATACATAACACACAGGCAGGATGTTTTGCGTCCGTTCATGTGTGCTGCATGCCGGACACCGGACACACTCCCATACGTGTGTGTCACCACCATGTGTCTGGGTTAGGGACACATGTGTGTGCTGTGCCCATGCACAGGTGGCAGATCGCCCTTTTTCCTGTTCATGGTCACATTGCACATGTTTGCCCATAGCATCCCATTCCTCTGTTTTGTAACATATTTCCGCACATGCGTGTTGCTGCCCCCACCCTAACACCTGTTTTATGCAAATCACTGCATGTGTGTGTTGGTTTGTGAGTATGGGTCATATTTGTATGTCATATGATTCTCTCAGTGCTACATGTGACTCGCAGTGACCCATAGTGCAGCGTATGGCAACTAGGCATCACCTTTGGCCCACTAGGGTGCACATGCAGCACTGTATTGCTGTCATGTCATACAAACATGCCTTGGAAATGACCAACACAGTCATGCAGTGTATGGAAATCACAGTTGTTTTTTGTCTGGTGACTCATGTGTGTGTGTGCTTCATTATGCCATATTCTCGGGGGATGGGTTGAGGAGGTATGTTTGGATGTGAACCCCAGACATGTCAACAGAACTGGTGAGGTAAGGATATTGCACACACATATCACAACAGGATGGCAACATGATGTGGATTTTGTGGACACATATGGGAGTGTATTTGCATAGGACTGCCCTGTACGGAATATGGAGATTGTACATGAGAAAGAAAAGATTAGTTAGTGTACATACCTGCATGTGGATGTGCGCTATCCAGGGCCTCTGGCAGTCCACGAAGGTAGATGTCTCCCAGCCGTGCTGCAAGTTCTTGTTCCAGGGGCGAGAGTGTGGGTGTGAGGGGGGGTCCGCCACCTGTGCCCATAGCATGTTGTCTTACAGTGTGGCAGGTGCAGGCCTGTGACCCACGGTGTCTGACATAGGCAGGCCAGCATGGCTAGCTTGACCTGTAAATGAGGCCTGTGGAGAGGCATATAGGATTGCACATCCCCCAATATGCTGCTATTGTAAGAAAGAACTCAGTAGAAATATTGAATTAGCTTAGGTAAGCAGAACTGCAGAATTAAGAAATGGAAAAATACAGAAAAGACATGTTTAAAAAGTTACTGATAAGAAAAAGTACATTTGCAGAGAAATAATGAAGAGTGCTGACAGATGAGTTACAGAACCTTGCTCTTCTGCACGCACAAATGGTCCCATAACCTTGAAAGTGTGAAAGTAACAAGTTGATGAACTGGCCATTGTAATTGGGACTAGAAGGGGGGCAGGCAGGTGTCATGCCTACAGAAGCCCACAGAAGGGACATAATTGGAGAAACTTATCAGTACCGGGACCAATAGAAGGGCTACGGGAGGTACGGGAGAGTACCGGGACCAATGAAATGTTTTTCTATACCTAGAATGGAACAGAAGTCTATAAAAGTTGTTGTAATGCTTGAAAACTTTGCTCAGCCATTTTGAAATTGCCTTGCTTGAGACTTGTGCACAAATAAATGATTTGGACCTTCTGAACAGACTCCTGGTATCATTGGTTTGTCTGCGCTTTGCTGCTACATATTCCTTGGTGCATTGGCCGGGAAGTTGTGGAATCAAAGTGTATATAGGGCAATATACCACGACTTTCCGCCTCTATAGGCTTGGTCCTGCCGGGATCGCGCCCTTCCGACGAGGGCCGCTCCCTGGCGCCACCGGTCCCTTGTATCGGAGGGAGCTGGTCGGACCTCGGCGGGTGCCGGGCCCGGTCGGAGCCAACGCCTCGAACCCGAGTGAGGGGAGTCCGAGGTCCAACTCATGCGCCTGCTTGGGAAGTTTGAGGACCGGATCCGGTGAGTATAGTTTTGATTTTGGGTCTAGACAGAAATAGCAAGAGCAGTACTGCCATTGGAATTTGGAATTTGTAATCTCGAGATATTGGGAATTGGTAAGAGAGCATGATCAACTCTCAAGGAAGAGCCGAGTAGCCTGGCATGGGAATTCGCTAGGTGAAACCCTCATCCTTTTTGTAATTGGGAAAAAAAGACTAGTCAGAACAGATAGAAACGAATGCATTCTGGGAATACGTTGCTAGCATGATTGTGTGCATGAAGTGTGAATGAGAGGTCTGGCAGCACGGACCAAGTGAAGGCGGACCCCTGATTAGCGCATTTCCTGACCGGGCGACCGCGTTCAGGTCGCGAAAAGGGGGAAGCGATTGTCGTCTTGTCTTGTTATTTGTATTCCCTATACGTTTCCAGGGCCGTGAGGACCCCTTACCCACGGTCCGCACTCCTTTTCCCTTCTGTCTGTTGTTGCGCGCACACATCGAAATGGGAGGGGCGGGGTCTACTAGAAACACTCCATTAGAATGTATGATCGCACATTTTAAAGAGGGATATTCAGGAGATTATGGTATTAAAATGACAGCAGCCCGTTTGCAGATTTTGTGTACTAGGGAGTGGCCCGATCTAGACCCCATCTGGCCCCGAGAGGGAACGTTCACTGTAGAGATTATTCAGTCAATACACCGTAGAGTGCGGGTAGCGCACCCCGATCAGTACCCCTATATAGATTCTTGGTTAAGTATTTGTGAAGATCCGCCCTCCTGGGCGCAGCGCTGTTATGAGGAACAGTGCAGAATAATGTTAGCTAAAACAGATTCTAGACAGAAAACGGAACAGCCTAGAATGAAAGAGCAGGATAAGAAAGCCATGAAGAAACCCATCCTGGCAGATCCTGATTCCCCAGAAGTAGTCCTTAGGCAGCCACGAACCCCAGGTCCAGTAAGGGTAGCCCGGCGTCGTCCTGCCCCAGAACCCCAGAGACGGCCAGAGCCGAGGCGGGACCCAACCCCTGACCCCCCTCCTCCCGGAGGAGAGAAAGAGAAAGAATTAGGGGAAAGAGAAGTGGAGGACGTAAAAAGTGAGTCAGAAGCGGAGATAGAAGGAGGAGAAGAAGGAAATTCCCCAGAAGAAGAGGAGGACAGTGAAAGTGTACAAATAATTGAGAAAGCCAGCGCTAGCACTAGTACGCCAGCGAAAGAAAAACCCAAAGCAAAACCAGTTGAGAAAAAGAAAGCGACTCCTGCAAAGGCAACGACAATAACCCTTAGATCCCAAACAACGCCTGGGACAGCCAAACTGTTTCCCTTAAGGCAAGTCCCGGGAGTGCCCGTAAAGAATGATAATGATGAAGTGGTAGCGGGACCCTTAACTTATGTGTATATTCCTTTCTCTACAACTGATTTATTAAATTGGAGGTCGCATTATGCCTCCTATACTAGCAAGCCCCAGGAGCTGACAGAATTAGTAACTAGTATTATGGAAACTCACCAACCCACTTGGCCAGATTGCCGTCAGCTCCTGACCACCCTATTCACTACAGAAGAACGAGCGAGAATTAGAAAAGCAGCTATTGAATGGATGGCAGAAAACCCTGCCGCTCCGGCGCAGGGGCAGAATATAATAGATCGTAGAGAAGCAGCTCAGAGAGAATTCCCGAATGAAGACCCCCAATGGGATCCAAATACAGATGAAGGATCCACAGCCCTAGCCCGCTTTCGCCAAGGCTTTTTACAAGGCCTGAGAAGAGGAGGCCAAAAAGCTATGAACCTTTCCAAAGTAGCAGGAGTTATCCAAGGAATAGATGAGAGCCCAGCAGATTATTATGAAAGATTAACTGAAGCCTACAGAATGTATACTCCCTATGATCCCGAGGCACCAGGAAGTTTATGCATGGTGAATTCTGCTTTTGTAAACCAGTCTCAACCAGATATTAGACGTAAATTACAGAAATTAGAAGGGTTTGCGGGCATGAATGCAACACAGTTATTGGAAGTCGCTCATAAAGTGTATGTGAATCGTGATACTGAAAGACAGAGAGAATGTGATAGAAAGATGAAGAAGAAAGCTGATTTTTTGGCTGCGGCCATAGTTGAAAAGAAAAGGGGAGGTGTCCCTAGTCGAAGGAGCAGAGGAAGAGGGCGGGGTCAAGGCGGAGGCCGGACCCAGAGACTAGGCGTGAACCAATGCGCCTATTGCAGAGAGGAAGGACATTGGAGAGATACGTGCCCGCAACTCGAAGACGCCCAGCAAGATGACGACAACGATCATCAGTGGCGAGAAGAAAGACGAGGCCGCCCCCGAGGCCGAGGAGGAGCCAATCGAGAACAGTTCCAGAGAGAGAGGGGAGGAGGAGCCATCCAAGCATTGGCCACACAAGCCCATGATGAGGATGACGTGGATTAGGACAGACCGGGCTCCAAGTTTGCTTTAGGTCTCCAGGAGCCTATGGTCGAAATACAAATAGGAGACCAATTTATGAACTTTATGGTTGATACTGGAGCAGAACATTCAGTAATAGACAAAAAGATAGCCCCATTCACCAAAAAAGCAGTCACCATTATAGGAGCAACTGGTGCCAAAGCCACAAAGTCTTTTCTTCAAAACCGGATATGCAGTCTAGGAGGACAGCAAGTAACTCATCAATTCCTTTACATGCCCGAATGTCCAGTACCACTACTGGGACGAGATATGTTAGCCAAGCTTCAAGCACAAATATCTTTCTCTGAATAAGGAGAAATGCAAATGACAGTGAATTCCCAAGCCAAACCAGCAGGAGTAATGCTGCTGACAGTACCCCGAGAAGAAGAATGGAGATACTACATTGATGATTCGATTCAAGATACCTATTTTGAACAAACTTTAAAGAACATTCATGCACCACTTGAAGTATGGGCAGAAGGCAGTCCCCCAGGCCTAGCCAAGCATATAGCTCCAGTAATTGTAACCCTCAAGCCTAGTGCTACACCAGTGCACGTCAAACAGTACCCTCTCCCAAGAGCCGCAATTGAAGGCATTCATCGCCACCTACAGAGATTGCTCGAGTATGGCCTACTAAAAGTATGTCAATCCCCATGGAACACCCCACTTTTGCCAGTAAAGAAACCTGGGACAGATGATTATCGCCCAGTGCAAGATTTGAGAAGAGTAAATGATGCAGTTGAAACTATACATCCAGTTGTGCCCAATCCTTACACTCTTCTAGGACTGATACCTGCTGAAGCTACCCATTTCACTGTACTGGATTTGAAAGACGCATTCTTTTGCATAAGATTAGCCCCTGTAAGCCAAATATTGTTTGCATTTGAATGGCAGGACCCCATCTCTGGAAGAGGGGGCCAACTCACCTGGACAAGATTACCCCAAGGATTCAAGAATTCACCTACCATCTTTAGTGCTGCACTAAATCAAGACCTTTCAAGCTATCCAGTAGCCCCGGGGAAGAGAGTGCTTCTCCAGTACGTGGATGATCTGTTGATAGCTGCCGTATCAGAAAGAGAATGTATATTAGCCACCAAAGATCTCTTGCAGTTACTAAATGAAGCTGGATATAAAGTTTCCAGAGCCAAAGCACAACTATGTCAAACAGAAGTGAAATACTTGGGTTTTCGTATTACCCAAGGAAGTAGAAGATTAGGCAGAGAAAGAAAAGAAGCTGTATGCAGAATTCCAACTCCAACAACCAGAAAGCAAGTCAGAGCCTTTCTGGGAGCAGCAGGATATTGCCGAATCTGGATACCCAACTTTGCCCAAATTGCCAAGCCACTGTATGAAGCCACCAAAGGAGAAGAGAAGTCACCACTGGAGTGGGGACTTGAGCAGGATACAGCCTTCCAGAAGCTAAAAGAAGAATTGATGTCATCACCAGCACTTGGACTACCAGATGTCCACAAACCTTTCCACTTGTTTGTACATGAAACACAGGGAAATGCCCTAGGCATGTTGACTCAGAAATTAGGAAATTGGGAACGACCTGTAGCCTACCTATCGAAACAATTGGATCCTGTGGCCAAAGGATGGCCACCTTGCTTGAGAGCAGTTGCAGCTACAGCGCTACTAGTGAGTGAAGCAGACAAACTCACATTAGGACAGAACATACGAGTCACCGTGCCACATGCAGTCCTTGCCCTTATGGAACAAAAAGCAAATTATTGGCTCACCAATTCCCGAATGTTGAAGTACCAGAGCATGTTATGTGAAAACCCACAGATACAACTTGAAGTGAGCCATGCCTTGAACCCAGCTACCTTGATACCCATCAGTGAAGAACTCCCAGAACATGACTGCATCGAAGTCATGGAAACTGTGTTCTCTAGTCGACCTGACCTAACAGATGTGCCCATAGACAATCCTGACCAGATCTATTATGTTGATGGGAGTAGTCTCATCCTTGACGGACGACGCTGTGCCGGATATGCAGTCGTCACTCAACACGAAGTAGTTGAATCATCAGCTCTAGCCTCAGGCACATCAGCCCAGAAAGCCGAATTGATAGCACTCACCAGAGCATTGTTGTTAGGAGAAAAGCTTGTGCTAAATGTATATACAGATTCCAAATATGCCTTCACTACCTTGCATGCCCATGGAGCTCTCTATAAAGAAAGAGGACTCATCACATCCGGAGGAAAATCAGTCAAATATGGTCCCGAGATATTGATGTTACTTGATGCAGTCTGGGCCCCAACACGTGTAGCTGTCATGCATTGTAGAGGACATCAAGCAGGAAAAGGAGAAGTTGCCCGAGGGAATAGATTTGCAGATGCCTCAGCACGACAAGCAGCTATGACAGGACAAATTGCCCCACAAGCAATGCCAATGCAAGCAGCATTGTTTCCAGTACCTTTGAATCTATGGACTCCACGATATACCACCAAAGAATTGGATTACTATTGTGACAAAGAAAATGGAGTATTGAAAGACGGATGGATTGAGCTGCCACCAGAAGAGGGCAGTCAACCTCCGGGACGAATAGTAATTCCTGAATTGTTAGGACCATCCTTTGTCAAAGCTTTCCACGAAGCCACCCACTATGGGAAGAGTGCTATGGAGAAAGCACTCAGACCACATTTCTACATCCCTTTGATGACAACCATATCAGCCTCAGTAGCACGTCAATGTGTAACTTGTGCCAAAAATAATGCCAAGCAAGGCCTTATTACAGCACCCCGAGTTCAGTCAGGAGGTGTCACTCCCATGCACAACCTCCAAGTTGATTTTACCGAAATGCCAAAAGCCAATGGATACCATTACCTACTAGTATTAGTTTGTACTTTCTCTGGGTGGGTAGAAGCATTCCCAACCAGAACTGAGAAAGCCCGAGAAGTTACCAAAGCCTTAATGAGAGAGATTGTCCCCAGATTTGGAATCCCAGCAGTAATAGGGTCAGACAATGGACCCTCATTTGTCTCCCAAGTTACTCAGCAGTTAGCAAAAGCTTTGCAGATACAGTGGAAGCTCCACACTGCATACAGACCCCAGAGTTCAGGGAAAGTTGAGCGAATGAATCGTACCTTGAAAGCCCAAATGTCCAAGCTTTGTCAGGAGACACACTTGAAATGGCCTCAAGTGCTCCCCATAGCTTTACTCAGAATACGCTCAGCCCCTGTAAAGTCAACAGGATTTTCCCCTTTTGAAGTTTTGTATGGTAAACCCCCACCAATAGTGCAGGGAGTCAAAGGAAGTTTAGCCCAGATTGGTTCAGAAGTAACCAGACAAGAACTCCTAGCTCTTAGTTTTGTTCTGCAGACTCTCCATACGTGGATCCAAGACCAGTTGCCTATCAACTTGACGGAACCCTTGCATCCCTACCAGCCTGGAACTTCGGTGTGGATCAAAGATTGGAAGAAGATACCGTTGGAACCCCATTGGAAGGGACCGTACACCGTCATCCTGTCTACCCCAACTGCAGTAAAGGTAGCCGAGATCGACGCCTGGATCCACCACAGCAGAGTCAAGCCTGCCGCCGATCCTGAACCAGAGCGGTGGACAGCAGAGCAGCACCCTGATGTACCCTTGCGAGTTACTCTGAGACGGCAACCAGCAGCATAGACACTTCATTACAAGTGCTTTGCAGTAGCCAAGTCTTTCGAAGAGGATTGCTGTTTTCTATGCAGCAACAGTTTTGTTTCAACGAACCCGATTTGTGTGTGATTTGACACACTACTACTTTGAGACTACATTGACTAAGCCAGACTTCACAAGCCAACTGAATTGCTAAGTTGGTTAATGTGTGCTGGACATCTTGAGGATCTTCAATCAACACTCAGCACCCGTTAAATTGCTTCATTAGCAAACGGGACGAAGAATAATAGACCGTCGTGATCAAGATCAGCAAGCTGAGGATTCAGAAGAACTCCAATCAACATGTATCTTTGCTTCTGCTTTGCCTTGGTTGCCTTCTTTGGAGGTTTTGAACAGACTTATGCTCTACCTCCATGCACTGCTTCTACTAGAACTGGACTGAAAGTAACTCAGACTTTGCTTTACCATTCTTACTATACCTGCAAGGGCACAATAACTCGGTGTATCTATAACACCACTGAACTAAATGTTTGCACTCATGGCAAAATTAAAGCATGCTATAATCCGCATCAGAATCCATCCTATTACACGTTGGAAATAAGATGGAAGGATGCAGATGGACCTATATTAGCTGCTACACCACCACTTAAGGACATTACTAAACCTGCTGTTTTGAATTTTGATGCATGTAATGCTTTTAATAGAGATAGTCAGTCCACCTGTGGTACATGGGAGAAAGCGTATCGAAATGACCATAGGTATATGTGTCCAGAAGGTGCCACAAATTGGTGGAAGTGTACAGGTAAAACAGGATCAGGGCATAGTACTGCTACAGCGGCAGATTACTATTGCCCATATTGGGAATGTGTTTTCTATGCTACCTGGAACACTGGTATAACTGATGAGAAAATAGATAAACGGATGGCTACTCTAACCAAGTCAACCACAAATGATAAATGTCAGAAAGATGCTTGCAACCCCTTACATTTGCGTGTGCATAATCCCCATGCATGGAAACAAGGATATAAGTTTGGTTTGCGAATTGCTGGAGGGGGAACAGACCCAGGGACCATTGTATATATTAGATTGAATACCCAAGCCCACAAGTCATCCAAATATCATATTCATAATACCTTTTATGAAGCTATGCATGTAAATAAGTTTGAGATCCCTCACCCTTCACAGAATTTGTTTTTAGAATTAGCCGGAGCAGTAGTATCTAGTCTTAAGATCACAGATTGTTATTTCTGTGGCGGAACCCAAATGGGAGACCAATGGCCCTGGGAAGCCCAAGAATTGAATTATTCCATGATTTACAATCAGACTGAATTACACAAGACAACCAGTGAATGGGTGTTAGCGCACTCAATCGTTGGACGTCTCTGCTTTGCCAGAACTGGACCCCAGTTCACCCAAAAGGTAGGACAGCTGGTCTGTCTTAGCCAGAAATACTATAATGCCACGACCAAAAGACAGCATGGTGGTCAGGAATCAGACATCCTGAACCTCCTAACCCATTAGCTAGATTTTCTGAACTTGCAGGTTTATGGACTAACCTTGCCAAAGTCCAAGCCTGGCAAGCCCCACCTGGCCTATATTGGATCTGTGGAAACCGAGCATATGCGCAACTCCCGCCACAATGGGGAGGAGCATGTGTCTTAGGAACCATCAGACCTTCTTTCTTCCTGTTAAACACTGAACATGGAGAACAATTAGGATACCCTGTATACACTACCCACAAACACAAAGGAGCATCAAGACAGAAGAGAGAGGCCTTACAGATAGGCAAGTGGGAGAAGTGGCGAGGTGATGATTGGCCACCAGAAAGAATTATTGAGTATTATGGACCTGCCACTTGGAATGATGATGGTATGTATGGTTATCGTACCCCAATTTATATGATTAATCGTATTATTCGCTTACAAGCAGTAGTTGAAATAATAACCAATGAAACTAGTCATGCTCTCACACTCTTAGCTAGACAAAGTACTCAGATGCGCACTGCCATATACCAGAATCGCTTAGCACTTGATTATTTGTTAGCAGCTGAAGGAGGAGTATGTGGTAAACTGAATTTAACTAATTGCTGTTTGAAAATAGATGATAAAGGTCAAGTAGTTGAAAAAATTGCTAAAGATATGCAAAGACATGCTTATGTGCCAGTACAGACTTGGCACGCATTGAAATTTCCTAATTGGTTTGCTAACCTTTTCTCTTGGCTGGGAGGATTTAAGACTTTCGTTATCTTAGTACTAATCCTTGTTGCTGTTGTCCTCTGCTTACCATGTTTAATCCCATGTTGTATGCGATCCCTTCATAGTGCTATTGATAGTACTGTAGAGCGGAAGACCGCAACTAAAATAATGGCTTTATACAAAGCTAGCCCTAGTGGAACTAGTAAGAATCCTTTGATCAGGATGTGATTCTTCTAAAAAGTGATTCAATTCTCACACCTTATTAAGTAATAGGGTGAGATTAATCAAAGGGGGGAATGTGGCAGGTGCAGGCCTGTGACCCACGGTGTCTGACATAGGCAGGCCAGCATGGCTAGCTTGACCTGTAAATGAGGCCTGTGGAGAGGCATATAGGATTGCACATCCCCCAATATGCTGCTATTGTAAGAAAGAACTCAGTAGAAATATTGAATTAGCTTAGGTAAGCAGAACTGCAGAATTAAGAAATGGAAAAATACAGAAAAGACATGTTTAAAAAGTTACTGATAAGAAAAAGTACATTTGCAGAGAAATAATGAGGAGTGCTGACAGATGAGTTACAGAACCTTGCTCTTCTGCACGCACAAATGGTCCCATAACCTTGAAAGTGTGAAAGTAACAAGTTGATGAACTGGCCATTGTAATTGGGACTAGAAGGGGGGCAGGCAGGTGTCATGCCTACAGAAGCCCACAGAAGGGACATAATTGGAGAAACTTATCAGTACCGGGACCAATAGAAGGGCTACGGGAGGTACGGGAGAGTACCGGGACCAATGAAATGTTTTTCTATACCTAGAATGGAACAGAAGTCTATAAAAGTTGTTGTAATGCTTGAAAACTTTGCTCAGCCATTTTGAAATTGCCTTGCTTGAGACTTGTGCACAAATAAATGATTTGGACCTTCTGAACAGACTCCTGGTATCATTGGTTTGTCTGCGCTTTGCTGCTACAACAGCAACCATGTGCTGACGGACACCTCTCTTGATGTCAGAAAACCTCTTTTTTAAGCTGTACATCACGTGTGGGGCCCCCTGCCCCAGACAGTGCAGTACGCAGATCCTCCCACACTGCGATTCTGTTTGCAACAGATGTGCGTGTGCTCATTCTGTCAAATAATACATCGTAGTTTTCAAGGACATGGGAGAGTAATATATGGTTTTCCCTGTCACTGAACTTTACAGCTCTCCTCCTTTGTGTTGCTGGCACAGGGACCCTTTTTCTTTTGGCCGTTTGGCTGTAATGTGACGGCTGTCGCTCAGCAGATGGCCCTGCCTGTTCGTGGCTAGGCTGTGCAGTCTGTGCCCTGGGTGACTCAGCACCAACTGGCTGCCCCACATCCTCCGCCTCCTCACACTGGCCCTCTCTGTCACTGTCCCTCTCCATCTCCAACTTGAACACAGGCACCTCTCAAACAACCCCCGTTCACCAACACACAGCAGGACACAGCACACACAACAGATAACAATAACACTACAATAGAGGACACAATACAGTACACTGTAACACAGGTGATGTGTCAAGTAAATGAGCACATTTACACAGATACTACAGTGATTTTTTAAGTTATCCTCTCCCTCTATCCTGTGCCGTACCCCTACCTCAGCCTCTCTCTCTCAGACTCTGATTCAATCTCTATATCCCGCCTTCCTCTGACTTCTTGCCACCACAGCCTCACTCCCTATTGCACACTGTACCTTTATGTCTCACTCCTTCCTCTGGACTACCTCTAACTTATCCTCTGGCTCTGGCTCACTCTTTACCTCTGTGTCTGTTTGTGAAACTCCTCTAACATCCCTCAACGTGTGCCACGTGTTGAGGCCTATTTATACGGTATTTGCACGTTTGATTTTTGCACATGCGCATTTGTGCAGGCGTGTATTTGGTGGGACGCGCTCGTGCGTCGCGCTCGTGCGCCGTGAGTGTGACGGCATACGCATGGGCGTTTGCAGGCGTCAACACACACATGCGCCGAGGGAAATAGTGGTACGTATGTGTATGGTCACGCATACGCATTACGTGGAGTCCCGCATGGGCGTCTGGGTGCTTTTTGCGCATGCACAAGGCGATGCGCATCTGCGTGTCACCACGCACATGCCGACACCCATGCGTAGAGTCGCGCATGCGCGTGACTCTAGACCTTCGTCTGCGAGCAGATGCGCATGCGCATTGGACGTCACAGCAAGGAAAAAGAAATATAGGTGAGGGAGAACAGCTTGTCGACGTTGAGGGTTGTAGGCGGAGAAGAGTAGAAGTGTGTTTGGTGAGAGACAGTAAGGGAGTCCGAACAGGAGTATGTGTAGATTGTTTGGCTGGTGTTTGTATTGAGGATTGTATTGTCTTGTGTGTGTATGGTCTGGTGTGTCTTGTAGTTTGTACAGTGCTTAGATAGTTTTTTGTGTGTGACATAGTTATTTGTTTCTTAGTTTGGTGGGAGGAGTTTATGGCGCATGTCTATGCTTCTGCATGTGTCCTGTGCAGTGGGCAGATGCTTGGGTTGCCGGACACGGGAGATGGTGTCGATGGGGCTGGGGCACAGGGCATGGGTATAGTCCCGCAGCAACTCAGACCTGCAGCTGTGGTGGCGGTCCAAGCCTGTGTTGTTCGTGCACGGTGCAGGAGGCGTGCCGAGGTGCAGGCTCGGCAGCCACGCCTCTACAGGCCCCGTCCCCAGCTCCATGACATGCGAGAGGACCAGGTCATCTCCCTTTACCGACTGAGCACAAGGGCTATTAGGGGTCTCTATGAGGATCTTAGACCTGACCTCGAGCCCCTGACTGATCGGTCCAATGCCATACCTGGTTTAGTCAAGCTCCTTGCTGCCTTACATTTCTTTGCCTCCGGCTGTTTTCAGACATCTGTGGCCGCAATGGGTGGCATGAGCCGGCCCACCTTCTCACGATGTCTCCACCAGGTACTGCGTGCCATGGTCAGCCGGATGGGGGATTACATAGCCATACCCCACACTAGGCAACAATGGTGGACCCTGAACCAGGCCTTTGAGGCATTAGCCGGGATACCACACGTGATGGGAGCTATTGATTGCACACATGTTGCCCTGGTCCCGCCTAGAGACAGGGAGGTAGCGTACCGCAACCGCAAACACTACCATTCCCTGAATGTTCAGGTTGTATGTGATGCAAATCAGCATATTCTGAATGTGGTCCCTAGGTTTGCAGGGTCCACCCATGACTCCTATATCCTGCATCACTCGGCAATATTCACACAATTTGAGGAGGGACGTTTTGGCGAATGTATATTGCTGGGTGAGTATGTCAGGGTCTGTTATTTCTGTATGTCATTATACATGTTTCTATTTGTGATCACAGTAGAGGTTTTTTATAGTTTGACACATGCACTTTGCATATGATTGATGTTAGTCACAGGACTGGTGTTGGTATACATTATTACATGTTTTTGTACGTCTGGTACGACTAGAAACATTAACCCTACATCATGATTATCCTCACAGTCTATGACCGTTATATGCACATGTTGTACATGTGCTGCCACCTCAGTGAAGACATCTATGTTGTTGATGATGACCTCATAGTGCATGTTGGTAGCATATGCAAACATGGGGTGGTTGGTGGGGTGGTTTTGTCCACCACATACACCTGTGATGATGTTTAATTGCTGGATAATGTTTCTCCGTCATTGAACATGTCTGGTTCTGGATAACCCTAATATTACACACATGTCATGTGTGTCAGTTTGACGCACGCACTCTGTGATGGAGTTGTCACCCAGGGCTCAATATCTGACATGAGTAGGTGTATATTAATATCTGATAGATGATGTTGAGGTTTCCAGCAGGGGAAACACGTGTGCATATATTTGGCCAGACATATTGCCTATGTCACAGCAGACTTGCAACAATATGTAGTGTTTACAGTAGCCTCTGACACTGTAGGTGAGGGTACGTTTGTGTCATCTTGTCTGGCCATTCTCATTTCACATCACATTGTGTAAAATGTACAGTTACAGCAAGGGGACTAAGTGGGTGCATACACAGAGGTATGGGAACCAGCTACACCGGACGGTTATGTGCCTATGCATATGTTTTGGGGGCAAACTAATGACGGGTACAGTGTGCATGTTGGACGACCGCACCTTCAGAGGGATGTGTACAGGATGGGGACTGGGAAGAGTATGGCTATGACAGGCATTGGCGCGCAACAATACACAGTCTATTTTGCCTGACAAAATAAACATATGTTGCCATTCATAAACAGGATGTCTACAGGTGATATGCTTTTCATTCTTACCTACCACCATGGCATACATGGTGTGTATGTGTGCCACACGCAAATGGCTGTGTGTTTTCCCTTGGTTATTGATGAGACATACCCTGTGATTATGGGAGCATTGGATTGCTATTGTGGTGTCACCGTTGTGGGTTTGCAGATGTGGACAGTAACTGCATCACCATACGCATGTAGCACACACACACACACATTATTTAAGGGTGACTATGGTCGTTTGTGATATTCGATATGTGTTTACGGGCTGGATAAGCCATGTTTAGCTTGTATGTCATCATATGTATATCTGATAGAGCTGCATAGTTTTCAGCTGTATATTGTTGTCACACTGTCTTGTTGGTTTCTTTCTCATGTCGACACAGCTGTCAGGAATGTGTCACATGGACCCCTACATTTACATGCAACATTTCTTTCTGCAGGTGATGCAGGATATGGTTGTCGCCCCTGGCTGCTGACTCCTGTTCGTCAGCCACGGACACGTGCAGAGCAGAGGTACAATGAGGCCCATGCCTCCAGCCGCTCTGTCATAGAGCGCACCTTTGGCGTTTTGAAGAGTCGCTTCAGGTGTCTGGATAGGACAGGCGGGGCCTTACAATATAAGCCACGCCGAGATAATCATAGCCTGTTGCATCCTGCACAACATTGCTCTCAGGCACGATATCCTTGCAGAAATTAATGAGGATCTTGAGGAGGATCCATTGTGCCCCCCTGTACGTGCCAGTGGTGACACACGGGAGGGCTCAGCGTTCAGGCGGAGGTTGATTGCAGAGCTGTTCTCATGTACGTATTAATTTGCTTACGACACACATGTGCTATACAATGTGTGTAATGTTTATTGTGTTATGTGTTAATGTTAACATGGAATCTGGATGACACACTGCAGTACCAGTTGACTCTAAATGCCAACATCACATATGTCCATGGGTGTGCCACAAATAATGTGGGATTTGCACAACAGCAGTTGGTGGCAGATGATGTGGGGGTTTGTTGGTATCTGTGTGGTTTGTTTGGAGGGTGACATTCACAGGTAGTGTATGCTTTTGATATAAACAGCTGTTGTCAGACCAGAAGGTGTTATCTTACATGATATGTGTGCCACACAGTGTCAGCCATATGTTGATATGTTCATGTTGGACGGTCACTCCCTGTTTGTTGACTGTTGTCCATTGTGGAGCGCTAAGATTAGACACATTTGTGATGCTTTTGTTGGTATTAGGCTCCTGTGACATACCTATGTTTGTGTGCTCCTCATGTGTGTAGCAACATGTCACATAAAGCACAATAAACATAGTTAATGCTAGTATGGGGAGATGATATAAACAGTTTGGGTGGTATGTGGATGTCAACCATGACGTGTGTCAAAATGTATTGTTGATCAGGTAGCCATGACATGGATATGTTTAGGGATGGGGACCTTCTGCATTGTGCAGCCAGGGGGTTGTGATAAAACACTTTTAACTTGGTGAGTCTACCTTCACTGCAGTGATGGGTATCTACACACATGGTGAGATGTATCAGCCAGATACAGCAAAGGGTGTTTTACAATAGCCAGTTGGATCACAGCATGTGGGTGTTGCTTGTGGTATAGCAGGTATTTAATGGATTGGATGGCATATCTTGCTGATGCTCTTGCAACATCATCCATCATGCGTTAGCTACAGGCTGTGTATGTGTGTAGGTAACGTGAACACAGACCATATGAGCAAATATCTTGCAGACACAAGCAAGGCATGATTATGTTGACTTACATACACAGACGTAGGTGCCAGCTATTTATCAGAGGTGCACATGTAGGGTATGCATGTTTCAACGTTCAGACTAACACACATTGGGATGGCATGCAGCCCTCAGAGATTTGTCACATGCAGACATGGGGTGGTCCATTTTAACACATGCAACACATTATGCATGTTATTTGTGCACATCATCAGCACATAACTGTTAATATTACAGACGGTATGAGATGTACAAACCAGGATATGTTTATGATACGGGAATACATGAGGTGGGACGCAGATTTCCAATGCTTTTTGCCTATTGTAAGTGGATTAACATACAACTTTGGCACAACATTAAACAGGTAGAGGAGTCTTTTGTCACAATATGGTGATAAAAGGTTTATAGTGCACTCTGCGACTGAGACAACAGAATGGTGTGCCCATACCCCTGAATTGCTCTGTGTGTACACGGACAGAGAGGTAAGGGAGGGGTCGGAGACACTACACACACCTCAGGATCTCGTTAGACATCTCCGTGATGCCTCTGACATGTATGTGATCTGTACATTGTGATAGGGAGCAGTCATTAATTGTGGGCTCTTGTGGGGTGTGATAGCTGGGGACATGACGGTGCAGTGTGTGATTCACGGCTATAACATGACATTTGTTTGCTTATCTTGTGTCTCCATGTGCAGAGGACATACGTGGTTTGGATGGTGTTGGCCTGGTGCTTTGCCATGTGTCTCTACATCAGCAAATAAGCATTTTGTTTTGGTAGGTGGTTGTACATAGACATTGTGTGTGACCGCACTAATTGAAATCATATGTTCCTATTGATCTGTCATATTGCACAGATGATTTGTTTTCCAATATTCTAGGTTTAGCATCAGTAAACCATCTCTTGCTGGTGTCACTCATATTCCCTTGTGTCTTGGTTAAGCATGTCCTCTACCACACTTTCACTGTGACATGTGCAACAGACCTGCATGTGTGTGTAGGTTGTTGTATTGTGATGTTTGGCTGCACGTTTTCTGTCCCCAAACAATGTACTCTCAGACAACACCAGGATATCATTGCATGGTCACTGGGCCGTTATATCTACAGATCTACACCTGTGCACATGCAGGCCATGTGTTACAGATGTCAATTTGACATTTCCATACTGTGGGTGTGTGTATTTCTCGTTTGCCTGTGTGATGTTGCATTGCTCCGACATCATACATTATCATGTGATGTTAGGGGTGTGTGCCTCTGGGTGTCTGTTGTGACTATGCTACCTCTTACATAGTGGTGTAAACGTTGTCAACATTATGGACATGTGTTGTGTGCATTGAGAAAACATGTTTCTTTTGTTGTCATTAAGCACTGGTCTGTTCTCATTTGTGTTTACAGATATACACATAATCTGGACCGTCATCAACGTTGGCTTGCCATGGTGAATCTCGAGCTTTTGCTGACATTGTCTACCTTCAGGTGTTCCTGATATTGTTGTGTAGTGGCTCAAGTGATTGATGAGCTACACCTGATGCACACACACGGTATGTGTATTGGTTTCTTTTGGGGTTCATTACATCTGTCTTTCACTGTTGATGATATAATGTTGTTCTGATGGGCATGTAAAATTTTCTGTAGACTCACATGAACAGCTGCATATGGTGTGTAGCTGCAACACACCTGTGTGACAGGCGCATGGACATTAACATATCCATGTGACAACCATGTCTGTGTTGAGGCATAATGATGTTGGCCACATGGTTATGTTTCATATTGCTATCAGGTCCTGTTTGCCTTTGCATTCCTTTCTTCAGCATTTGCACAGCTGTGACGTTATGACATTTGTGTTTCTTTTCAAAGGTGTCTGACGATTACATACCTCTCCTCTCCTGACACAGGACAGTGGACATACCGGGCACATCTCTTACACTGCAACTGTTGTCAACAACACCCACCTGTTTGAGGACAGACCACCATGCAACTCTTTGCTATGACATTTTGCCATTGGATGTTTTACCTCTGAGAGTGCAACACATGACTGGGATAGACATTATTGATTTTTGACTACTGCTTTCACCCTGACAGAGGTGTCGATAGCACTGCTGATGCAATTGATTGGCAGGACGTGCTCCTCATTGTGGGGGACACACATGGACTTAGAAGGACTATGGTATATTGATCACAGACACCTGACTATGCATGTCTTGAGCCTCAAAGACACTTTTAACATGAGTTTTTGGATTTCAGATACAATTCTGACGTTTTACGATGATCCCCCCTTGTGCAGCAGCAACTGACATGGACATTGTAGGTGTTACATTTTGTCACAGTTGGGTGTCTAATGTTTTGTACCATGGCTGTGACATGGCACCGACGATATTCTAATGTTTTTCTTACAACACAAGCATACAGCCCATGTATTTGTCATGTGGCCAACGATGGAGTGCTCCTATTGTCTACGTCAACCTATTTGCCACCTGGACATGATCCCCATTTAAACTCCACAATGTTTTCAAGCACAACACCATCTTGGGATGATGTTTTCAGTGACCCATGGGTGTTTACATGCATGTGTGGCATCACTGTATCATGTTGCCATGTGGCTGGTGCTTGTGCATCTCACTGACTATGTTTCTGTGACACCACATGTGGACCTATGGCTTCTGTGTGGATTTAGGTGATATGTTTGTCCATTATTTCCTTATTTATATGCTGCTTCTTGTGTTTGCGTACTGTGCATACATGACAGTCTGCATGTCTGTACACACCTTGCATTTCCCGTCTTCACAGTCATGACTATGGCTTGTGTTAGCGACACTCACATTGCCACATTATGTTTGGAGTGTGGCAGTGTGGGTGTCAATACTACTTGTTTACTGGGAAATTCCATGTATCCAGGTATATGTGACGATGCACTGTTTCCCCAAACCAACACTGCATGTTGACCTCCTTGATGGTGTAATATGTGCATATTTCTGCTGGTTGTTGAGTTGGTATTATGTCTGTGGTCATGTGCATGTGGTATTTGTTAGCAGATGCTTATTGTGATTTACATGATTGTTTGTGTCCATAGTGGTGTAGCTTGTAATCCCATATCGGGCATTGGGATGTGAGTATCATCATTACTTTTCTGGCATGTTTTTGTACATTAAAATCCTTTGCACCAAATATCTTTTTGGAGTTAGTCTGACCCCTGTTTTGACAGTTGGGTATTTTCTGAGGGACAGATGAGGTGTATTGGGTCTTCAGCATGCATCATCTCATCTGTACATGCACTCATATGTGGGTGACACATTTGCGACATGCAGCAGCAAGGGGGCGCTTGGGGTCTGGTGTCAGGTGCAGAGTATGCACCTGCTGCACATTATATCTGGTGTGGATAATTTGTTGTCAACCAAGTTACCTTTCTGTAGGAGGTGGCTTTGTGACATGCTAAAGGTTTTGAGCACTTTCTGAGGTGATGCGGCCAGCCCTGATATTATGATGGCACTGTCTACACTATATCATATGTGCAAACCAAATAAAGTTCTGTATTTACCCAATATTTGTTTCGTGTGGTGTTTGCATTTCAGGTCTGTCATCATGCTCAATGTGTGACTTTGTATCAGTCATGACTCCTTGTGAGCCCATGGATCCATCATTTTCCTTTCAATGTCACAGGGTGTAGATGATGTTTTTGTTGTTGCTAGGTGATGGTGGGTTACATGACCTGCCATAGGCCACATGGGGTGCTTCTGTGAATTGTTCACTGTTTGTTTGGTGTGCAAGCCATGTTTCACTTCACTATGTTAGTCCTCCGGTATTTGAACATACATCCCCTTTATGTGTTTGTTTGCTGGACATGTACATGGGTCACCTATGCTCACATCCTTGTACAGTGCCAGCTGTGTTAGTGACAGCCACATGGCACATCACTGTCTATGTACGCTTGACATCCACACACGCCCTTTGGGATCTTTGTGCTAGAGTGTGCTCATTGATTGCTTTTTGTTATTGGCTATGGTCATGTGTTTGACATGTGCTGTATGCATGTTTTTTCCACACATGTTTTGTTTTTAACATCTCTAATGGCCTCACTTGGCCATGAGGTACCAACAGGTTCCTCAGCTCTACACACACCCTTTACTGTCTTCACTGTAGAAAAGGGTGCATCCTGTGTGTTGCCTAGCCATGACATTTGTTGTGTAATAACGACCTCACACTTTAGGGTCTTTACATCCTGTTGCATGTGGCCCTTTCTTTTTGATGAGATTCAGGTGTTTGGTGTGCTAAACCTTATTGCATGTTGAGCTGTCTCCTGTTCTTCTCCTGATTATTCACCTGATCCAGGGAGCATCCTCTGATGGTGTTGTGTTTAATTATATCCCTGTTTTGCATGCTGTATTCAGTGCAGGACATTTCATTGTGTTTGTGCAGGTGTTGTTGTTGCAAGATACAGAGTGCAAATTTTTTCTGTACATGGTGTATCTGCATGTGCATTTACTACAGATTAGTTGTTTTGGTGTTTGTTTGCCCTGGCAGCCAGCAGGCGTTTTGGGTACTGGCATGGGTTTTTGTGGTTATGTAGACTTTGATAGTGACCTCACATGGGCGATGTGTGTTACCATTTTAGGCGTCTAAATTTGTAGTACTGGTCGTTTGTGTGCTTCCTGTCTGCAGTGTTGGATTTTATTGCTTGTCCTGCATATGTGCTTTTCATTAGTGTGATAGTCAAATGTGTGTACATCAGTGGCATGCCCACATTGTACCATTAACTGAGTTGTGCGACATCCTTCCGTCCATCCTTTCTCTGCCAGCTATGTGCCATCCTACCCTGATGTGCATGCTGCTAAACCACGTCATCGACTAACACACATTCGTGCATTGCATCTCAACCTGCTTGCCTCTCCTGTGTGTGCTCTGCCTAGCACTTGTACTCCACCGTCATCCTGATATTTCACATATTCTTCCGTTTCAGACTCCCCTACTACACACATCTGCACATCCTCTGTCTCACACTGTCAGTGTAAGCAGGGTACATTACCATCAATCTGTGCATGGATATAGCTGCCCATGATATGTTTTTCACATTTTATGGGTGTCACATGGCCTGCAGCTGCTTTCGGCAGCCCATCAACTTATGTAGGTCCTTCATTTAATTTGATATTGTCTGTCTTCTTCTCTGCTCTGTGCAGTGTTTGTGTTATGTGTGTGTTTAGCACATTCCTCTGTTTGCATTCAGCTTGGGGGATGTTACTGTTATTGGCTCAGCTTTCTGATTTTAACATATACGTCCTTATGGCATCTTCTGGCACACCTTTGATTGACACAGCTTATGATGTGCCTACGATAGTGGCCTGGGAGTGGACAGCCTTTTCAACAGGGCCTATGGAAATAGATTACAGTTCACCTTTGCTGACAGGGTATGTTTGGTGATGTTACATCTGCTGCACCATAAAAGGTGCAATAATATATGGCACAAGGGTGTACTTGTCTCACTATGCCAGGAGTGGTTGCTGTACACTTGATCACAGAGTGGGAATATACCTCACCCACCCTTATTAATTAACTGGAGCAAACCATGACCCCTGCAACATCATTGGGTATTCACCAAGTTTTCTACATACATGACATAGGGGTGTGTGTTTTTTCAACAGACCTTGGCTGTCATGGAGCTGTGTTAGTCTGTGGATTTCAATCTCCAGAGGTAATGGGGCAGTTTAATGGATGATATTGACTTTGATTCTGTGTTGATATGCGTCACTTGGGGACTGTCTGCAGCCCCTCCTTGGTGTGTAAACTAATGACTGGACCCAGGTCTGCCATTGATGATCTCGGAGCAAAGGGCTGCAGAACAGGCCCAGGCTAAGGATTGCAATATGAGATTAACTCTGACACCCTGTGGATATAAGACGCCAGGGGCTGTCTGCAGTCCCTCACTGATAAATCACATATGCACGAACTGTGTCAGCACAACTACTTATGTTTTCCATACGTTACAATGCACAGTGCTAACAGCAGAAAGAGTGCTGTGACCTTTCCCTGCCTCATAGGGGCACCCTATGTGGCGCCCCCTCGGCCACTGTTTCACCAACATTGTTTGGTGGCGTGGTGGACACTGCATTTGGAGATGTGTCCTGTGGGGTGTGACTTCAAGGGCACGTTTATGTGACAGTGCTCTGAGCGTAAATTTGCTGGAAACCATTATTCCACAGATATGCGATAACACCCTAATGGGGCTATCTTACCCCGTACAGGTGCTGTCTCTGCCAGACCATGTTCATTTGCCATTGTGGGGGATTGCACCCCTGATCCCTGCACCATTGCACACTGATTGTCCCCTTATGTTTGGGTGCTTGCAAATCAGCACCAACACCATTTACCTCTCCCAAATTATTATTCCTCAAACAACATTGCCACACACCCTTCTGACCAGCACCACAGCCCCTCTATGCCACCAATGTTTCCTATGCCTCAGCCAGCTGTCTTTAAGTGTGCAATGCGGGTGTTGCACAAGCCTTGCTCCTTACACCCATTGGATCAGTGTTCTAAACCATCATGCCTGTTGCTCGGTTCCTCTGCTTTACCATCATTGCGCGACTTAGGCATCACAGTCATCCAGGGGCCTCCAAATACCATAGTGCGCCGCTTTACGCACAGCAGCGCACGCACCTCTGGCAGCGCCATAATTTCGGGGACTCCAAAATCAAAACCCACAGACAAAACTGCCTTCAGTGTACCACAGGGGGGGGGGGGGGAATGGTTGAACCCTGCTCCCCGGCACCATTGGTCCAGGTGTTCTAACCATCATGCTAGTTTGCTCGGTTCCTCTGCTTTCCCATCATTGCGCGACTTTTATGCCTCCCAGTCATCAGAGGCCTTCCAATAACCATTAGTGAGCGCGCTTTACGTCACAGCAGCGCACGCACCTCTTGGCGGCCATAATTTCTGTGACTCCCAATTAGAAAACAAACACCAACAACTGCCTTCAGTGTACACGGGGGGGGGGGGGGATTGAACACCTGCTCCCGGCAACCATTGGTCAGTGTTTTAACCAATGTGCTGTGGCTCCGTTCCTGTGCTGTGCCTCTAACGTGCGCGCGCCTTGTGCCTTATTCAGCGCAACGCCTTCTGCCGCCCCAAGGAAGACCGGTGCGCCGACTTCTGCCTTGCACAAGAGGACCTGTGGCGCCGCCTTAGGCCGCCCAAAAAGAACTGTGCGCGCCTTATGCAGCCGAAAAAGAAAACTGTGCGCCGCCTATTGCCGTTCAAAATTAATTTGCCTACTAAAACAATTTTAATCATTACAGTTGCCTGTCTCAGAATGGCGCTTTGATCGTTGTGCACCACTGGGGGATCTGAACCCATGGCCCCTGCACCATGGCTCAGTGTCTTCAACCGTTGTACTACGGCTCGGTTGTTTCTATACACCGGCAGCGTGCCACTTTGCCTTTTGGCGCGCTAATGTCGACCCCGCACATTACCGCAACGCGCACACGTCCGGTTGCTTACTCCCGGTTTTTTTCTTTTGGCAGCCTGATCCGCCCACTCCTTATATAGCACAGGTACACTACCGCGGCCCCGCACGATAAGAATGTTTAGTAAACATGCCCCTAAGTTTAGAAGCAAAATTCAATTCACGAAGAGCCCTGCATTCTTCCACAGAAATATTGGAAAAATGTGTTTTTGAAGTTTTTAAATTTTTTATTTATATTTATGGTTTTTTAAAATGTATATATTTAAATAAAAAAGGAACTTTTGTTTCAAGAGAGTGGTGTTCCCTCTCCTGACAGACAGTCACAAAAAAAATTGTTTCATAGCA